>OY744537.1:38085700-38180700 GCA_963556195.1 Sepiola atlantica
AAACTTGGCCAGCCATCATAAAGCATGTGTATGTATATAATTTTGGTGAGGTTTTGTTCATAGGAGTTAATCCACTGAATCCTGGCTGTTTCTATATAATAGTGTTCAATAAATAAGTAGAGCTGCATATTTATATATATTTAGTATAAATTGTTATTTATACAAGCATTTATGGTTACACATTTGCAGACATGTTTCAGTTCTAACTGCAAATCAGCTGAAGCTCGCCAGGTCAAGTTCTTAGTAGGAAGGTATATATATAAATATATATGGAAAATGAAAAAGGAAAGCCAAAAACTATGTTATTTATGTATTCATCAACGTATCGTCTTTATTGAAAGACTTCTTCAAGATGAAGAAACAATGTAGAAAAATCATACAGAATATTAATTTTGATTTGTCAGAAAATGTCCAGATTTCAGCATGGCTGTAGATGCGAACAAGCAAAAAAATGAAAATCATGATTTTGGTTATGGCATTATCATCAGCAGTCTGTCTCATTCAAAGGACGCCAAGTGAATATATATAATATATATATTATTTCATTTTACTTCAATCGAAGTTCTCAGTTACTGGGGCTAACACTTAATCTCTATATCAGATACAGATATTCAAATATTCTATTCCAGTTCTTAACTTCCTTACTAACTCAACGTTTGAGAAATAAAGAACATTTATTTTCCCCTTCCCCAATTGACCAGTTAACTATGTTATACTATATCTTTCTTGTGGTCCCTTGGTCCTACAGGATTCCAGGACAAGAATTCATCTAGTTTGGTGGAGTTTCCAGCTAAGTGTTGTTACTTGAGGTAACATAACTGGGAGTAGGTGCACTATTCCTTGTATGAGCAAGTGTATAACCGTGCTGAGGGGATCTTATTTGTGCTGCGAATACTATGTTATTTTGAATATTTAGTCAGGGTTTACTTGTAGGGTGAAGTATCCTCATGTTAGGTTGTCCTGACAAACCCTTGTACAGAGAGACCAAAGACACTCGAGGGTGGTGTGTATATATATATATATATATATATATACACCACCCTCGAGTGTCTTCAATAAGTGTGTATTTTAAAGATTTAAATTATTTTCAAATTCTATTTCAAATAAAAAGTACAGACAATGGTATCCATCGTTTACAGGCGATATTTATTTTCAATTATACAAAATAAAAAAATTTGTTTAAACAGCATCTTTCCTCAGAACATGATTTTGGGAGCAGCCTCATTTGTACTCATGAAAAAAACTGTAACAATGTCCGAAAAAAAAAATAAGCATGTTCAAACAAAAGGAAAACAACAAGTATAGATCCAATATATATATATATATATATTACATTGTGTTGCATAGTCAATATTTATATATTTAGTCGTAATTTTTAAGAACATGATTAATGGCAAGCTGCAATATAGATTATACAAAAGAATCTCAACATACTTCAATAATGATCCCAACTGATTGCTGATATTTACAAATTGCAATCACAAACTATTTAAATACATTTACATTTGAAATACTACTTACCTCAGAAAACTTGAAATTGCTTAATTACATACCAAAACAAATATTTATAAGTAAATTTTTATCCTATCATAAATTAATAACGCCAGACACCATATGAACATTTTAAAAACTTTTTTTGAAATCCTTAAGTCTCACTTTAAATGTACACCTCTCAGTGATCACAACCATAAAATATGGGAAATGATAGTCTGCATAGATATTTTCATCTAATAAATGAATCGCAGTTTGTAGTTGTCTATTAAAGACATAGAAAATACCGGTTTGATTTTAACACAAATTTTGCATGCAGATAAACTTTACTCCTTGGGTCAGAGGCTATCTAAGTTAATTCTAAACGTTATGAAATATACAAAAATGGGGTCAGAGAAAGCATTTCTTATGGAATAAAAACGTTTCATAAAATAAAGTATATAACTTAAAAAAGGGGGCTGGAAGAGATTAGAATTAACCTTAATTTTATCATAACTTTGATTCTGGATTTGCAGAAAACACTATAACTCAACAAAGATGGCATTTCAAAGATTCAGGTACATGAATGATTGGAGTTTTTTTGTTTCTTTAAAAAGTAAAATTTTTTCTTTTCTTTTTTTACTGGTTATAACTTTGGCTCACTTTACTTAACACACCTATCGCTGAGGAAGGTCTCATTCACCAAAATGTAGGTATTACACAAGCCATGTAAGAAGATGTAACAAGTGAAATATTTTATTTTTTTATTTCAATATCAAACTGTCAACCATTTCATCCATTACACACACACACCTAATATATGTAAAGTAAACAAAAACCTGGGTCTCTAGATTTATTGTACACACATTTATCGAGCCTCCATTTCAATTTCTATTTCACTATTAACACTTGCCATACTATTGACATTGTTCTTATCTCAATCTATTTATCGAATAACCACAAAATATTTTATCCAATATTTTCTTCAAAGTCACTTGATTTGTTTTTCTTATTAACACAAAGAGGGAGTAGAAGGAACTAACAACCAACACGATAGTCCGGCACTTAGTTAATGCTAAACTTCTTTCTGACCACCAGTATAGATTTAAACAAGCACGATCTACTGCAGACATCCTAACGTATATATCATACACTGGACAAGGTAGGTGAAGCTAGGGCAGTAGCGCTTGATATATCCAAGGCCTTTGACAAGGTATGGCATAAAGGGCTTCTCCTAAAAATATGCTCATATGGTATTACTGGGCAAATATTTAATATAATTAGATCCTTCCTAACCAAAAGAAAGATTCAAGTTGTCCTCGATGGCCGTTCATCTAATCAAAATGACATAAATGCTAGTGTACCCCAGGGATCTATCCGTGGACCTTTATTCTTCCTGATTTTCATAAACAATCTCCCTGATGACATTGAGTCTGAGATTGGTATATTTGCTGACGACACCACACTTTACTCTCGTCATATGGGCAAAACGGACGCGATCATATTCGAAGCAATGGCTGAATCCTTAGAAAATGACCTCCAGGCTGTAGTGGATTGGGGTCATAAATGGTTGGTAACTTTTAATGCCGCAAAGACAAAGCTCCTTTCCTTCAATAACTACAGAAACCTCTCCAACCACCGATTGTCATGGCTAATAACACCCTACCTGATAGTTCAACATTCAAACTCGTCGGCCTAACATTCACAGGTAACATGAATTGGAACAAATACATTGAAGACATTGCCAAGGCTGCAGCAAAGAAAGGGGGCTCCCTCTACCGTACTAGTAAACGTCTCACACCTGGCATTATCCTGTATCTCTACAAAGCCACCATCCGCCCATGCATGGAGTATTGTTGCCACATTTGGGCTGGTGCATCATCTACTAGTCTCTCCCTCTTAGACAAAGTCCAAAACAGAGTGTTTAACTTAATAGGTCCCTCACTATCCATTAAGTTCCAGCCCCTATCCCACCGCCGCAATGTTGCATCCTTGTGCTTGTTTTACAAATACTTCAATGGAGTGTGCTGCGATGAACTGGCTACTCTGTTGCCCTCTCGACGTAAATACACTAGACCAACTCGAAAATTAGCTAAACATTTGAATTTTCAAAGGAATTTGGAAGCATTTAAACTGTCGAATAGAATATCATTTAAACTAGCTTTAAAATTGTTAGCAAATTCTCATGTAAAAAAAATGAAAGTTATAGAGATTACAAGAATATTGCATTAAGAAAATTAGTTAATAACAGATTGGTTGAATCAATAATTTAGTGGCCATACCATAATAATTAAATTTAACTTTCAAACTCCTATTTAAAAACAAATAGTAAAAAAAACAGAAACAGTATAGTTAAAAAATAAAACAAAAAAGTGAAACAAAAATGAAAGTAAAAATATACATCTACTAGTATTACTAATGGAGATTTGGTATCTGTCTGTACTATCTTTTAGTTCTCAATACAGGGTGAAGGTAGTGTAATATCTGTTCTCATTACTTCCTTCTTTGCTCCCCCCCCCTCAAAAGAGGAGGTAATGCCTGGTAGTGGAGTATATGTTTGTTCGTCATAACATATTCCCAGGCATTACCTCCTTTTGGAGGGGGGGGTATCTGCCATGTTATCTTGATACCATCCTCCCAGGCATTACCTCGTCCTTTGAGGAGGGGGGAGTGTAGTATATGTTCGTTCGTCATTTATACGAGCAAAAATGTTCGCCCAGGTCACCTATTTTTGCTAGTATATATAAAAATGTTTCCTTACGTATTCACTATTGGAAAGCAAATTTTTAAAATTATAACTTTAAAAATAAATTAATAAAACTGAAACAAAGCAAAAAAAACAAAAACAAAATAATGAATAAAAACCATATGAAATATGTGATAAAAAATTGCCCCAAACTTTCAAGTTTAAAGTCATTGCTCCTGGGCAACGCGGGATTCTTCATTCAATATAGAAATAAAGTGAAGTTTGGCTTAATTTAATCTCGTTACATTTTGTTATATGAAGCTTTAGAAAACCATGTCGGATTTAGAATGGATGTGACAGCAATACAAGTTCAGGGAACAACTTTTCTTCTTTTTTTTTCCAAGAGAAGGCCCTCCAGGGAGCCAGATCACTGTCAATCGATCTAGCCCTGATATACATTCATTATTACAAACAAATTATTGAACATGGCAGGTCTATATCGGATTATAATAACTAGGTTTACTCTTACATTGTTTTCAGTCAGAAAACAATGATAAAAAAAAGAAATTGTACCATACATAACCCGACTCTTGTACATAATTGCAATGCTGTGTTGAATAGAAAAAGGAAAAAACGCCAGATTACTGACATCAGCTGATTCTACAGCTTCACACATTACAAAAAAAAAAATGTTTTTCTTCCTTCCTTGTTAAAGATTATTATAGGAATCAAAAACTGACAGATTTTTCCCAGCGTGTAAAAGAATGTTTCACACAGCATCGTATATGATTAGCATTTTTTATGTTGTTATTTGAGCTTTCATCATGTCTTTACCAAATCCAACAAGCATCCTAAATCATAGTGATCAAAACATTTGATCTTCAGAAGGTAGAATTGATAATGATATCATAGGTATTATGTCTAATTCAAACCACACAAAATCTACAAGGTCAGATAAGCATTGAAGGTCAGTAAAATAATGACCTCCAGTCTTCACTATCAAGAAATAAATACAAGTGTAACATTCTTTAGAATATATTTCTCAGTAGCACCTTATGTCTACAGTGGTGGCCTGCCTTGTTTGGGGTGAATTATGATTTTTTTTTAAATGCAGGTATTCGAGGACAAACATTATTTTTACTAAATATGAAATATTATTTGACTGTATATTTTCTATTTTTCAGAATTACCAACAGCAGACCCTATAATAGTCGCTGTTTCGTTTACAAAGTTTGTAAAGAGTTAAAAGCTTAAAATAGATAGCTATCCCCATTATCAAAATCTAATGGACATTATAGACATACTAAATGTTCATGACTCCATGGCCTCCTAACTCCCCAGATCCCAATTTTTTGGACTAAAGTTGAGTAAAAGGTTGATAAACATCCTCATCATATATCATCATATTCAGTTTAACATCCGTTTTACATATTGACATGTGTTGGACGGCTTTAAAAATTTACTTCAAAAGTAACCTATCTCTGACCAGGTTTTTATTTATCTCCTTTTCTCTCAAATCCATCCTTAGCACTTCCTCATGTTTTTCTTGGCCTCCTCCTGTGAATTGGACCTTCTACCTCAACTGTTCTACATCTACTGAGCCAAGAACTTTCATCCATTCTTTCAATGTGGCCATGCCATCGAAGTTTTGTGTTCTGCATACATCTACTATACTGTCCCGATTTAATCTTCCTCTGAGGTTATCAGATCTAAGCCTGTCTTTAAGAATCACATTACACACCCATTGTATCATTCATATATCATTTCTTTCCATGCAACACATGTCCTCAACCGTCATTGGCCAAGTTTCACTTCCATACATCATCACACTGGGTACACATGTCTGATACAATTGTCGACCAAGGGAAGAGTGTAACGCTCTGCTGGTTAGTAATGGCATAAGTTCCCTGAATTTACTCCATCCACTCCTTACTCTTGCAATCACACTAGCAATAGCTTCACCCCGTGTTCCATTGGTATCAACAAGGTAACAACTTCTGAAGAACCTCAATAACTTTGCAATCCGGATATATTTTCTCCACATCTGAGTTCTCATCCACTTCCATTGTCTTGCACAGAAACTGGATATCCTTTCGCAACCTACCTTAATTCCACTGCATTTCTTGTCTACCCAATGCTTAAAAGTACCACAAAGGACCGAGTGCACTTGACTCCTTTTCCACAAGCTGAGCAGGGGAACTTTCCTCTTTTTTTTGGAGCTTTTCAACACTACAACCACTCAATATCACTTTGGTCTTGGTAACATTCACTCTCAGACCTTTACTTTCCATTACATTCCTCCAAGAACTTAACAAGTAGGTCTTTCATTGTTTCACGGGCAAGTACTAAATCATTAGCATACAGCATCTCTTCTGGACAACCCGTACGAAACTTGTTTTTGTTGAGCTGTTAGGATATTATTCAAGTCAATGAGACAGGCATATAAATGATCACAGACTTGACAAATCAGATCATAAAAGAAAAGGTTATCCTGAAAGACTGGGAACTTAGTCCAATTGTTAATTGTTACAAGGGTAAAAAAATATATAAAAAGATAATTACAAAGGCTTAAATTGATGGAATAGGTCCTGAGAGAGATTGAGAGACTAATTGAGCAGCAAATAAGAAATTGGATAAGCATAGATGAAATATAGTTTGGTTTTATGCCTGGGCAAAGTACCACTGGTTCCGTATTTATGCCGAAACAAATGCAAGAGATAGATCTTAGTAAGAATAAGAAACTGTATTTTGCTTTTGTGGATCGAGAGAAATCTTTTGACAGAATGCCAAGAGAGGTTGTCTGGTGGGCTTTGCGTAATCTTGTTTGATTCGTTGGTCTAGTGGTCTCAATCAATTCGCTGTTTTGATACCGCATTGTAATACAGCTTCTTATTCCAGTAGCTTATTTCCAAGAACTGCAGGCTTGTGGAACTCTCTTCCTGCTGACTGTTTTCCTCCTAGCTATAATCTTGGTCTTTTCAATAGACATCTCCTGTCTTTGTGATAATCATATTTGTTCTTGTTAGCTCCTTACATCAAGTGGCTTCATGACTTGTCTGGAGCGATTTCCATAAAAAAAAAATCTAGGAGCAAATGAGTGGTTGGTGAAGGTTGTTCAAGCAATGTACAGAAATGCTCAAACTTGTGTTAAAATTAACATCACATTTAGTGACGGCTTTAAAGTTAAAGAAGGAGTACATCAGGGTTCTGTACAGAGTCAATTGCTTTTCATTTATGTCTTTGAAACATTGTCCTGGGAGTTTCACCTGCAGCCTTCAACAATTCTGCAACAGCATCTGAGAGTCCTGCAGCCTTACACTTCTTCATCTTACAGTTTCCGTACCATTTCTTTCTCGATCCTTATAGTTGAACCTGATACTGCTTCTGCAACTTCTAGATCTTCATGGTTCCATGAAGACTCAGTATTCAACAATTTTTCATAGTGGCGTTTCAAAGCATCTCTCTTGTCCTGTTCATTTATTGCTAACACTCTATTGTTACTTCGACTGCACTTCTCTCCAACAGTAGCCATATTTGTCTTTGTCATAACACTAAATAATCCCTGAAAATCTCCATAGTTAGAGTAACGTTCAATATGAAGAAAAACCACTTCGCACATATTCAGGGATTATTTAGTGTTATGAAGATGTTCATTAACCTTTTTTCTTAACTATGCACAATACATAGTAGTTAAATATTCATATATATATATATATAATGGATTGAATGAAAGAATAAAATGAGAAATTAATCAAACTTTATTACATATACAAAGTTCAAGCAAAGAGTACTGTAAAGTCCTTAATTCATGGATTTTCAAAGAAAATCTTCTCAGAGGACTATTACTGCCATGACATCACTGCAAGTAAAATATTTTGCTTTAAAAATATATAAAACAAAGTATAACAGTAAAAAACACCCTTTTATGTTAACATAGCCCATCAAGGTACGGGCTGATTTGATGTTGAATCTTTACAATGTATCCAAGTCAAAAAGTTTTTTTCTTTTTTTTTAAAGTTTCTAAAGCAATAGTCCAGGTAATGAACATTAATTCAAAATCAAAAATTAAAATATTTGTGTGCTATGCATCCAATGGATGCCAGTTAAGAAAAGTACAGCGTGGAATCACTGTAAGTAAAATTAAAATGATCAAACATTCAAATTATAGAAAATGCAGAAAAAAGCTCGCTCAATGTTCGATATTAGAATGACAAATTAAGGGTTCCTAGAAAGTGATAATTAATTGAATATATATATACATACATACATACATATACATACACCCTTTCCATTAATAGAATGCAGGTTTCAAATCTAATAATAATAATAAGTGTTTTGTAGTTTAATTCGAGTATAATTGTCTCCATTCATCAACACTCCCAAGACAGGAGCAAACAGATTTACACTGACAACCATCACGCTTATATAGCTGCAGTGTTCATTAAAGTTCGATTACGATTTGCCAACAGCCAATACCAGCCGTACTATGAAAATTCCAATGGATCTTATTGGAGTGTCCTTCCACCTGGAACTATTAAATCTCATTTGAGTTAGTTGATATTTAAAAGTTTAATCTTTGTGTGAGAATAGAAATCCTGAAAATGTTATGCTTTTACCGTAAGCCATATTTGATATAATGGCATGTTCCGATATGGAAACGTTGCTTAGTTATGAACAAAATATTGCATATTTCTATACAAATTTCAGCTAGAATGGATCTTTCCGATGCCAAAAATATTAAATTATCATTTTTATACTTGAAAAATAACCCATTAAAGTCAACATCAATCTGATTAGTAGTTTATTTATATCTTTTTTACAGCATATCAAATATTGAATTATGTAATGTACAATTTAATCATTTTGCAAATCAGTTTTATTGTAGATTGCACTTTTAAATGATTCAGTCAAGACAATTAAGAAATGGTCTCATCAAGGGGTGAAAATCAGCACCTTCCAGACCTCCACCAGGACAATACCAATCTGATATATACTTAAAACTAAAAATTAAAAAAAGATTTCTATTGATTAGATTCAGAGAGTTCATATTATTAGGTTCTGTGTTATTTACTCGGTTCCCACTGCAGAACGGTTAGGGTTGTTTAATCCAGCTCCTCCGAAGCTTATAAAAATATCTGTGATTGAATTTGACAGCATTCTCTAATAAGAGCACCTCAGGCTACCGGCAATAAACCAAGCCCCTTTTCTGAAGGAGATAATGCTTGGGGGTGGCCTCCTATGATTAAACCGAATCATACCTCATCCAACCAAAGATTGGGGCCACTGGGCAAGCTGAACCCAAGTGCCAGAACTCACCCCTGTATCAGCGGTTAGGGTCCTCCGAATTAAAGTATCAACTGCATGAATTCTGCAAAATATAGAAACATAAACAAGCTTCATGTTTATTTATTTATTATCTACTAGACCAATGTGTATTTATTTGTATATTTTTATAAATATATATCCATCTCGTCACACAAAACCATTTCAAGTGGTCGGAGGAAGTGAAAAAGCAAATAGCAAGTCAGGCAGCCCCCACCGTCTGAAATAAATTCGTAAAGAAATTCTTCACTCTAGATAAAGTCAACAGTAGGTGTTTTTCTTTAGGTCATCAGAAATGATAATTTATGTATAAAATATTAAATTACTGACGTAATTCTATGAATATTAGTGCAAACACCGGCAAATATTTTTAAAATGTCCATTATTTTAAAAGACAAAATTTAAACTTATTTTTAAAGATTTTCACAGATGTAGCACAGGAAATAACTTTATTTCCTTTTCAATTTTAACAAGCATAATCATCAATTTTGTAGGCCAACATTTTAATTTTTTAACAATCCTCATCAATTTTACCTACTGGATAACATTTTCATTTGTCTTAACAATCATTGATTTTGCCTACTGACCAATATTCTCATTTTTGCAACAATTATCAATTGTACCTACTGACCAACATTCTCATTAACAATCTTCAATTTTGCCTGCTAACCAACAATAGTTTGAAATCCAGGTTTCTTCTATCTTGAAAGATGTTTGATGGTTAGCGACACAATACTGCTAGCGTTATTGCAGAGTTTTCCTTCTCCTATATTAGTTGCCTTACCAAGGTTTGAGAGTCTAGTTTACCCTTTTATTTCACCCATAGGTGGAGGAGGAGAGATGGATCCATACCCTTCCCAAGCAAAAGTGAAATAATAAACCCCAACAGAATCCAATATCGCACACTTCTAATATTTAAAAGAAAACCGATTCCTGATGTTGAATTTGTTCAGCCTTGTTTGTTGTAAATGTTGATGGCATCCCTTGGACTCTTCTTTCTTTTTTGTTTTTAATTTTGTTCATCTTCTTTATTTCTTCTTTTGCAGGACACGATGACTTTGGTATTGAATCACTTAAAACGAGTTGCCTCAAAGAGTGACCTAAATAAGATGACAGTGGATAATCTAGCCGTTTGCTTTGGCCCGGTCCTCCTCTGTCCATCTCCCTCGACTTCTGCCGACCTCGACTTTAAAAAACATATTGAAGTTCTCAAATATTTACTTGAGATCTGGCCAGATGATTTTAGTAAGTCATTTTTTTTAACTGCCGTTTGCTTCAGTTCTTTGTTGGCACATTTTGTTGTCTTGTTAATCTTGCTCAACCTTTTTATCCGTGTGTATGAATCCAATTCTTTAATTTTTGTAAATATTTATTTCATGATTGTGTTTTTACTTATTACTTTATCGATTGTTTGATTGCTTATTGATTTATTTGTTTTATTGACATTTTAATTTTTGCTTTATCTTAATTGGTGAGATGTTTTTTTTTTTTTGTTGACCATTATTATATATTCATGCGTTTGTTGAATGTCCGATGTAAATTGTCTCTTTTGATGTTTGTTCAGGTAAGTTAGTGCGGCAGCTAATCTTTATTGTAGCTAATGGATGGTTCACCAATTATAACTTCATTGCTACATCATTTGACTTTCCTTTATAAGGGAGCATTTTACTACATACTGATGATATGAAGAGCACCAGGCAGAAATGAATGGTAGCCATCTTAGATTGTAAGGCATACTGGAGATTGCATATATCACTGCATTAATAGGGTATAATGCATGGATATTAGGAATAACATACATTTAATTTTTTAAATATTGACATCAACATTTGTAATTAGGAGATACTGTTGTCAACCCTTATCTACTATATAAAGTAGACCTTTGGCGAGAGTAAGAAAACACCCACATGCATCATACATTTTTTCCCCTGTACCTTTGGTGAGAGTAAGAAAACACCCACATGCATCATACATTTTTTCCCCTGTACCTTTGGTGAGGGTAAGAAAACACCCACATGCATCATACATTTTTTCCCCTGTACCTTTGGTGAGGGTAAGAAAACACCCACATGCATCATACATTTTTTCCCCTGTACCTTTGGCGAGAGTAAGAAAACACCCACATGCATCATACATTTTTTCCCCTGTACCTTTGGTGAGGGTAAGAAAACACCCACATGCATCATACATTTTTTCCCCTGTACCTTTGGCGAGAGTAAGAAAACACCCACATGCATCATACATTTTTTCCCCTGTACCTTTGGTGAGGGTAAGAAAACACCCACATGCATCATACATTTTTTCCCCTGTACCTTTGGCGAGAGTAAGAAAACACCCACATGCATCATACATTTTTTCCCCTGTACCTTTGGTGAGGGTAAGAAAACACCCACATGCATCATACATTTTTTCCCCTGTACCTTTGATGAGGGTAAGAAAATAACCACATGCATCATACATTTTTTCCCCTGTACCTTTGGTGAGAGTAAGAAAACACCCACATGCATCATACATTTTTTCCCCTGTACCTTTGGCGAGAGTAAGAAAACACCCACATGCATCATACATTTTTCCCCTGTACCTTTGATGAGGGTAAGAAAATAACCACATGCATCATACATTTTTTCCCCTGTACCTTTGGCGAGAGTAAGAAAATAACCACATGCATCATACACTACTAAAATACCCACTGCAATACTCTTATTCACTCGAGTGTGTTTGCAGAAACTCTCGCATAATTTCATCAACATATAATGATTATTATATTTATTCCTAGATCAATCACTCTCTCAACTACAACATCCACATAGACAGTAGTCACTATAATTACTCACTGTAAATTATCTACTGTACCAACCACTCATAACATCGCCAGACTTATTTCCTTTGGAACTGTTAAACAGATACACCACGAAGTACAGATTACGGGAATATCATTCCGCTATTCCGAAAACACATAACATTACTACGTTACAGAATAATGGATTACATTAAAACAAACATCATGCACAGCATAACAAAACCACTTTCAACGTTACTAAGTACTCTTCTTAATTATATAACATTAAAAATAAACATAACAAGAATATTTTTATTTAAACCAAGTATTACATGTTTCATTCGTCAACATTAAAAATAGATTTCTTTTGAATTAAATATTATACGCGTAATGTCTTCGTTTTCATTACGGTTTCAAGATCGCTATAATAATACACGAACACATTGCCACATTACACAGACCATCATTCTTTCAACCGTAAGTACTTTTAGTGTTTTACAACAATTCATAATTGCATATTCCTTAGACATTTTTCTATTAACAGGCAGTGCATTCGTAGTTGTGGTTTACCGTATGTATTAGAACGATTTAGCGAAAATACTATTTGTCATTGAACACTTTTCTTAATAGATATTATACACGTGGCCCATACGTAATAATCATAGTTTCGTATTTTTATACTCATACTTACTTCAAACAGTATTTAGTGACCAACACATCAGATTTGTTTTGCTTTTCTAGCTCCATACGAAATTGGAATTTACGTGACTAAAATAGTAATTACTCACCACCTTCATTTTCTCAATTCAGATCAGAATTGATTTAGTGTTTATGCTACATACGATACCATCTTACTTTGGTAAAATATAACTTACGTAACTAAAATAGCAATTATTGACCACCTTCATTGGATACATTAAATACATTTTTTTCTTAACTTTTCTTTTGTACTTCTATCTTTTCAATCCTACGTGTCTAAAATAGAATTTATTTTCGTTATGCATGGCACATAAATACAATAAGGCTTCTTAAATCTTTCTTTATATGATTTCTCAATTTAGAACTATCCAATTTACTTGACTCCCCACGAGGGCAGAGTTAGACACAATGTAAGTTCTTAATGTGGCGAAAATCCACCAACGTTAATTATATTTTCTAAAGTAACAACATAAAAAAAAATTGACAGTCTAAAAGGATTTGCTTATAGATAACAGATGGAACAAATATCCCAGCTCTATAATCATAATCAGTCAGTGAAGGAGATATCCTTCTACACTGTGGCAATTTCTAATTTGGTTCCATTCCAAAGTAATCCTTTTCGTGAGTACATAGTTTTCCACCATTTAAAACCGACATTGTTTCTAAACATTAACACTATCCGATGTGACCTATTTGCGTTCTGTCAGCTTTTTACACATTTTAATTCATTCTTTTATATTTCTCCCGGGCAACGGGTACTGCTAGCCTTATATATAAAGTAAAGATGATTTTATGATCGATAGATTTCGTAAGAAAAAGGCACATATATAAATCTGTTTCGATAGACATATAAGGCAAACATTGTTCTGTGTTGTTACAACAAAGAACAATATTATTTTCAATCGCTTTTATCTATTTTTATATTTAGACCCAGACAATATTTTTAAAATTTTTTAGTCAAAAACAAGGCAGAGGAGAAAGAGCTTTCACCTCCACAGTCAGAAGTCTTAATACTACTACTACAATTACTACTACTACCCAAATCACTGGGAACTAATTTTATAAAAAGAAACTTTTCTTATTTCACCAGTAATAAACTACATTCTGGCTCGAGATTATGATGCTTAAAGAACTCTTAACTCTATTCATAAATCAGTTTCATTACTATAACGTTCTTTAGATTTTTATTTCTGATTAAGACTTAATTTGTTAACTTCACTTAAGAAATAGCGAATTATAAACTACATTCTGGTTCGAGATTATTATTATGCTGAAAACCCTAACCTAACCCTAATTCTTACCAACTCTATAGTCATTAGTCACTGTGTTATAAATTGTGAAAACATGGGATTACCTGGAAAACGGTCTCGATGCGCGCTCTGCAGGGCTGGACCGCCCAAAGAGCGGCAAGATGGCGTCCTAGGCTTAATATCGCCAGGTAATCCCGTGAAATCTCGTGTTCTCTCGCGGAGACGAGAGTCCAGTTTGATATAAAAACGGGTCGCTGGAGGCAAGACGGCAGAAGGCTGAGAGCGTAGTCTACGAGGGACGACGTGGAAAGAAGAAGAGAAAGAAGAAGAAGAGAAAGAAGAAGAAGAGAAAGAAGAAGAAGAGAAAGAAGAAGAAGAAGAGAAAGAAGAAGAAGAAGAGAAAGAAGAGGTGGAAGATTAATTTTTTCTGCTACAAGCTATTTCGGCATTGTTATGGAAAAATTCGACATCAGATTGATTCCGGAATTCGACGGCTCTCCTGCTGGTCCATCGGTGGTCGAATGGCTGGAGAAGGCCGAGCGTGTTTGCCGGTTGTGCAAAATTAAAGACCCAGCTATGGTCATCCCATTGAGACTCACTAAGGGGGCTTACGCCGTGTACCAGCAGCTCAGTAATGATGCGACCATGGAGCAGATTGCACAGGCGCTGCACGGGGCATTTGGTGCAGATCCTTTTGTTGCCTGGAGGCAATTTTCCGAACGCCGGCTTGGGCCGGGGGAGACAGTGGACGTCTACATGGCCGACTTGAAAAAGCTTGCTGCTCCCTTCGGCGGTGCGAGTGACCGCATATTGGCATGCGCCTTTTTGTCTGGACTTCCGGACGATGCAAGCCGACTGCTGCGAGCATCATTGAGACTCACAGAGATTGAATTGGTGGAGTTGTTGGCGAGAGCACGAAACATCTTGAAGGACGATCGAGAACTGGTCTCTGCAGCGGTTGACACCTTGGACTCGCCAGCAGAGGGCCTACGATGCTATACATGTGGTGGCCCCAACCACTTCTCCAGAGACTGCAGAGGCGGCACAAGGCGCACCCCAAATTATGGAGCACGAAAAGTAATACGGTGTTACCAATGCAATAAGCCAGGCCACATAGCACGGAATTGTCCGGGAAACGGGCAAGGGGAGGACGCCGCAGCGCTAGCACCCTCCCCAAAGCGGCATTGAACAAAGCGCTTCCTGCAGTGACAGTTCAAGTTGATGGGTGTAAACGTTCAGCGCTGGTTGACACCGGCTGTACCCAAACCCTCCTTCGAAAGGAATGTTGCATCACATGGAAGAAACGACAGATCCCCGTCCTGACTGTCGGCAAAGGCTCATTAGTGTGTTGTGGATCCAGTGTTGTTCATATCAGCATTGACAATGGCCCCCCGGTGGCTGTGACGGTGTTGGTGGTCGATGGGGAGCTGCTCGGATATGACCTTCTCCTTGGAATGGACACTATTACACAGCTAGGCGGAATTACTGTAAACAGCGTCGGTGATGTGAGATTCCCTCGACCAGACAAACAAATGTGTGCAGCAATCACTCTTGACGAACCCGATTTCCACGCAGAATATGACAAGGGCACAAACACATGGACAGCGTCCTGGAAGTGGGCAGGCGACCAGCCACCAGTGTCTTTGCGGAATCGGCTGACAGAGTATCCCCCTCCTGCATGGCTTAGGGGGCAGTACGAGGCAGAACTTCAAGTGTGGCTGGATAACGGCTGGTTAATTCCATACCCAGAGGATGAGCTCGGGCCCCCGCGGGGGCTAATTCCCCTGATGGCTATCAGACAAGAGAACAAGCAGAAAGTTCGACCTGTTCTTGATTACCGGAACTCAATGAACACGTTGACCCGTACACTTCGGGGGCTGACGTTTGTGCTCATAAACTGCGAGAGTGGCGACGGCAGGGTGCGGAAGCGGCCATACTGGACTTGCGAAGAGCTTACCTACAAATACATGTTGAGAAATCGCTGTGGCCATTCCAGACGGTGGTAATCAAAGGAACTCGCTATTGCTTGACCAGGCTGGGGTTCGGCTTGAATGTAGCCCCGGGCATCATGACGGCGATCATGCGGGCGATCCGGCGTCAGGATAAAGCTGTGCAACAGGCGACATCGTCTTATATAGACGACATTTTTGTCAATGAGAGCCTGCTGTCTGCCCAGGCGGTCAAAGAACACTTTGAGCACTTCGGGTTGTCGTGCAAGGAACCGGAGCGGCTGCAGGATGGGGCGAAAGTGCTCGGGCTGCAGGTGAGCGGAAGTGCAGATGGCCTCCAATGGGGAAGGGGCGGTGAAATCCCGGAAATCCCATCTACCATCACACGTCGGAGCACGTTTTCCGTGTGTGGAAAACTGGTGGGTCACTTCCCTGTGTGTGGGTGGCTCCGAGTGGCTGTGGCGGCTATAAAGCGACGGGCAACTTCTTTGTCAACAGGATGGGACGATGAGGTGCGTGATCCTTCCCTGCGAAGCATGCTGGTGGAAGCTGTGGCCAGAGTGACCAATGATGACCCTGTACGAGGGAGCTGGTGCGTCGATGGGAGTGAGTTTACAGTTTGGGTGGACGCCAGCTCACTTGCCCTTGGCGTTGCTCTGGCAGTCAACGGAAGTATAGTAGAAGATGCCTGCTGGCTCCGGCCAGAGAATGACGCTAAGCACATAAACCTAGCTGAACTCGATGCTACACTGAAAGGAGTCAATCTAGCGCTTCAGTGGCAGGCTAGCGTCCTCCACGTTATCACGGATTCCACGTGTGTGCATCAGTGGATGACCGATGCCTTGAACGGAAAAGCACGGCTGACAACGAAGGCATCGGCCGAAATGTTAATCCGGAGGCGGCTTGCTACCCTAACCGAAACCATCAATGAATACAACTTGGTCATAGATGTGACACTGGTGCAGTCCTGTTTGAATCGAGCGGATCGATTGACCAGAGTGCCTCACCGTTGGCTGGACCTGCAGAAAGAAGTGAACGAACCAGCACCTGTAAATTGTGCTGCGGTGGGACGTAGACTCAGCCCAGAGCGTATCGCTGATGTCCATTGCCAAAGCGGGCACCCTGGTGTAAACCGAACCTTTTACTTCGCCAGGTTGGTTGACCCCTCTGTGTCACGGAGGGCTGTGAAATCTGTTGTGAGAAGTTGCAACACCTGCCAATCGATCGACCCAGCACCTGTCCGGTGGAAGAAGGGCACACTCGGTGTGAAGTATAACTGGGATAGGATTGCGATGGACATAACTCACTACAACGGGGGGAATTTCTTGACCCTTATTGACTGCGGACCGTCCCGATTTGCATTGTGGCGGTCCCTTCGCCGGCAGGATACGGCTGCCATTGTCCATGAGTTGGAAAGTGTGTTCCTTGAGCGTGGCCCTCCTTCTGAGATATTGACCGACAATGGCCCCGCTTTTGTTAGTGCACCGTTCAAACAGTTTGTAGATGGCTGGGGTGTCCGTCTGCGTTTTCGGTGTGCCCAGTGGGAACGGAATTATTGAGCGCAACCATAGGACTATCAAGACCATCGCAGCGCGGAAGGGGTGTACGGTGGCTGAAGCAGTCTATTGGTATAACGTCACCCCTAAGGACGATACTTCACCCTCCACCGCGCCAGCTAATGCGCTACATACATACCATGTCAGGGCGAGAGGTTTGGAGAGCAGCTTACTGCCCGAACCAGAACCTCCACAGGAGAAAATGAAAAAAGGAGATGTCGTTTGGGTTAAAAAACCCCGAGGCCAGTGCACGACTCGTTACGGAACCGGTCGTGTCACTGAAGTGATCAGCCCGCAGGCGGTGCGAGTTGATGGAGTACCCCGTCACATTAAAGACTTAAGATCGGTATTCCAAACGCAGCTGCCATTTAACGAGGATAATGACATTGAATCCGTGACCAGCGAACCATCATTCTGGTTCATGACGGCTTCATCGCGCAGCGACACTGAGAGTGATAGCCTTGAATGTACTGACCCTCCTACTGCTGATGAAAGCCCGGACAGTGATGCTGCGATGCGCAGCCTCAGGTTCGCTGACCTTCCTGCCACGGAAGACAGCACGGATGACGATGAGGCCCCGAATCCCCCTCCCCGAAGAAGCACTCGAAGAAAAAGGACACGGCCTCCCTGCTCTTTCTGTGATAATGAGATCAGGGGGGAGTGTGTTATAAATTGTGAAAACATGGGATTACCTGGAAAACGGTCTCGATGCGCGCTCTGCAGGGCTGGACCGCCCAAAGAGCGGCAAGATGGCGTCCTAGGCTTAATATCGCCAGGTAATCCCGTGAAATCTCGTGTTCTCTCGCGGAGACGAGAGTCCAGTTTGATATAAAAACGGGTCGCTGGAGGCAAGACGGCAGAAGGCTGAGAGCATAGTCTACGAGGGACGACGTGGAAAGAAGAAGAGAAAGAAGAAGAAGAGAAAGAAGAAGAAGAGAAAGAAGAAGAAGAGAAAGAAGAAGAAGAAGAGAAAGAAGAGGTGGAAGATTAATTTTTTCTGCTACAGTCACAGTTTTATTACCCTAACCCATTGTTCAGGTTTTTGTCTATGAGTAAGACGAAAGGTTAAAATCCTAATAGATCTATCATAGTCAGTTATGTACTAATAATTTTCAAACAAAGAAAATATGAACCCATAATTTTCCCTCAGCTATGGATAAAATAATGCCTTGTATTCAATTAACTGTTGACAATTGGTATTGTTTCAGCATTTATGCCATAAAACAGACCATTTATAACAGAGTGTAACTGTAGCTTACATACTAAAATAAAACAGCTAATAAGATGGTGATGATAGAATTAAACTTTTATATATGCA
Organism: Sepiola atlantica; assembly: GCA_963556195.1. NCBI lineage: Eukaryota > Metazoa > Mollusca > Cephalopoda > Sepiida > Sepiolidae > Sepiola > Sepiola atlantica. Next base: position 38,104,730 of record OY744537.1, read on the forward strand.
TAATATTGGTTATTTTCTGTAAATTAATATGGAAAAAAAATTTCGAAAAAAAAAAATAAATAAATAACAAACAAGAACCAAAAAATGAAATGAGTTGTATGAAAAAATGGGAGAGGGTAACAGATTTAAAAGGCAAATCATTATAAAACGTTGTGCAATAAATAACAGCAACCAATCGGCACCCCCCCCCAAAAAAAAACAATTATGAGGGTTTCAGAAATAAAATTATGCTTTTCAGTTGGGTTAGGGTTTATGCTTCTAAGTTAAATCAACTGTAGGCTCTGGGTAAAAGACATCCAGTGGTGAGGCCTCTATTTGGTGGCTGTGGGGAATGTTGAGTTGCCTCTTAGTTGCCATTGCTCCAAGGTCCACTCTGGCCCGGAGTGATAGTACCTTTAAGGGCCTCATCTATGGGTCAAATAGAACCTTCTGGCGCTACCAGATCAGGCTGTCTGAAATTATTGACTTCCTGACCCAAAATGCACTGAACATTGATGTTTTATTGTTTCTTATTTTTCTTTGCAAAACTCAATCATGTTCTGCAAAATCCAAAACAAAAAAACAATTTCCCTCCCTTCCCATTCTCCCCTCCCCATCCCTTCCCACACTTTCACTCAACCAAACACCATGAACAAATATTTAAACATATAAAGAACTTGAAGTATAAAGATTTCCACCAAAATGACCGGATTTGGCATTAAATAACCCGAAAAGGGTTCAATATGCCATAAAACAAAACAACCAAACTTAAATCAACCTCGTTAATGCAAGGCTCAGGTTCTAATCACACTTTTCTGTATGAGAAATATTAAAAAATGGTGCTTTCTATCACACCGATGTCCTGCATGCTAAACAAAAGTGGACTGTTTCATAATGACCCTAACGCTAACCTCACCTCCTTCACTCTGGCTCAAATTCACCATTTCTACCACAGGATTAGCGTCATAAATGAAATAGAGTTTACTGAAGCTTATCAGGGCGACTCTTTTAAGAGAAAAGGTTCAAGTATAACGCCAATCATTCTGGCAAGTACAAAGGTAGGTGAGACTCAACATCCCAACCTAGACGGACAAATCTGATTTTTTTTTAAAATTAGGTGATCATTGGATTAACATGTTCCTAAAACTCCACTTGCTTCTGAAAGCTGTACGCCTGTTGGCGCTTTCCTCCTACATAAGATGGGTTCATAAAAAAGTCCATTGTTGAATCTTACAATATGTAACTAAACTGTCTTAAGCCAAATTCCTGTCTATTTCCAACTTTATTATTGTGATCTTTTATTAAATAAGCAGTAGGACCTGTGCCCCGGTGCTGCCCGGGAAAATTGAAGAAGCCGAGAAAGGATCAGAAAGGCTTTTTCAGCATTTATCTAAGTCAAAGAAAATATTCGGAAATAGAACTTTGGACGTCCATTACATAGACATGACTGAGTATATTAGAAAGCTGTTCTTCTATCCCGAATGTGAAGTTGGTAGTTTAATCTCACTGTCAGTGCGACATAAATATAGAGATTAAGAAGTGATGACAGCAAAATGGTTATCAATGCAAATTTCTTCTGCCGGGATAATTGCATCACTTTGATTGGGAAAGGTATGAATCCATTCTCTCTCATGCTAGTATGATAGACTAGATTCTCAAACCTTGTTAAGGCAACTAATCTAGGAGAAGGAAAACTCAACACCAGTTGTTATAGTTGTGGGTGTCCGACCCTTTCTATCATATGATTAAAACAAAAATGTAGATTTGAGGTCATGAATTCACACGTTCTCTCATCTTCAATCATTTCTAAAGCTGTGGCTATTGAGAAAGATAGACATTATGTAGAGGATACCTTCTCTTTGTGATTGTCTGTTCGCAAAGCTTGATAGCTTTGCTTTTTTTTGCAGGGAGGACCTCGTGAAAGTGTCATCATTCTCCAACACTCTTCACCTGGTAACCCCAAATAGTCACCCATCTAGTACTGGTCACACTCAACATCACTTAATTCCTATCAGCCTCCTTGAAAAGCAACAAAATTGCTTGAAGAGAAATAGTTGGCAATTTTCTACATTATAATTTCACAATATTTTTGTTAGGCTTTTTTGGGAGGGTTTTTTTGTGTTTTTTTTTTGGTTAACCTAAAATGATTAAAATACAAGAATAAAAGCCGAACTTAAACTTTCCACTCATAGAAGTAAGGGTTTATTATAATAAAAAAAGGAATTTTAATGAGTAAACAATTTATCAAAGCCAAAACCAGGAACCATCATGAATTGGCTATATGAGCACCTCTTCATAGGCATCATTCACGAGAATACTTCAAGCCAACTCTGGGTCTGTCAAGCTAGCAGGCATCCAATCAAACTTCCTGATGTTCCGAATATATCCACAAAGGTTTTTTTTAAATTTGGTTGTTAAACCAGATGATTTTAGAATTGGATAGTACCAAAATAAATGATTTTAGAATTGAACGTTACCAAAATAAATGTTTGCATTAACTTTTTAACTTTTTTTTTATAAATTTGAACTTAACAAAATAGACATGATAGGAAATATCTTTTTTTTTAAATTAAAAAAATAACAATGTCATAAAACTAATTAATTCCCCCGAACAGAACAGTTTTGCACCACATTTATATCCCCTTACAGAGATTAAAATTAAGCTTATAATGCTTCTAAACCTTATGTCTAGAATCCTTATTAAAATTTTGATCAAAATCCATTACATGATTTTAATTCTAAAAAAAAAAAAATCTCTAAAATTTAAAGCTTAAGAATAAATCCAAATTCGGGGAATCTTGGACGAAATTTAATGCAAAACTGAAATATTTGAATATCAAATTATGACCCCACCCCCCTCCCCCCAAAAAAAACACTTCAAAATACTCTAAGGAAGTTAAAATTTGGAGAATATTTACTAATTGATGTGTAATATTTGTTAAAATTTCACAAAAATAAGAGGTATCTAAATTTTTATGAAGGGATCCCCACTTTTTATCTCATTTGCATAAAACTCAGTTAAACTAAATATAGCCTACATTACGACCTTTTACATCTAGCAGCAATATTCCAAAATTCATAATGATCAGTTCATTAGTTAAGGAGTGAATCCTGCATACACACATATATATATATATATATATATATATATATATATATATATATTTGTATATACCTAACTTTATATAGATAGAAATATATCAGTTCTACTTCTGCATTATAGCATATAAAAATGATGGAATTGAAGCTAGAAGCCAAAACCCACTTTACAGAAGCTATGATCTCCTCTGTTTTACCATTGTTAATGGACAGGATATACTAATTCTGCGTTTCTTCATTGTGTTCGCTTTTATATCAACCGTATTCATTTGGACATTATTTCAAATAAGATCAACTTGAAATGTTTGCTTTGTTTTAACAGCCCACATAAAAGAGTTCAATTTTGGCTCTAAGGGTCGACCATAAAAATACTCAGCCAACTCACATTCAAATGACACAAGTGCTGCACACATTAATGGCGCAGGATAGAGCTAATGGATACCATTGTGCGCTGTCTATTCGGCTAGGCTCGACCAAATCTCTTCTGTTCATTTCTACATGAATAACATTGAGAAAGATATGAACCTACAATTCAGTAAAATAGCAACTTGTATTCAATTAATCATATACATAGAGTCGTCTACAATAGATATTGGGTTTTGGTATTAAATAATCCCAAAAGGGGGTTGATATGTGGCAAAATAGATAAAGCAAAACAATATGTTACAATTATTTTGGGTAATCTACCATTGAATCACAGGGAGGAGCAAGTGCTAGTGTGATGGCAAGAGTCAGGAGTGGATGGAGTAAGTTCAGAGAACTTACGTTATTACTAACCAGCAGAGTGTTACCACCGTATACGAAAGGGTGAGTCTATCAGTGTGATGATGTATGGAAGTGAAACCTTGCCAGTGAGGGTTGATGACATGTGATGCATGGAAAGAAATGATTGATATGAGAATGATACAATAGATGTATAATATGAATCTTAAAGGCAGGCTTAGATCTGATGACCTCAGAGGAAGATTAAATCTGAACAATACAGGAAGCCGTGTGCAAAACAGGAGACTTTGTTGGTATGGTCATATTGAAAGAGTAGAGTGCTTGGGTTAGATGTACAACTAAGTAAGAAGCCCAAATCAGATTTTTTTAAAATAAATATTTTGTCACTCGAGTTTCATACAACGGTATGATTAAACATTAATTTTGCATGGCAGTTTTAATTCTCACTTCAATTTAATAATACTAAAAATAAGTTGCCTTTGCATTCTTTTAGTTCAACCTCTATTTTTTTTTATTACTGAAGCTAAACTTTAGTTTGAATAAATACCAGGAAATAATTTTTCTTTTTGCTGAAAACACTTTTATATGTTAGCATTCAAAATGTTCCTAAACATGGTCTTATTTTAGCGTCATCATTATCATATTCGGTTTAACATCCGTTTTACATGCTGACATACATTAAACAGTTTTTAGAAATTGACTTCCAAACTAACCTATCTCTGGTCAAGTTTTTATTTATCCCTCTTTCACTCAAGTCTGTTTTTATCATTTCTTTCCAATAAAATAAAATTGACAACTTTCAAAACAGCTTTATAGTATATAAAACAAAAGAAAATATAAAATTGAAACATTGAAAATTATTTTCTTATATATATATATATATATATATATATATATATATATAACTAAATGAAATTTTAATTCATCTTTTAAAAAGGTAAATAAAATATTAATCCATTTTCAAACTTAAACGCAACATCTCTCTCTCTCTCTCTCTCTCCTCTATACATAACTTTCAATGAGAAACAGAAAACAGATTGGTTAAACATGAGTGTACGACATATTCTATCAAAAATGACAGATGTTTCATTTTATGAACAAATCAATCGAGCATTAAAAAAAAAATTAAGTAATATTGAGTATTCAAAGCAGAAGTAGCAGTCGACGCTGACAGCTTAAAAACTGAATTCTGAATTGTTGACTGGTATCAAGGTTTGAAAGCAGCAGCCGCTATTCTACCTACTACATTTTTTCACCTTCTTATTCGTTCTTTTCCCACCTCCTCTTCCTTATATCACGAAACGTCGAGGCACACATGTTGACTTGTTTTATAGATTTACGCACAAAAGGGTTTTTATTTTTTATTCATTTTAAATCATTTTTCTTCAACTTTAACTAGTTTTCCCCCGATCAAAATTCGGATTTTTGTTACAAATCACCAAGAATCGTAATATGATCTTTTACTTTAAAATTTTAACCTTGAATTTTCAAAATAAAATTTTAACCTTGAATTTTCAAAATAAAATTTTAACCTTGAATTTTCAAAATAAAATTTTAACCTTGTATTTTCAAAATAAAATTTTAACTTTGAATTTTCAAAATAAAACCCTTGATTAAATAACCATTTCAGTTTACCGAAATAATGTAATATTTATAATTTATTAATATTTTATAAACTTATTCCTATTATTACAACTTTATTTTATTTCTTAATTGTGTGCCGCTGAGATTGCATTTTCAGTGGCTCTGCACATGACACCACAGAAGAGCCAAAATTTAAAATCTCAACCTACGACAATGCCACCATATCTCAACATAATTGTGTGGACAGGGCCACTAGTGCAGTACGCACACAAAGGATGAACTGTAATGATGCATATTGCGAACAAACTTGGGACTTGTTCGCGTACCAATTTGGAATGACTCTGGACTTCTTAGTATAAAATGGACTAATGAAAAAAGAAATGGCACTCTTGTTTTAAGACAAACTTTTTGATTACTAATAATAGATGAGGGATCAGGTTTGTTTGTGTTTTTTGTAATTCATTTTGTCTCCAATTATTTTTGTTTTAATTTAATGTGTTTCTTTTTTTTTTTAATAACATTTCTTTTTTTCAGTTAATTTTATTTATTTATTTATTGAAATTAATTTTTGAACATTTTTCTTATTTTTATTGTTTCTTTTTTATTTGTTTGTTGTTTATTTTCTATTATTTTTGTGTTAACTGTCGTGTACCAAAATTGGTATAAATAAGGTTTTGTGTAATTTCTTCCAGAATAAAGTGGCCTTTTCCAAAAATTATTTCTTGAAGTTATGAGTAAGTGGTTTTTCCAATCCATGTATGTAGCCCGGTCACCGCTGCACAACTGAAAGCAGTGAATTGTAGCCTATAGTCAAAATTCACTCCTTTTTTCTTTCTAACTATTCTCTTTTCCTTTGCTTTCACTTTTTCTTTCTCTCAATTTCTAGTCTTGTATGTATATAAGTACTTCTGCTTATACATATACAAGTTGAAATCGAAAGTATATACTTTCATTCTAATATATATATATATATATATATATATATATATATATATATATATTACTGAATTTGATGATCACTGTAGAAAGATTTTAGTCGAATGTAATCAACACTAAATGTTGTATAGACTTTTTTTCTCAATTTTGTTTTCCTTCCTTTTACAGATCAAAGAGATATTTGTAAATAAGAAGGAAAGATTAGGTAGAATCCAAGTTTATTCATACAACAATAGGTGTATAGCTTGAAATTAGGGGATTGGCTCCTTGTGAGGGTCCCCCTGCAAGATTTAGGGAAAGTTGATTTCGTTAGAAGAAATGCAGTATTCGGACCCTCTCTTTTTGGGGCCTGGAAGAGCGATTTAAAAAAATTAAAAAAAAAAATTTAAAAAAAAAAAAAAAAAAAAAAAAATCGCTCTACACATCTCAGCTATGCACCAAAATTGAATCTTTATTCCTAAGCTTCCTAACTTTAAATTAATCTTATTGAATTATTTAATGTTTCAGCCAGATCTGGCGAGAGAATTGCTATCATTCCCAAAGAATTTCGGTTAGTATTAACTCAAGAAGAATCCTAAAAATGCTGTTTGGCAATATTTGAAAACGACGTATAAAACCATTATATTCAATGTTTTTCAAAAAAAAACAAAAAAAAACTGTTGAAACATCTATTTGTCGATGGTCATGATAATAACAACTACAACTACACGTAAATAATTGTTTATGATTTACTCCTCCAGATGCACCCTGTGTTTTGTCTATGCCCATGCATATTAACAGGATAACCTAATGAAGGATGGAGCTCTTCACCGCACAGGGGTAATCATTCATGACGGAGAGGACGTATTTTGCGAATCACATAGTACTGGTTTGCATAGAGACCAGTCAAAGAGGATGCCAAAAATAGGTTGTTTCAGGAAGGTACTATTCCTCCTCTACAAACCTTTTATATACGTCATAATAATAATATGTCTGTTCATCAGTATTGACCAAATTGAATAGCAATAGAAATAGGTAAAATATATTGTTGTATAATAGTTTATACACACACACATAATGCAAGGCTAGTTTCACTAAGAAACTTACTTTTATAAAGACAATGTATGGTGAGTGGAAAACGACTGGTTACATGACAGCTAATTCTAGGTCTTCAATTTGTTCAGCGTAAGTAAGCAACTGCTCTCACTTTTAAGATCTGCGTAAACATGATTCAGTAATTCTAATTTAAATTTGGTTATATTTGCTGTATGAGAAAACAAGAATTTTACATGAAGATTAGAAGAAAAAAAAACCTTAGTTATAACCTCTTTTGCTCCTCACTTGTGTACGAATATTGTTGCACTTGTTTGACATAAAACTGCACTTTAGACTTGCATATGGATTACAGATTTCTTGGATTCAAAAATTAGTTTTCCTTTTACCTATATTAATCACAAAATAAATGATTATCGGCTGGTTTCCTTCACGGGCAAATATTTTAATTCATGAAAATAAATCTTGAACTATTTGTTCAGCCTCTGAAGCGATCTTCCTTTTGAACTATCTTCTCAAGTCAAAATAAAAACATTGCACAAAACAGCTACACTATCAATACAATATTAATATAAAAAAATTAAAAAAAAAAATTTTTTTAATATTTAATCCGATCGTTCCTAAAAACGTTCCCATAATTTATTTTGCCATTACTTTTGAATTGATCCAATTCCATCTAAAGATTTCCAATGTTGTTGGTGTTCTTAAAGTAAATTCTTATGAATCAGCATGGTACAGCCTTTTTTTTGACCGGCCTGATTCTGTTGTTGGCATTGGTTTCTCCGATTGTTTTTCTAGAATCACGTATTCACAGGAAGGACAACGTGAAGGTTGCAAACATCTATAAATGTAGGTGATGTTATGGAACCAACTGGATTCGAACTTGGTACACCCAGGTCATCAGTATGTGTCATTATCCACTTCACGACTGTCACCTCTCATTCATGTTCTTGATCTAATCTGGCAACTTGTTTTAAAAAAATATTACTCAATTATAAAAAAAAAATCAATTGGTTAATAGATCTAGTTTATGAAATCTGCTTTGAGAATAAATTTCCAGATTGAAGGGAAACATTAAAAAATTACAAGTATAATGTTGTGTTAGTCACTTTGAAAAACTTAAAAACATCGCGATAAGAATACGAGTTGTAACGAATTAATTGCCACTTTCAGCTTTAAAAAGTATTTTAGAAAACATTTCAATTAAAAAAAATAAAACTACTTTCGGAATATATTTTAACATTTTGTTGTAGAAACATTTTTTCTATATATTTAAGATTAACAAAGAAAATGTTCAACAAATGGTTTAGAATAGTTGTTAACGTAGAAATGTTTTTAAACATTAATTTTGTTTAATTAAAATTGGAAAACAATGTCTAAATATATTTTTAGATTACTCTTTTGGAAGAAACTCCTTAAAAATTGTTGATAAATAATTGGAAATTAAATAAATTGTATGAATTAGAATTAGTTATTTGTTCAAATGAACCATGGCTTAATGGTTACAGGCTTTGGTTAACAATCAGGTCTAAGTGACAGTATTTTGGAGATTGAAGGTTCCAGTTTTAATAACTAAGATTAACATGAATTAACACGTCTAACAGAACACAGCTGATGAAATGAGAACAATCTACCTCCGTTGATTAAATAAAGGACTCAATTCATAATTCCGTCCTGATTCTCGAATTCAACTCAAAGGTTCTTAAATTCCAAGAAAAGATGCACCTGAAGAAGGTTGGAGGTTACATCGGCTGAATTGTTGTGAATATAACAAGCAATATGAGAATAGTAGTCGGAATAATCCTTATCTCAAAAATTCCGAAACATAAATTTACTTATCAAATAAAACCAGATAAAATTAGTTTGTTTTGTGACTAACACAGTGTTACAAATATACACCAAACTAATTTTGACTTTGAGAGATGTGTCGTTAAGTTGTGCACTCGGAGAACAGTTGAAGCCAAATGATTTTTCTCAGCCCAATTTTGAGCAAGAGAAATAGGGAAGGGGAATATAATGGGTTCTTGATCTGCAGTTGTTTTTCCTTTGATGGTTCAGTTCCTAATTTCTTGACTCCAAGAGGAGCATGTGTCATCGATAGTAATCCTCTATCAATCACAATTTTGAGCTCTCTTTTCTATCTTCATCATTTGCTTCCCCATCTGTGTTACACCTAGCGACAAGTGTTTCTCAGCAGCCCCCGTTCTGCATCGGTGTGGCCACAGCATTCAAGATGGTGCGGATGCTGGTAACCAGAAACTGTGTCCATCCAGGGCACTACTTTCTCCGCAAGATCTACGTAACAATAGGATCTTGCCCTGCTCTTTCTTCCAATTTCTTAATGCAGATTCTTACACTATCTTTAAAACATGTATAAAGGGGGGGGGGTGATCACAAGTGTTGTAATAGCTATCAACTATGGAATTCACTTAAACTGTAATCAAAAAAGGCATGAACCCACACCTCCTCAGCTATAAATAAAATATCAGCTTGTATTCAATGAATTATGCCCAATAGGTATTATACTTTGTCATTGAATGACCTGAAAACAAACAACTTCAAAATACACTCCTGACTAGCGCTGATGAACGTCTACTTTTCCCTGCAAAACTAGCCTCAGAACCATAAGAGCAAGATTGATTTAAGGTCGGAGTTAGACATGTACCACTTGGTAATCTGGCCAGTTTCCTTCAATGCTCAGATGTTCTTTAACACAAGGAAGACCGCTCGCATCCTACCAATAATCTAGACAATGGGACATCTCGATCAGTATCACCCATCCTGTCAATCACATTAACGGGATATACAAAAGGACCTGACCTCTTTGATAGACTGGAAATTACTAACAACGAAAGTCCACAATCAGATGCAGTTTTCTTGAAACTCCGTACAACTTTCTTTTCAGATTGATATGAGGAGCGACTGCTAACTTCATAGTCTGAAGTACAAGATGACAAGTTCAATAAAAATTCTCAGTTCATCAATTAATTGTTCGTTGCATATTCACAAAAAAATATTGTGAAAAAAAATTATAAAAAAAAAAATTTAAGAAAAATTTTTCTTTTAGATGCAATTTAAAAAAATTTATTTTTTTAAAAACATCCTTAAATTTCTTCAAGAGAATTATTTTAAAACAAAATACTGAAAGTTACCCCCCCCCCGCATCTATATTATAAAATTGTCTGCTTATTGATTTACAGGTAGCACCCCCACCAACCACACAACATTAAGCAAATATAATGTTTAAAATGCACATATACAAAGAAATGTAGATAATTGTCTGCCGACTCAGAATAAGGATGTAATGATTTTCCGAGCTCAATGTCCTGGATCTTCCACATCTTTTGAAACTGTTGGTATCGATATGACTAGTCAAATTATCACTGCATAATATAATCCATGACATTAATATATAAACGGCAGCTTCCCCACTTTTTGTGTAATATATATATATATATATATATATATATATATATATATAAACACAAAAAGTGGGGAAGCTGCAGTTTTAAAATTTACACATTATCAATTACTGTAACATACATTTATTTTTGTCACATGACCAATATTTAAAAGTTAATTTAATTTAGAATCTTACTTTTCTTACTTTTTGATTTAATACACCACTTTAACAGAAGAGACATTCACCATTTTCATCAAGCATTTATGTTTGTGTTTTTTTTTTATATTCGCATTTTCGGGTGCTTAGAGAGCTCACTTCTTTTTTACAAAGAACAATGTTTACACACAAACACACACACACACATATATATATATGAAGAAAAGTGGGGATAAAATGACATATTTTGACCCCGACAAACTTCCTAGCTAAAATAGCCATCAACTAATATATCGAATCCATCAATTCCATTCATCTCGCGTCCTTTGAAGGAGACAGGCCACTGCTGATAACGCTACAACCAAAATCATCGTTTTCATTCTCTGCTGGTTCACGTTAACCATGCTGAAGTCTGGACACTTTCTGACAAAATTAATATTTTGTATGATTTTTCTACATTGTTTTCTTGATCCTGCGGAAGTCTTTCAATACAGACGAAACGTTGATGAATACATAAATCACAAAGTTTTTGCCTTTCCTTTTTTCATTATGTATATATATATATGTATATATATATATATATATATATATATATATATATATATATGTTTATTTATTTAGTATATAAATGGAAGATAGACATTTAAAAAAATAATTTTATAAAATAGGACCAACAAAAAAAAAGTTACTCCAAACTTTCAATTTTGAAGTTGGCCACAGGCAACACTGAGTTTCTTCATTAGTATGATAATATTTATAATATGTATTAAAGATATGAGCCATATTGATAATATTTATAATATGCATTAAAGATATGAGCCATATGGATAATATTTATAATATGTATCAAAGATATGAGCCATATTGATAATATTTATAATATTTATTAATAATATTGATAATATGTATTAAATATATGAGCCATATTGATAATATTTATAATATGTATTAAAGATGTGAGCCATATTGATAATATTTATAATATTTATTAAAGATATGAGCCATATTGATAATATTTATAATATGTATTAAAGGTATGAGCCATATTGATAATATTTATAATATGTATCAAAGATGTGAGCCATATTGATAATATTTATATGTATCAAAGATGTGAGCCGTATTAATAATATTTATAATATGTATTAAAGGTATGAGCCATATTGATAATATTTATAATATGTATTAAAGGTATGAGCCATATTGATAATATTTATAATATTTATTAAAGATATGAGCCATATTGATAATATTTATAATATGTATTAAAGATATGAGCCATATTGATAATATTTATGATATGTATTAAAGATATGAGCCATATTGATAATATTTATAATATGTATTAAAGATATGAGCCATATTGATAATATGTATGATATGTATTAAAGGTATGAGCCATATTGAATTTATACTAGTATTATTGAAGTAAAATCGGATTAAACTCATCTTATTTGATGGATCCTAAGTCCGATTCAGTGTGTGAAATTATTTAGACATTCATAAAAAATTATGAATCCACATTTCATGAGATTAGCTTTATTATAATTCGTTTATACTTTAAAAGTCATTCAAATGTAATTCGTTAATATTTAAAAAGAAAAAACATTTTGTAAATAAATAAATTTGGACGTTTTTTATAAATTGGTTTTTCTTTTGTTTTTGTTGCCAGTTATGGCGACAATGAATGAAATTATCAATTTTTAAATACAATATATAAATATATCAAAAGGTTTCGTGACTTTATTATGCAGACATCATAAATTACAATTTACTGTAAAAAAAAAAAGAAGCAAATTCATTCAATCGTAGAAATTCTGGCTTTTGCTCAAAATAATACACAATGAAAACTACTTATGTCAACACTTTGAAAATAATAATAATTAATATTATTTGCTTCTTTAAACTTGGCTTTATCTTTGATAATATTAGAGGTTAAATTAAGGTCTTAAAGATCGATTTTTGTACTGCATCAGTTTATATTGTTTGGCCAGGTTACAAGTTGAACAAATTAAAGAGTTACACATCTGAACATTGATGCATACACTCATGTAACTTATTTAACTGGATATTATTTGGTCAACTTTATTTATATATATATATATATATATAAGTTAAAGTTAAATAATACTGACAAATTATATCTGCATATCTAGTCTCATCCTCTAAAGTTGCCTGATAACTGTTCCGACTGATCAATTTACCATAGTTGTCGTAGACCCAAGTACTTTTGGTTCTCTAAAGAAACCATCATCAAGCAAATTGAGAGAGGATCAGACAGAAGATATGCAGACATAATTTTTCCATATTATTTAACCAAATATATATATATATATATCCTGGTACATTTTTTGTTGATGCGTTAATCCAGTGAATCCTTAATCTGTTTATATAAGTGCTCAATAACAAGTAGAGCAAATATATATTTAATATAAATGTTTATTTATTCTAACATTTTGGCTACATATGTGCAGCCATGTTTCCGCTATCGCCTTATTTGCTAAGATGGAAACAAAAAATCATTCATTTTTTGGGTTTACATCCTAACAATTTGTCCGGATGAGAACAAGTCAAAATAAGGTAGGAAATTAGTCGTTTACCAGTGTCCTAGTCAAAGTGGCAGACAATAAATCAGCTGTAATTTTCCGATCTCACAAATGAGTAAGTAAACCCAAATAAATTGTTTTGGACTAATTTCAAATTTACCTTAAATTATTTTAAAGAAAATACAGTTGGTAAATTAGTTCAAAATAATTTATTTGGGTTTACTTACTCGTTTGTGTGGTCGGAAAAAAATTACAGTCGATGCATTGTCTGCCATTTTGACTGGGGAACAACAAATTTACCAATAAGGCTATAGATGAAATATGTCTGCACATATGTAGCCAAAATGTTAGTATAAATAAAAAGTTATACTATGATACTAAGTTATATATATAGTAATTTAATAAATTCAAATGTATTTTAAGTTATAGTTTTAAAATCAATCTCTAGATCCCAGTAGTTTCCCAAATCTGGCAATAACCAAGTTCCAAGATCAAAGACTTTAAAACATGCATCTTTCAATAACTGGATATTCTGATCAATGATTGTGCAGTAGTAAATTATAGTAAAGAAATAAAAACTCTTAAATCCGTTATTCTGTGATCTGGAAACTCTTAAGGGCAGACACTTTTTTAATGTTAATTAGTCTGTTGATTTAATGTAACAATTGCAGTTTACCCATTTCATTGTCCATAAAAAGATCTGTTTTATTTGAAGTTAATTTTTTTTAAATATTAAAACGAAAAATAAACTCAAAAGGAAAAAAAATTAACAAATTAATTACTGCATACACCCACCTAAACACCAGTTGTATACATCCGACTAAACACCAATTGTTCAAGTTCTGATATTTTTAAACAATATGTGGTTTATGTGGTGAAGAGGTGACAACTCTACTAAAATAATTTTAAAAGCCTCATCCAAAATAGTTGTGTTTCGAAAATGGTTCAAAAGAAGTTCTTAATGTATTTGTGGTCCATTTTTTTTTTCAAATTTGTCATGTTTTTAAATAAAACCAAACTTTTTTGCAAGAAAAATTAAATGTTTACAAATTTCTTTTTTCACCGAGAAAATAAAACAAGAACGCATATTTTTAAGATGAGTTCATCCAATCTGCGTGTTTTGTGACAAAAACACTATTTAAAACTTATGAAATGACAGACTGACTGATCTTATAGTAGACAGACAGACACATCTAAAATATCACGTTTAGCAGTTAAAATGCTATTTCAAAGCTAGCCCTGACAAATGGACAGAACAACCTTATATGTAAAATACTTAATTACAATTCCTCATTAATTTCATTCAATATGCACAATTAGCGATTAAGCGTGACAGACCTACAGACAGGAATAGTATTTTATAGAGATGTGTCTATAAGATCATTGTCCAAAATACCTCCATCATGACTTCAATGAAAACAGCCGGAGCCTCATTCTGAATTTCTTGGTAACTCTGTCATCATTGGATGCATCAATTTACTATGCGGGTCAAGTTTTGCTATATTCACGTCACAAAACTGCAATAACTTTCTTATTTTAGGTCCGAAAGAGCCGAACTTGGTATCATCGGAAAATGCAGAATAAGATCCTTCGAGCAACACCAATTTCATTGGAATCCATTAACTTAAGTTTTCATTCACATCACTAGTAAGTACATTTTGTATGACTATGCGGAAAACTGAAGTGGGCGACGGGTTTATGGATCATAGCATCGGATTAGAGGTGTGCTTATGCAAGGGTAATGCACTTACGCATACACAGTAAATACCAAAATGATAAAATTAAAAATTAACTACCAGGAAATCGGATTCCTTTTCTACATGGATTATAAATATGTTCCGTCCCTGATATTGAACACGCTACCCTCGTAAAAACTTATCTATTAATTTAATAAACACAGACATTTTGTTGAAGACAAAGTCCAAAGTTTTCTTTTATAGTTTGACTCAATTTTTCTTATGTTTTTTTGACAAAATGTTTGGAATTGTTTATCAGTGTGTAAAAAATTGTCCAGGACTGTCGAGTACTTTCGATTTACATAGAGTATATTCTTTAGTTCTTTGGCAAGATGATTGTTCTTGCCGTCTTTTGATGTTATATCTATCACTAAAAGAGATTTGGTATCTGTCTGAAGCCGGAACTATATTATTACTTCTAGTAATGCACAATTGTACTATCTTTTAATGCTCAATTGAGGGAGAGGGTAGTGTAGTATCTGGTCTGTGGTCATGAAACCATCTTCCCAGCCATTGCCTTTTTCTTTGGGGGAGGGTAGGGGAACAGTGTAGTAAATGTTCATTCGTCATAATTCAATCCTACCAAGCTAGCAAAAGAGGGGGGGTATATATATATATATATATATATATATATATATATATATATATATATATATATATTAGAGGTAAAAGATGAGAATAAAACATTGTAAAGATACAATATTTATTAAAAACATCAAAAGTTCAGAGCAAAGAGCCTCAAATCCTTAATCCATGGATTTTCAAAGAAAACATTTCTTCTCATCAGAGGATGAGGAAGCCGACAATGCGATTATAAATATTGTCGGCAACAATTAACTTTGAAAATTTTATATAAAGTAAAATAAAGTAGAAGTAAAGAACAAAATTAGGGCCAGAGGTGAAAAGTCTTATTTTGAGGTGTGAGCGTAAAGTCAAAGTGGATGTTATCTAATAACATGTCAGGACAAAATGAAATAAAAATAAAAATAAAAGCATCCGTTATTTAGGGATGAATGCTTGAAAACGAAAGCGATACTTAAATTGTTCAGGAGTCCAAAAGTTTTTGCAAGATGTTGGTGGTCTTTGTTAATTGGTAAATTCCAATTTATCCTGTGTAGTATTTGTATCCGTTTGTTGCTGGAATATTTTCTTTTGTTATGGTTCGGTGTATATAAAAAATTGAGGATTTCGAACAACCATCGCTTCCTGCCGACAATATTTATAATCGCATTGTCGGCTTCCCCATCCTCTGATGAGAAGAAATGTTTTCTTTGAAAATCCATGGATTAAGGATTTGAGGCTCCTTGCTCTGAACTTTTGATGTTTTTAATAAATATTGTATCTTTACAATTTCTTTATTCTCATCTTTTACCTCTAAAATAAATTGCTCTATTAAATATATTGAGCTTTACACTATCACGATAGATTATTATTATTAAGCGATAATTCAATTATCGTTATATAATTCAACATTTAAATATTATATATATATATATATATATATATATATAATAGTTTTAATATAAGAACTAAATTTGAAAGGAATAACTTACTAAAATACTCTTGAAATAATGGCCAAAAGTATTGACACTTTTCAACAGTTTGGAACATTTTTTACCCACAAAACAGAAAATGTTGTAAAAACAGAAAAACAATTTTTTTTTTTAAACTTGATACAGAGAACCTTGAACCCATCTCGATGTTAATAAAATTGTGCGAGCATTTCCGGTGAGTCTGTATGTATGTTTTTGAAAATGCAAAAACAATGAATTATTTCTTACTGTTCGCATTTTGAAAGGAATTTTAAAGCATTTAAACTGTCAAATAGAAAGTCATTTAAACAGGCTTTAGAATTCTCAGCAGATCAACATGCATTAAAAGATTGAAAGTTTTAGAACCTATTTACAATTTTATAAATAGAGACTAAAACATTACCATAACAAATTTAGTTATAGTTTTATAGCAATTTAGTTCAATTACTAATTTAATAACCAAATGATACCATAATAAACATATACTTATGCAGTAAAATGATCTTTGTTAGCTTTCATCCTACATAATCAATAGTTGATTCTGACTAGCCATTCAATTATGGCAATCATCGGTCGGTGTTCTTAAAAAATAAAAATTGAAATTTTAATCGATTTCATTGGTTACATACTATAACTGGCCCAATATTTCCTTTAGTAAAAGACACTTCCCGATATTAACCAGTAATATTCATTGCTTAATCATGTAATCATGCCAATGAAATTGCTGCATTTGTTACAAATACGGAAAATGCAAATGGCATCCAAAATCTCACTAGGTAATGAGTAAGTACCTTCATTATTCAAATAAAGAAATAAAAACATTTCTCCGAAAGTGAATCTTTAAATGTAGAATGAACTCGCTATTGTTTTAAACAGGTAACAATTTTTTCTTTAGGTTTAACAAATAGAAAGGGGAATAAATAGAAAGCTTTACGTTAATTTCATTATTCAAATAAAAAAAGAAAATTCCTTTGTAAGTAAATGTTTAAATGTAAAATGAACTGACGTGTTTGCGTGTAACAATAATTTTGTATGTGAAATAGATTACTGTCCGCACTGGAAGTTAAATAAAATAAAATAAATGAATTTTTAAAAAAAACATGTATTCCGTGTCTTCAAAAACAACAAAATAACTTCTATTTCTTTACTAATGTCCCCCAGGCAATGCTAGGTAGCCATGCTAATATAAATTATTATTATTATTATTATTATTATTATTATTATTATACGAAAGCAGAGTTAATCAACGTTTGTTTCCCCATGATGTTTTTCCTATATATTTTAATCACACAAAATATATACTAAAATATTCCTCAGTTGCGGGATTGAGTTATGTTAGAAAAATGTTCCATTTTAATAAGCCGTGATTTGCAATTCCCAACTCATTACACATCTTTTACTATGTTTCTATCACTTTCACCCTCTCTCACAGTATGTTGTTTGACATCCCGTGCTTATTTTATTTTATTTTATAGTGTTTATCACTCTCTCTTTCTCTCTCTTTTTATTAACAATCTAAGGTAATAAAATTCTCCTCTTCCTGTCTCTTTCTATATTGACAATGAAATACAGCAAAAAAGAGAAGAGGTCAGTGACGACGCGGTGAAGGTGTCAACTACAGTTACTACGTCAGCTTCTCTCTCAATTTCCCTCTGAAACCGCTCCCTTCCTATCTTTCTATATTAACAAAAATTGAGAGCAAGAAGATAAGAATAGTAAAACTATTTAACCATAGCTGGAGAGGGAAACAAAGATATAGAGCAAGCAGAAAGAGACTAATTTTATATAGTCATTATTATTTTTTTTTTTTCAAAATTAAAAGTAAATTGAAGTGAATATGAAAATTATGGTTTGGGATTGATTTCTACTGTGGTCATTGGAATGCAATTATAAAGTATATATGCTCTGAATCTTTTAATATAACTTCATTGAGCTTACAATTGGAAATATTTCGGAAATTATGAGTATATGCCTAAATATATATTTTTTTTATAAGAACTTACACACACAATATATCCCCTCTTGTTGCTTTGACAAATGAAAACCTGCATAAATGGATATTATTTATCATAGTGCATTATACAGTGTGTAAAGAACAAGACCCACTCTCTCTTCACCAGGCAAATGATGACAACAGGTTCATAGTGTATAATGTGAAAGAGCTTATTTTAGAACCTTTCCATTCTCTAAGACTAATTGTCATTCCCTCCCCTAACTTGAGAGTAGTCTAACCTAGCATGTTTTCTAAAAGCTGGGGTTGGTAAATATAGATTTTTCACAAGGGTTTCAGAGAAAGCGACTTTACTACAGCTATGATAGAACTTGCATATCGTAGAGCGAGCTCACGGCCAACTCCACTTCCATTAGAATGTTTGATTCCTTTTATGGTCGTTCTTTTTTCAATTTCCTATAAACAGACAATGGAATCTTGAATTCTGTCTTTCAATATTCACTTCCTTTCTCTTCAGACTCTTATTAAACTAGATAAAGTGAGGAACATAATAGTATGACAAGTACATATAATTATATATAAATATAATTGAATTAGTTTTCTTCTTCTTTTTTTTATATGGACTTATGTCTTATTTTCAACTATACTTATCTTTCAATAATTCCCCCCCCCCCACCTACCTTTTATTGTAATTTGTAAGCAACCAAACATATTGGCAGGTGCTTTTGAAAGGTGAGCCTGGCTTCTCTCTGGTTAAACAACCTATACATTTGATGTTATCAGACTAGAGACATCTGTATTCTGATTGTAAACATAGATTATTAAGCACATTGATATAGAAATCAAAATTTAAACATCTTCAGTCGACATGCTACATATAAATATCTACTTATGTCTACAGGCTTAACATATAAAGTTATCTTGTCGGATTTTCAAAGTTAAACCCAAATAGCAATCCATCTAACATATCGATACTTGATTCTGACTACCCTATTTTCTTTTCGTTTTTATCTTCCACTATATTATTGACACGAATATTTTATTTCGCTTTTTTTTTTTAAATACTTATTCTGGCTAAGAAAACTGTTAAAGTGGAGACATTTTTCTCTATCGAAATGGAAGCATAAAATTAAAGTTTTGACATTTTCTGCTATGAAACAATTTATTTCTTAAAATTAATTGTTTATTATAATACTAGGTAAAATAATTTTCATTCTAACTTTCACTTTCACATGAATTTAGAGTATGTTAAGGATACAACAGGCCTTCCTTTATTCATGACGACCAGATCACAAACGTCATCTTGGATCCTTACAAATACGGAACAACTATTTTAATGCCTTAAACTTCTGCATTTTAAATGTCTTCGTTTCATAAGTTTTTTTTTCTTATTTTTCTGCATATACACTTATTCGGTTATTTTTTTAAAAACACATTCTTAAACATTAAAGGGAAGTAATCATGTAATGAGTTATTTCCCTTGACTTCTGCAGAAATAAATATCTAAAACATTTTATATGTTTTACATTAAAATGAAGTTATTTGAGTTCTTCAAATATCAATTATTATTTTTATTTTCCGTCTTTGTGTCTCATGCTGAGGTTAAACGTTTTATGAATGAGTTTCAATTTGTTTTGCCATTTTGCTTGTGTCGCCAGTGATCTCCTTTATACCTTAGCATATATATAAGTTATGAAAATATATTTATGGCAATTTAGCTACACAGAGGCTCCTGCATTTCATCCCCGGGGGGAAATCTTCAGGCTGAAAAAAAAAAGCCTGTAGTTTAATTGCCATAAATACATTTTCATAACTTACTATCTAGGTCTACTTAGGTATCGAGCTTTGTTGAAGTAAATACTGAAAACTGATATATAAAAAATTATATATCCTTATAAAATTTTATGTGAATACATGAAATATTATATATATATATATATATATATATATATATATATATATAGTCTCGGAAGTTTCTCAACCATTAAAGCTATATATAAAAAATTTAAAAAATTATATAAAAAACAAAAAAACAAACAAAAAAAAAACTTATAGTCTCAAGTCTTCCAGTGGAAAATCACTCATGTAAGTCAATTTATTTTTTACAGTTATTATATTAGTTAGTTTCTAACACTATTTTAAGAGATCATCAGTTGTTTACCATGAAAAACTGTTTCGGGATATATATATATATATATATATAGTCATCCACATACAGACCGTTTCGCTGTATCACAGCTCTTCAGACCAGTTAGTGCCTCAAGCCGGGATTGAAACTCAACCGTCAAGCTGACAGTCAGCACTCCTACCCCTACGCTATTATATGACACTGACTGAATGTAAGTAATATCTCAATGTAAACATTGCAAGTGCTGGGAGCTCAAATTAGTTTTACCTAATGAGCTATGCCTTAAAGCTAATCGCAGTTGGCGATATCCTTACAAATAAGCTCTACCCAGGGAGGGAGCTTCATATAGTCATCCACATACAGACTGTTTCGCTGTATCACAGCTCTTCAGTGTGGCTAGACCAGTTAGTGCCTCAAGTCGGGATTGAAACTCAACCATCGAGCTGACAGTCGGCGCTCCTACCCCTACGCTATATATATAAAGTGAGAAAATAAAGATAAAAATAATATCTATAAATTATATCCTATCTTAAATAGTCAATGCTCATTGACTCACTTATCTTATATATTTCATTGTACAAGATAAACTACTAAACTAATGAACCGATCATTATGAATTTTAGAATATATTCTAGACACCATGGTGATTAACATGGGCACATTATTCTTATGTTTGTAAACTTTACCATTTAAGGGATGTGCCCAGCCAGACTTGCACCCTCCTCCAAAAAAAACTTAAGTTAGATACAAAAATTAAAAAGAAAAAAATTGCTCTACATCAAATTTTGAGTTATATTAGGTAATACATTTTTAAAAGAATCGGTGCTTGATAGTCAATAATATGTGCTTGGTAAAATCCTAAACTATTGAACTTACCATTATGAATTATGGAATGTGTATTCTAGGCAACGGGGTGAGTAACGTGGGTACATTATTTTTTGTAAACTTTATTATTTATGAGGGGGGAGGGGGTACCGAAACCGTACTCCCCCCCCCCACACACACACACAAAGAAAGTAAGAAAACGTTAAAATCTAAAACTAATGTTATATTTATTGCTTATACCCATTCTGGGATGGGTATTCTGCTAGTATGTGTGTGATATATATATATATATATATATATATTATAACCGTATACAGAACGAGTAATTTACCCCATAATTGTTCTCTTATCCTTAATTTTATTTATTTTTTAATTCATCTCATTCCATTTTAAAATGTTACATTCTGTTACTGTTCTTAATTTCATGTGTCAACTTTTTGTTCCAAAAATATATTACTCTATTAGCAAAAAAAATATATATAAAAAGTGTTTTTTTTTTTTTTTAATTGCTTTCTAGATTGAGAAATATTTAATAAGTGCCTACCATAGCCAGAACTGGCATTATTTTGAAAGTTTCAGCTAAATAACCTCTCATTCTTCTCTTTAGAAAAGGTTAGGATTAACTACTTTACTATTTCTGCCACTCTTTTACTCTTTTATTAGTTTTGCCACTTCTTTTTCATGCCCCCCAATCTTGATATTACATTCCAATTTCTATGTTGAGGCTGGAGTACAATACTCCATATGATTAGGGGTTGAAGTCATCTTTCTTTTTTTTTTTTTTTTTTTTTTCTTTTTTTTTTTTAATGAAAATCGCTCCAGACAAGGCATGAAGCCACTTGATGTTAGGAACTAAAAAAGACAAGGTCAAAAACTAGCCAACGATAAGTGTTAGATGACTATATTCCGACCCAGAAAACTGTACTATTACTTCTAGCAATGTAGTATTGTACTATCTTTCAATGCTCAATTCAGGGGGGGAGAAGGATAGTGTAATATTTGCTCTGTTGTCATGAGATCATCTTCCCCGGCATTACCTCCTCCTTGGAGGGGAATGTTAGTATATGTCCGTACGTCATGAGACCATCCTTCCAGGCAATACCTCCTCCTCTTTTGGGGGGGGATAACACTATCATGATGAACGAATATATTGTCCCAGGCAATACCTTTTTTTTTTTGAGGGGGGATGGGGGATTAGTGCAGTTTCTGCTTTGTTGTCATGAGACCATCCTCCCAGGCAATATCTTCTCCTGAGAGGCGCGTGGTAGCATATGTCAACAAGAAATGATCACAATTGACTGTTTATTAGGATACCCAGCTAAAGTGTAGTATCTGTTCCGATGGATACTGCACCCCATAGACCGGTATCGTCTTGGCCTTCGGGGCTTGATTTACGCCGGTCTATGGGTCTGTCCTGTGCAGTTCTAGGACGTCCACCCTCCCAGGCTTTGCCTTCTCACCCTTTGAGAAGGGGTTAGTTTATTGCTAATCAACTGAGGCGCTCCTACCGGGGAATGCCGACGGGGCTGCCCAGGCAATTTTTAAGGGTCAGACTGCTCTTCCTCTAGGGTGCTGACTTATCAAATCCCACTTTCCGACCTTGTGTCACATCTTACCGCTGTGGGAGGTAGAAAAATAAACCCAGCTAATATAGATATTAGCAAAAAGATATGCGACCAGATGGGTGGGGGGGGGGGGCATATTTTTATTAATATATTCAATTTGAATATGTCTGCATTCAACATGCAGTAGCTTACATTTTTCTATATTCAATTGGAATTTCCAAGTGTCTTTCCCATTTGACAAGTAATGTTGATCCATCTGTCTTACTTCTTTTGATGATACCTGAACAAATAGTTTAACAGCACTAGTTCTATTCATAAATTCTATATACTCTCAAATTTTGAGAAAATTTAAATCACTTTAAGTCTTCTCAATTGGTGGTGGTGGGTGGGGGTGGTTAATTCAACAATTTTTTTTAAAAAACTCAAATACTAATAGGTAAGCTGTGTTTGCATACTTTTCACGTTTTTAAGCATTTTTATATCCAATTTTCTTATTCATATTAGAGGATCAAAGGGCAGTTCAATATTTTTAACCCATTTTAGGATTGGTACGCCCAATACAGAATAGTTATAGTAATAATAATTCTAGCAAAGTTTGATTTTTCACCTTAAATGCTATTTGGGTTTGACTTTAAAATTCCGAAAAGATAAATTTATAGATTAGATATATATGTGTGCGTGATTTAAATAATCATAAAATAACATCATATATATATACGGCCAATATCAGTGATCATTAAATTACGATTGGCATTCTTTAATTGGACAATTTGGTTGGTATTGACCTTTATAATCGATCGGACAATTTTATAACAATTTCTATTATTGCTTCTAATACTACTGTTTATATATTATTTCTATATAAAGTTAGGTATGTGTGTATGTTTACATATTTTAAGTACAGGATTCACTCCTAAACTAATTAGTCGATCATTATGAATTTTGGAACACAGCTGCTAGGTATAAGGGGTGGTAATGTGTGCTATATTTAGTTTTATGTAAAGGAAGCACAGAAGAGGTGGAACCCCTTCGTGAAAATTCAGATACTCCTGACTTCTGTGAATTTTTACAATAGGTATTAGACACCAATTCATAAATATTCCCCAAATTTCAGTTTCTTTAGAGTAACAGCTAACACAATAAGTCCCAATCATGACATATAGATAGTGCCAGAAATAATACATGTATAGTGTGTTTATAAAGTACTTACCTTCAAATGGTATGTATCAAAATTTGAGCCAAATCGGATTATTAGTTTACAAATTACAGTAATTTAAGTGAACCTACTGCTGCAAATTCTCTAATTAATGGAAAAATCTGAATTTTGTGAGTTGATAAAGTATTGCTTTCTGATGGGAAAAATACTGTTCAAGCAAAGAAATGGTGTGGTATGTCTGACTCAGACTCTGCTCGGTCAGACACAACAGTTAAGAGGTAGTATCCAGACTTTAAACGCGGTCGTAGACACAAATGATGCTGAATGCTCAGATCGCCCAAATTCGGCAGTTGTCCCAGAAAACATTAAAAAAGACCACAAACTTGTTTTGGCTGATCGTAAATTGAAGTTGCGTGAGATAGCTAAGGAGTTAAATATATCAGCAGATTGTATTCATTATTTTGCATGAAAATTTATCAATGAGAAAGCTGCGTGCCACGTTTGCTCACAGTCGATCAAAAACAACAATGCATCGACAATTCAGAGCACTGTTTGCAACTGTTTCGTCACAACAAAGAGTTTTTTCATCAATATGTGACAATGGATGAAACATGGATCCACCATTTCACTCCTTAGTAAAATCGGCAGTCTGCTAAGTCGACAGTAGCACATCAAAGCAACCAAAGACACAAACATCAGCAAGCAAGGTTTTGGCCTCTGTATTTTCGGATGCACAAGTTATTTTGTTCATTGATTAACTTGAGAAATGAAAGATCCATCAATCATCAACATCATCAGGGTCTTTTTATTTCACTCCTGGTGGAGGAACCCCTCCCTGTTTTTTTTTTTCACTTTTTTTTTATCCCTGGCTAAGCATGGTCAAGTAGGACCTAGTTGACTATCGAGGTCGTCTCTCCACCGGGTTTTTGACCTTCCTCTTGGTCTTTTCCATTGCCTTGGGGTCCATTCTGTCGCTATATATGTCCACCTGTTGTCTGTACATCTCGAAAGGTGACCTGCCCATCCATGTCTTACCATTTGTATCGTAGTGATTATGTCGTTTACTTCAGTTTGCTGTCTGCTCCAGGTGTTTCTTTTTCTATCATGTAAACTGATGCTGGGCATAATGCGTTCCATTTTGTACTGTGCCACTCTTAGCTTTTCCATCGTTGCATTATGAAGTGCCATGTTTCACTACCATATGTCATAACAGGCATGATGTATTCATTAAACATTTTCTGCTTGATGTTCATCGTGGACTGTCTAATCTTCATGATGTTCTCTACTTTGGAAAAGGCTGTCCATCCATAATGATTCATCAATAGCAAATATGATATAGCCTTATTGGTTCGTTTGAAGGGAGAAATTACTAAAAATTGGCCACAAATGAAGAAAAAAGTGCCCTTTCACCAAGACAATGCACCGCATCACAAATCGATCACAACAATGGCAATACTACATGAATTGCACTTAGAATTGCTTCCACACTAACCTTATTCTCCTGAGCTGTTCCCCAGCAACTACTGGCTATAACAAGGAAAAAAGAGATTCGGCTAAAATGACGAAGTGATATTGAAAACTGAGGCGTGTTTTGAGGCTAAAGACAAATCGTTCTACAAAAAATCATAGAATTGTTCAAGAAGCAATGTAATCAGTGTATCACTCTAAAAGGAGACTATGTTGATGAATAAAGTCGATTAAATATATTACAATGTTCTTAATGCACTTTTGATGATCTGATTTATAAAATTGCAATAAAGTGTGAAGATAATCCCCATTTACTATTGTTTTAAAGTCTTATCTGAAAAAGATATTGAGCCCTTCGAGTGTGCTGTCTCGATTCAGCTCTGTTCCGATTTTGAGTTGAATTTAATGCTTTATATATATATATATATATATATATATATATATATATAAATGTCATCCACAGACAGCTGTTTCGTCTTTTCAAGGTTCATCAACGTGGTGAGGCGCAGTAAGCAAGCACATCAACCCCGGACATCAATCAGTACTGATCATGATGGTCCAAAACTCACTGTTTGAGCTAACGCGCCTGTGTGTGTGTGTGTGTGTATATTTGTATACATATATATATATTATATATAAACACACACACACAAATTCTGACCGAGTAGAGATATATATGTGCATCTGTGTATAAATGTGTATGTGCTTTCATACTACATATGTGTGTGTGTGTGTATGAATGTGTATATTAAGCGTAAATTTGTATCTTTTTTTTTTTCAAACATTAATTCAAAACTTTATAATAATAGCTTTGTAATGAACTTATTTTCGACTCTAATAATTTTAATCCATTCTTTCAAACTTCTGTCATTAAAAGAAAAATATACAAATATTTTTCTTTTAAATCTCTTCATCCTTCACATTTCTCCAAGGTCTTTTCTTCTTCTTCTTCTTCTTCTTCTTCATCTGCGCCTTCATTTGCAATGTTGTCTGCCTACGCACTTGAACTTTTTTTTTTAATATTGCTTTTCTTTATCATTCATTGTACATATTAGATTGCTTGCCTGTCAATATATCTGTTCGATATTGTTTCCCAATGAGCAGCAATAATGATAAGAGCCTAAGAGCCCTTGACTTGCCCCCCCCCCCTCTCCTCCCTCTACTAATTCATTACCATTTGTTTTTACATACCTTCTCTCTTGTTGCCCTTTTTCGACTGTTGACCTCATAGGTCACTTGGAACCTTACCCAGAGAAAATAAACAAATTACTCACCCCACTCCCCCCTCACTTTATGGTTTCATTTGGTCTATATCATTTTTGCATTTACATGATGCTTATGCTTTTGTTTTGATGGTTGTTTTTTTTTGTTGTTCGTCAGATGGCCTAATCAATATTTATTTGGCATACAACAGTTTTTGTCTCCTTTTTATGTCAGACAAAATAAAATAAAACAAAATATATACACGTAATATAAATGTAAATCAGATTCAATTTAACAAGAAAATAGTTTCTTTTATTTAAAAAAAAAAAAAGCTTAATATTAATTTATGCCTGAATTTTAAAAGTAACATAAAATTAAGTATATAAATACTTGTCTACTAAACAAGATGTTTCAAAGGAGATATTTCTGCATTTATTTGCATCCTCTTCAGGTTTTATTTCTTTTTCTTTGAAAAAGGAGAAACGAGTCACTGTAAATACAATTGAAACGGGACTAAATGCAATCGGGCCCATTTTGTAAAAAGTGACTGAAAAAAGTTAATTTAGATTAGCAATTCAAAGACAATGAATTGAAGAGGTCTATAAATATCTAAACGAGTTCAAGCCATGTCGCATTCATTTTTACATTCGTACCCTTGGGAAAAGGTAAGAAACCATCACTTCCATTCTAACTTGGGTTAAATACGAGATTAACTGGACTGTCCAGCTTTAATAAATAAAAGTCTCGGACAAGTATAACTGCGAATTCAAATTTCTGTCATTGATAGATGAAACCTAAAAGGAAACATCAGTTCAGCTAGGAATCGAAAATTTTAAACAAAAACTGACAGGAGATTGTGGTAATTTAGAATGTCATGCTCGATCATTTGAAGCCCATTGAAAGTAGAACACCTTTGCCGGACAGTTATATGGCACAATATATAATTGATATTAGTGCAGGTAACAAATTTATATATATATATATATATATATATATATATATATATATATATAATGTAATGATTATATGTTAAGTGTGTTTATTTATTCACTATAGGAAAGCAAGCACTTTAATTTAGAAATTTCATAATAAAATCCTGAAATAAAGAAAAATAGTAAAGTCATGTGTGATATCATTTGTTAGAAACTGTCAAGTTGGAAGCTATTGCTCCCAGGCGATGCCAACTTCCTCTGTTGTGTAGTAATAAAGAAGATTAATATTGTGCCATTCAATTCTATAAAAAGACAAAAAATGTAATTAATTCTTTTTATGGAAGTGACTCCAGACAAGGCATGAAGCCACTTGATGTGAGTAACTAAAATGAACACAAAGACAGGAGATGCTTATTGACCTTAGTCTTGAAAAGACAAGGGTATAGGTTGAAGGAAAACAGTCAGTAGGAAGAGAGTTCAACTAGACCAACGAGCTGGAACAAAGGAAGCAGGAAAAAAATCAGACAATTCTGAAGAACATATGCCATAATAGTACTTACAGAAGAGACTGAGACTAGCAACATCAAGTCTATGAGAAAGAGGGTACAGAGAAGAAGACATTTTTAGATGATAGTTACTCAGCATATACATTCTAAATACAAAATAACAACTATGGCCTTCTTTTAAAACAACATTTTACATTTTGATTTAAATTTTTTTTTTAAATAAAATTGCATAATAAGTTAAAGGGTCAGTTTGTGCCATGGTGACATTTTATTACCATTTGTGTGCCTTTATTTTATGGGTTCTTTTCTCCTTGACAATCTGGCTATGTCATTATTGGTTCCATATAATAGATGGCTATCATTTTGGGTTACTACCTGTTCTATCTAGGACATTGATATGAATGAAAAGAAATGACTGAAAAAAGAATGAATGAGCAAAAAATATGAATGAAAAAAAATTAATGAAAAATATGGATGAAAATTTTTTTTTAAATGAACAAAAAAAAAATATGAATGAAAAAAATTAATTTAAAAAAAAATGAATGAAAAAAAAAGCGAATGAAAAATGAATAAAATTAATGAAAAAAACTGAATGAATAAAATGAATGAAAAAAACTGAATGCATAAAATGAATGAAAAAAACTGAATGCATAAAATGAATGAAAAATCTGAATAAAAAAAAAAGAGGTTTTATCCAAGACTTTTCAATGGTATTAATCTGAGAGTGAATGTCACATGTTCAACAGGATTTTCATTCTTAAAAGGGTTCTATATGAACTACCGCCATTGGTGAATAGCCAGGGAACTGAATAGATAGAGATGGCTTCATCTTGCTTCTGTCACCTTCATACTGGTTTGCTCACATCCTATTTATATGCTCTAATGTAAAAGGGGAATTCATCTACAGTTTGATAATCTGAGATTGTTTTAAATATTGCCTCCACTCCCTCCCAAATACAATAATCGTGGCCCCTAAATGCCCTCCAACCATTTTCTGGCTGTGTCATTAAGGATGATACTTAGCTTATCCAAAGAGAATGGTAACCTCTATAACAGCACCTATTTTATTCCCACAATTCGATTCCATTATCACCTCATTTGTATGCATAGGCTTGCCATGATTTAATTCATTCGTAATTTAGCTGAGGATTCATTTTAATATAGGTGTATGTACATATGTATGTATGTATAATATATATATATATATATATATATATATATATATATATATATATATAAGTATTTCCAAAATGTTTTGGAAACGATTGTACACCAAGATAGACTTGTTGGAACTCTAGGAACGCAAAATGTAAGGACTTGATCCTTTATATGTTTATATATATATATATATATATATATATAAATATAAATTTCTAGTGGTACAAAATTTTATTAAGGCAAGGCATATAGACGTTTGTGACATTTTTTTGAGTGGAATGAAATTGAAAGTGTTAAAAACGAGAGAAAAATAAATAATCAGTACATAAATCTACTAAGCCGGCTTTCATCCACACTCATCAGAGTAAATACGTGGAAATAATTCATGCACTATGATTAAAAACTTAAAATATCGACTGAAATAGAAGACCAATAACAGTTTGAGGCGGAAAAGAAAAATGTGGGGGGTGGTCACAAGTGGATCACATTGAGTTCTAGAAGCCACTCCTTTTGTTTACAAAGAGAGGGTTTTAATGACTTAATATATAGTTTCCAGGACTTTAACTGTCACTGGTCTTAATTAAACGATTTTAAGTTTTTAATCGAAGTGCATGAATTATTTCCACATATTTACTCTGATGTGTGGACGAAAGCCGGCTTAGTAGATTTATATAATGATTTTTTTCTCTCGTTTTTAACACTTCTCAATTTCATTCCACCCCCCAAAAATGTCACAAACGTCTATATTCCTTGCCTTATATATATATATGATTATTTTTATTTATACAGACATGTACAAAATTTGCGACACTGCATGAGCTGTTGATCGATACAATAACATCGACATGCCACATGTTTGTATAAATAAAAATAATCATATATATATATATATATATATATATATATATATATATATATATATATATAAAAGCTCTATTTGATATTGAGCACTTTTTATAAGCCTAGTTGAAATTCTTTGGATTCCTATCCTGCAGATGTTTACCTTGCTGGATTATATATATATATATATATATATATATATGAGAGAGAGAGAGAGAGAGAGAGAGAGAGAGAGAGAGAGATAAAATAATACCCGTCCTAAGACGGGTAAAATTAATTTCTGAACAAAACAGTTTTGCACCATTTTTATTTTCTCTTACAAAAGATTAAAATCAAGATATATTGTTACTAAACCTTATGTCTAGAATTCTTCTTCCAATATTGATCAAAATCAATTACATGATTTTAATTCTAGAAAATGTCTAAAATTTAAGCTTGAAGATTAAGGAGTCTTACGAAATTGAAATTCAGGAAATCTTGCTTCATTGGTATCTAATGACTATGGATTAAATCTCATGCAAATCTAAAATATTTGAACTTTTAAAACAGAGGTTGTGCCCTTATTATGCTCCCTAAAACCCTTTAAAATGACCCAAAGAAACTGAAATTTGGGGAATATTTATAAATTGATGTCTAATAGGTGCTTTTAAAATTCTGCAAAAATAAAAGGTATCTGAATTTTCAAAAAGGGGCTTCACCCCCTCTTTGCATAAAACTAAATTAAACTAAATATAGCCCACATTTGGATCCCTTGCACCTAGCAGCTGTGTTCCACAATTCATAATGATCTGTTAATTATTTGAAGAGTGAATCCTATATGTACAAATTTATAAACATATACACACACCTAACTTTATATATATATACATATATATATATATATATAAAAATAAATAATAAAAACCACTGATATTGTCCATAGATTCTTTTTGGGAAATGCACAGACACATAATTGATCTTTTGCATGTTCAACAGTAGAGTTTGTATCTTGGTTAGCAACACTTACTTTCCTCCCACATACCGCTTCTTTTTTTAGCCAACCTTCTAGAGAAAAGTGACTCATTCTGCCACCCCCCCCCTTATAAAAAAATCAATAATTAATACAAGTCATGTTGAGAGCAAATGGAAAATATGTAGCAATATATGTGTAATTGATTATATATATATATATATATATATATATATATATATATATATATATATCTTTTTGTTTCATTTTACTTCAGTCAAAGTTCTCAGAAATTAAAGGGTCCCTTCCTGGCTCAAACACTCGATCTCTATATGAGATACATAGATATTCAAATATTCTATTAAAGTTCTCCTTTACCTTTCAAACTTTAAGTTAGTAAAGAAGTGAAGAATACTAATTTTCCCCTCCCCAATTGACCAGTTAAGTATGTTGTATTAAATCTTTTTTGTAGTCTCTTGGTCTTACCAGATTCCAGAACAAGAATTCATCTAGTCTGGTGGAGTATCCAGCTAAGTGCTGTTACTTGAAGTAACATTATTTGTAGAAGATGCACCACTCCTTGTATCGAGCAGTGTATATCCGTGTCGAGGGGATCTTATTTGGGCTTCGAATACTATGTTATTTTGAATATTTTGTCAGGGTTTACTTGTAGGGTTCAGTATCTTCATGTCAGTCTGTCCTGACAAACCCTTGTAAAGAGAGACCGAAGATACTCGAGGATGGTGTCTAGTAGGTAATTCAGTAGGTAGGTATGTATATATATATATATATATATATATATATATATGGATGTGTGTATTAAAAGATACGTGGTTTAAAATATATCAAGAATTTATCCAGAGTAAAGTCAACATCATTTTATCTTTGTAAAATAATAAAAATAAATTTAAAGATTGTGTTTAGATTGGATGCTATTTAATTCTGTAAGTTATATAAGAGCAAAGAATGCTTGATATTAGATCATATATAAACAAAAGTGTTGACATGGGAAACAAAACTACATATCATATACGTACAGATAAGATAAATGCCTTCTAATATTCCTTGCTCCCTTTACGAATTTCCACCTCCTATACGCCCTGCTCCCTCCCCTCCAGCCAAAATTTTATGAGAATTGAATTCATTTGTTTTTTCTGAAGAAGCTGGATTTGAAATAAAGTCGCAGCTGAAAGATGTATGCACATTTGTAGTCAAAAATGTGTGTATAAATAAAAACTTATACTATATATATATATTTTTAACATAGTTCACCCTAAACAAGACAGGTCACCACTGTAGACGTAAGGGGCTACTCAGAAAAAAGGTAAAAGTCGTTTTTGTTTTTTCTTTTTTCTTTGAGGGGGGGGGGGGTCAACCTAAATTGGGAGCTGTGCAGCAAGATGTTTGTTTACATTAGTTTTAAATTTCTGCATGTCAGTACCGTCAGGAAAACAGGGGGCTGGGAGGGAGTTCCAGAGTCCAGCAGCATGAGGAAAGAAGCTTTTAGAGTAGAAAGCTCTTCAGAATCTAGGGACCTCCACAATTAATGGATGGGATTTGGCAGATTGTAAGGTTATTCTAGTGAATTTACGCCGAGGGGTCACCAGAGCAGCAAGTTCATCAGAGCACATTCCATTGAAGTACTTGTAAAACAGGCACAAGGAAGCAACATTGCAGCGATGGGACAGGGGCTGGTGCTTGGTGGATAGTGAGGGACCTATTAAGTTGATGACTCTTTTTCGAACTTTATCTAAGAGGAAGAGACTAGTGGATGATGCCCCAGCCCAGATGTGGCAACAATACTCCATGCATGGGTGGATGGTGGCTTTGTAGAGATATAGGATAATGTCAGGTACGAGAAGTTTACTAGCACGGTAGAGGGAGCCCACCTTCTTTGCAGCAGCCTGACAATGTCTTCAATGTATTTATTCCAATTCATGTTATCTGTGAAAGTTAGGCAGAGGAGTTTGAATGTTGAACTTTCAGGTAGGGTGTTATTTGCCATGACAATCGGTGGTTGAAGAGGTTTCTTGTAGTTATTGAAGGAAAGTAGCTTTGTCTTTGCAGCATTAAAAGTTACCATCCATTTTTGACCCCAATCCACTACAGACTGGGGGTCTTTTTCTAAGAATTCAGCCATTGCCTCAGATATGTGTGCATCGGTTTTGCCCACAGGACGAGAGTAGAGTGTGGTGTCGTCAGCAAATATACCCATCTCAGTCTCAATGACATCAGGGAGGTCATTTATGAAAATCAGGAACAGTAGAGGTTCAAGGATGGATCCCTTGAGTACACCAGCATTTATGTCATGTTGCTTAGATGAACGGCCATCGAAGACAACCTGGATCTTTCTTTTTGTTAGGAAGGATTTAATTATATTAAATATTTGTCCACTAATACTATATGAGTGCAGTTTTAGAAGAAGCCCTTCATGCCAGACCTTGTCAACGGCCATGGATATATCGAGCGCTACCACTCTAGCTTCACCTGCCTTGTCCAGTGTATGACATATGCGTTCAGAGATGACCGTTAGGATATCTGCGGTAGATCGTGCTTGTCTAAATCCGTATTGACGATCAGAAAGAAATTTAGCATTAACTAGGTGCCGGACTATCGCTAGATTGATTAATGATTCAAAGATTTTAGCAAAGATTGGGAGTAGACTGATTGGACCGTAGTTTAGAGGATCAGTTCTATCTCCAGAATTCTTGAAGACTGGTACCACAGAGGCAATTTTCCAACTATCAGGGAAACAAAATTCAGCAAGGCATTTGTTGTATAGTTTGGAGAGGACAGGAGAATGTAAGTTTAGATCAATATAATTTGAACATTGGTCTAAGAATTCAAAACCAACAAGCATTCAGCATACGATCGTTTGCTAGACTTTCTGGAAAAATCTTATTGCTCAGCGCATTTTATACCATCACGTACAGAAGCTTCATGAAATGAGGCATCAGATTTTCGTATAAAAATTCCGTCCAACTGACAGGACTTTTGAAGCAAAAGTAGGACAGCGAATTTAATTAACAAATAACATAAAAAAAAAACATAAAAATTAAAAAAACATTCAAAACATACAGAGGTTCCCCATACAGTTTGAATCGAAGGGGAGCAGTTCAAATCCTCGTCAACATTGTTGTATACTTAGAAAGGGGTACAATTAACAAGGTGGTAATTCAGGTAGAAAAAGAAATAACCAACGCAATATTATAATGAAAGAAGGAAATGTTTATTGTCATACAGTGCAGTGCTACTGAATAGATAGTCATCCATGGCAAAGTCCACATGGGAAAAAAACGTTAAAGGTATTTCATTACAACAATATATATGCATTGTTTGTATGGGTATGTGCGTAAAGCATGTAAAAACATCAAAACCTTGACGATGCCTAAAATAACTACTTTAGTATCGAGCAATATTAGAATAGATAGATATATATATATATATATATATATATATATATATATATATAGTAACTTATTACCTAGTAATAAGTCTAAGCTTACTCTCTCTCTCTCTCATTATATATATATATATATATATATATATATATATAAAAAAGAGAGACAGAGAGAGGATAAGAAATTATAATGCTATATGTATTCTCTTTGTTTACATATTTTTTTAGCATGCTACCAATAACCAAGAAAATCTTATTTACAGAAGATTATTGCTATTTTGATAAGTGAAAACCGTTATTTCCTCAATCAGAGAGTTCAACTAATAAGTAGATAGCATATATATATATATATATATATACAGTAGGCTCCCACTATCTGCGGGGCTACATTCCAGACCCACCCGCATAAAGTTAGCAAAAATTTGGAATACTAACACTTTCGTATTGGCCCTAAATGATTATCATATTTGTAAGTTCTACCGAATTTATGAAGAAAATGTTAAGTCAATGTTTATGGTGCGAATTTGTGAAACCGCGAATGGTGAGCCCGCGAATAGCAGGGTTTACTATGTATATATATATATATATATATATATATATATATATTCAAAACACCTTTAGCAGTTACTTATTTAAAAAAACATATTTAACATTAATAATAAAATGCAAGCCATATGTATATAATTTAGTAATTATTCACAATGCGGAAGTTCATATGTACAGACATTTATGCACGCATACATGATGATTGTTGTCTCGCAATTTTTCAACTGACAGTTATGAGAAAATCTTCTGATGTAAGAGACAACATGAAATTAAAATAGTGCTTTTATAACACAAGTGACACCACTGAGTGATGATGATTATACTCCAGTGACAAGCCGAGGCAAGATAAACACCAATCACTGTAGGCTTTGATGAATGTTCTTACTCACTTTAGTGCTAAGTTAACTCAAGCGGTTGTACTCCCCCACTGACAGTACCATGTTCTTCTGCAAGACCACAATACTCTTTTGCCATAATGCCAATCTTTTTACATGTCTTCAAAGTAACTGCCACTAATATAATAGTATCGGATTCGTTGAGTCCTGTTGATTAACAACACGACCTTGTGAAGGATGTAACCTGAAGATCATGTACAATAGAAATACTCAGAATATATATATATATATATATATATATAAAAAACTTAGTTCACCCCAAACAAGGCAAGTTGCCACTGTAGATGTAAGAGGCTACTGAGAATTAGGGTGAAAGAAGCTATTGGAGTAGAAGGTTCTCCGGCATCTGGGGACCTCCACAGTGAATGGATGGGGGTTGATCGAGTGTATTTAAGTCGGGAGGACACCAGAGCAGCAATTTTCATCGGAGCATATTCCATTAAAGTACTCTTATAAAACAAGCATAAGGATGAGACATTGTGGCGATGAGACAAGAGCTGGATCTTGGTGGATAGTGAGGGACCTATCAGATTAGAGACTTTATATATAATATACAGGGTAACCCTGATTTGATCTGTGATCGCCTTCTTCACTTCAGGAATAGTCTGGCTTTGACAGACATTATCTTTGAGATAACCCCTACAGATAAAACTCTGAGGGGTTACGGTCTGGTGAGTGTGAAGTCCATTCTGGAGCATACCTACTGATGAGATGATCACGAAAGTGTCCCCACATATTATTAAACAGTGATAAAGCAAAAACTGATGGACGCTCATGACTGAAAATCGGTGGACATGCCAGACGTATCAAGTATGGTTGAATTGCAGAAAGGATTGTGAATTTTATTACCAATTCCATGGCTAACATTCTTTTTGTGATCTTGTATATAGTTCTGACTGCTGCTTCTCTACAGAAGAAGGACATCTGTACAAAGTTGCACTGTCTAATCATGCACAAGCAAATGGTTCAACAGCTCAGATTTACCTCTGCAAGTCATAATCCTAACCGTTGCAAGTTCTGCTCAGATGTGACATACAATTAGTTACTGCCATGAGATCTCATGTGGCTAAGTAGTCCAACCCTCGACAGATATGCACCATACACACGGTCAAGCTGAAAAATGTCTGCGTCAAACTGGTCGCTTCAACACTGTTTTCTCCCAGTCCTACACTTCCATGTTAAGGGCCTTCAGGTTGTCTTTGAAGACATCCTTAAAGCGTCTCTTTGGAATGTGTCTCAGATGTTTATCTTCATGCAGTTTCCCATATAATGGTTGTTTAGAGAGTCTGTTGTCTGCCCAGTTTATCCTGCCATAGAACAATAAAATCACCCTACCTTTCTCATATACTGCTTATGTATATACAATCTAAGTTGCAAGATTAACTAATTTACATATTGCTTTGCAAAGTAGCATTTTATTAATTATTCTTATTGATTTTTTTTTTTAATCAATGATCGTTTTGATTTTAATACAACAAATAGTTCTCTTCAGGAATATTATTTTATTCTGTGGACAAATGTTTAGCATTTGTATTCAAATGTTTTTTTCCTAAGAGTGAGGGTGACACAATTTTCAACTAGTTGTGATCCATTTCTAAATTCTAATTTAAAAATAAGCCTGCCTCTCTCTCTCTCACACGCATACACACACTGATTTCTTCCAATTTTTCATTTCTTTATGGTCACATTTAAAAGATAGATAAATAAATTTGTATCAAAATTACCAAAATGCAAATGCTTATATATTTAGAAAATAATAAAAAAAAAAAAATTTTTTTTTTTTTTTTTTAACTATTAGAAAAAATGATTTTAAATAAACAAGTGCATTATTCAGGCTGCACTGGAACACGATAGCAACAAACAATTTTTTCGTATGAGATTCGAACCCTGAAAGATGGCATAAAATATTAGAACTGAAAGTGAATACTTTATCTGCACGGCCACCGATCAAACAAAAATATTTTGTCTTTTTAACCTATTTAAACTGTTTATAAGTTTGGCGTAGGGACAACAAAAATTCATATCTGTTTTACCTCTCCGCATAGATCTAAAAATATTCTGATTCGGTCGCTATTTATTTTAGACATAGAAATGTTGCATGTAAATACGTATGCTTTGACTAAAAGAACCAAAACAACCGTGACTTATTTTTATATGTTCATTTATTTTTCTTACTGATAATGAAAATGTTAAGATTATTATAATTATGTTGTTCGATCGTCGAATAATAGAAAATATTAAATTGGAAAGAACTGCTAAAACTGGCAAAACATTTGTTTCTAATGTTATTTTTACATACTTTTAATTTTGAATGAGTTTGAAAAAACGATTAAGAAACTTCTGACGTCGATAAGAACTAAATGTGATGATGTATGGAAGTGAAACCTGGCCAGTAGGGGTTGAGGACATGCGAGAGAAATGATATGAGAATGATACGATGGATGTGCAATGCGAGTCTCAAAGATGGGCTTAGATCTGATGACATCAGAGGAAGATTAAATCTGGACAGTATAGGGAGATGTGTGCAGTAGAAGAGACTTCGATGGTATGGCCACGTTGAAAGAATTGATGAGTTCTTGGTATAGTAGATGTAGAACAGTTGAGGTAGCAGGTTCAGTTCACAGGGGAAGGCCAAGGAAAACATGGGAAGTGATAAAAATGGACTTGAAGGAAAGAGGGATAAGGACCTGTCCAGAGATAGGCATGTAAAACGGATTTTAAACTGATGATGATGATGATGATGAAGGAAGGTGCTGATTCCAAACTCAACGGTTAGTTTGGGTCTTAGATCAACCGTTTAACTGATGTTTTGACACATGTACAGACAACTTTGCTTTATATTAGAGATGTGTAAGTTTTAATTTCGTGTTTACAAAGTTATGAACAAAATATTTATTAATTTCAAACTAGCAGGGGTTTTATTTACTCCTCTCCAGGAGTTAGGCATAAGGCCAGTTTTATCTTACTCCCACAAGCAAGATGCGACCCAAGATCGGGTCGAGAAAGTGAGGTTTGAAAAGCCAGCGCTCGAGAGGTGAGCACTCTGGCCATTTAAAAATTGCCTGGGCAGCCCCGTCGGCATTCCCCGGTAGGGGCGCCTCAGACAGTAAGCAATAAACTTACTCCTCCCCAAAGAGGGGAGGCAAAGCCTGGGAGGGTGGACCTCCTAGAACTGCACAGGACAGGCGTGCAGTATCCATCGGAACAGATACTACACTTTGATCTTAGCCAAGAGGCCAAGAAAGATTCAAACTAGCAGGGGTACCCGGTGTTGGCAAAAGTTTAACAATCTCTCTTTTCCCACGTTGTCCGGGGCAAAAGCTGTCTCTTCCTCGGTCGCCCCTCTCATCCCCGCCCCTCTTCCTAGCTCCACTGTCTTCCCCCCTCGCCTCCTCCTCACTCCCCATCACCCCCCACCTTCTTAAAAAGGGGTGTCAGAACGTGACACAGGTAGGTAGTTAGGTAGGTAGACGCTATCGTATTAATATATAGATTTTGTTTCCAGTATTTTAAGTGGGGAAATTTTGCAAGGCTTTATAATTGGTGTCTAAACATTAAGTGAAATTTTCTGTAAAAGGTGAAATCTTCTTAAAAAAATAGATGCGCTTATCCATTCACCGAAACATTTTTTCAGTGAAACCTTAAAGCTAATTGCTTTCTCTTTTCAGGAAATACAATGATATGAATATGTAGTGTCCCTCCTCAAGGGGTATAGTGCTTAGGAGATGCAATTAACCTTAGAAAATACACGATGGGTGTCCTTCTTTGCGTGTCTTTGATGCATGTGGTCATCCGACAGTTTCACACCTTTTTTTTTTTTTTTACAGTCCTTTGCATCTTTATTGTACTCCGCCAAATCATTCAAGCTGCACCGGTTAGGCACTAGAAGACAGACAAGACAGTGTTCATCGTATGATCCTCCTCTCCACATTCGCAAATGATAGTGTCGGTTTTGTAGCCCCGTCTAGTCATAGCAACTTTTGATCACCCAATATCCGTTCTCAGGCAATTTAGTGTTTTCAACTGGACCCAGGGTGCTTCTGAGCCAGGAGGGAGGACCTCTGAAAGAGGGATTCCCATGTCAGTAGGAGTGATCCCATTCTCTAGCAGTCTGGTCCACAGCTGTAATCTGGTCTATATCTGTGATGTTAGGGGATCGATATGGCTGAGGAAGCTTTTCCTTGTAATTGAGCCGTTGGTTCATGTCCATTAAGTGATGGTGTTCATCGCTGGTAGCCTTTGTGATCTCTACTCGGCTGGCAACTTCCCGTCTCACATCAGTAGGGCATTATGAGTGATCAGCATCTTGATATCACAAGAAATTTATATATGTTTGGTAGTATTTTTGAATGATGTAATTAATCTTGAACCAGCAGTACTGATGGAAATTCAACAGTTGTATCCAGCATCTTTCCATTCCACGATATTGTATCACCTCCGTTCAAACTGAAACATCCTTATCTAAGTACTCTTGTTAATGTAGTTTCAGAATATATCTGGTTATGGGGGGGGGGGTCTATCTCTGAAACTCTTATGAGTTTGTGACACATTTGCATTCTATCGACGTCCGGCAGATATTGTAGCATCTTTAGACAAAACATATACTACAGTTTGATCCTAGCTGCTATTTTATTCATAGTTGTAATAGGCTGTTTATACATCTCGCCATGTGCATCTGTTGAGAAAAAAATTGAATTCAGCTTTCTGATTCCATAGTGTGTAAGTATCTATTGTGATGGGATACCGGACTTCTCTCAGTCACTAAATAAGTGAATTAGTCTGGACAATAAATACGACTACGAACAGCAGTATGGGGAATTCGATTGTATTCTGTTAAATCTTATTAGATTACCTGTAGTTACTATTGTTTGTACAAGATATATACGTTGGAATAAACCATACTATTTTAAGACCTTTACACTCTGGTTATTTTGTTATTTATAACTACTTACCATGTTATATCAGTATCTACCATAAGAAATATTTTGCAACATCTTTGCAAAAATACATCTGTGATACAATTGTATACCAATCAAAAACTAGGTGAAACTGTTTATATCGGAAACAATAAAAAAAACAAAAAAACATGGAAAATGACATTAAAAATAAAAGGTTGGGAGTTTTCACCATTTTGACTTGAAGACCTTCATTTGAATGCATTAATTTCAGACACTTGCGTAATAGAGTAAATTAAG
Organism: Sepiola atlantica; assembly: GCA_963556195.1. Classification (NCBI taxonomy): domain Eukaryota; kingdom Metazoa; phylum Mollusca; class Cephalopoda; order Sepiida; family Sepiolidae; genus Sepiola; species Sepiola atlantica. Next base: position 38,145,672 of record OY744537.1, read on the forward strand.
AACTAAATGTCCAACCTAATACAGGGATGTGAGTATTTATTTACTCCTCTCCAGAAGTTAGGCACTAGGCCAGTTTTATCTTACTCCCACAAGTAAGATGTGACCCAAGGTCGGGTCGGGAAAGTGGGGTTTGAAAAGCCAGCGCCCGAGAAAGTGAACACTCTGGCCATTAAAAATTGCCTGGGCAGCCCCGTCGGCATTCCGCGGTAGGGGCGCCTCAGGCAGTAAGCAATAAAATTACTCCTCCCCAAAGAGCGGAGGCAAAGCCTGGGAGGGTGGACCTCCTAAAACTGCACAGGACCGACCCATAGACCGGCGTAAATCAAGCCCTGAAGGCCAAGACAATACCAGTTTATGGGGTGTAGTATCCATCGGAACAGATGCTACACTTTGATATTAGCCAAAAGGCCAAGAGCAAACAAACAAGAGATGTGAGTAGCCAATGACAAAAAAAGCTGAAATCGAGATGAATTTTCCTTCCTGGAGATGCACGCCCCTCCCCCTCCCCGTGTGTGGAGGAAAGTGTGAAAACTAACTTTTTTCATAAACAATTTCAATCAGTTTTAACTAAGTCAAAATTAAAAGAAAGACACCATGTGGGCGAAGAGAGAGAACATCATTCATTGATGAAACAAAAGTCCTCTAACTGTCTTAACATCATGAATCGTTTGAAGTCTTAGCCTCCACTGCAAAAACTAACATTTTTAGTTTTTACAAAGAACTGTCATAAGAGGAAAAAAGGAAGGCAAGATGGAGAGAAGAAGAGAGAACAAACGTGAAAAAGAGAAAGAAAGCGAGAGCGAGGAAGAAAGAGAAAAAAAAATACAGTCAAATAGCAACGAAAAAGTTAGGAGTTAAGGCTCTAGCGACTTAGCAGGAATCAGCTTTTTCTTGTTAAAAAAAAGAAGCTGATTCCTGCTTAAATGCAGGGAAATCTCATCTATGGGAGCTCTAGCAATTTAAGTGGAAATCTGCTTTTTTTCTGGATTAAAAAAAGCGGAATTCCTCTAGAAACTAACATCCCTACTAATAGGCCCCACACTGTCTGTCAAGCTCTAGCTCCTGTCGCATCACTGTGCTTGTTTTACAAGTACTTACTGCACTTCTCACCTCTTCACTGCAGAGGTCTGCAGATGTCATAAAACGTTCTACTCTAATAGCTTCTTTCCTTGGACCACTTGCCTTTGGAATGTCCTCCCTGTTTATACTTCAACCTAAAACATTAAGGAAATACGGTAGAAATCTAATTAGGCTTCCGTTTTCATATTGCACCGTCTATCTGCTCACTTCATATTAATCACTACGCCTGTCAGCAATTATGCTGTTCATAAAAGATACTTTTGAAATTTATGTTTTCAGATTACAAATAATACGCGAACATTTGCAATCTGTTTTCCCTATAACGTTTTTAGAATAGGCATAACAAAACGTCCCCTACAATTCTGTTTGTTTTAAACTCATACTTAATAATCATTACATCCTATTTTTCACTTTCCGTTGTTATGCATGAGTGTTTCGATTCTTGGTCTATTTATTAAGAAAAGAAGAAGGGTGCATATTCATTGCAGTAGCAGGTACTCACAGTGTGTGAGCAGTTAACTTAAATTTATTTTTTACTTATTAATCGAATCCAGAGCCGGTTTTTGCACAAAATATTTGTTTACTTTTCTAATTAAATGCTGATCTTCTTAAAAAATTATATCAATAAAAGTTTACTTAATTTTCAAATACTTGCATTCCTATAAAATAGTACCCTCCTTCCAGTGTTTGTGTGCAGACACTATTATTTACAATCCCCCTCTCCCAATTTAAAACACAATAAATTGACACTTCTACGTAACTAGGTTGTTGTGAGAATGCTCTTTCTTAGTTACAAAATAATGCGAATATTTACAATGTCATTATTATTTTAAAATTTTATAAGTAAAGAACATTATATAATTAGTTACAAAAAAAAAAACGAGTATAAAATACTTATATAGGGTTCAGAAGAGGGAGCAGGAGTTTATTGTGTTCTTAATTTTTTTATTGCAAGAGTCCCACAAGTACATTATATAGATTATACTATAGTTCAATACAGTGATTAGACATCTCATACAATTGCTTTCGGGTTGGGTGGGAAATTCGGACCAAAAGTGAAAATAAACACTACTATTCTCTCAGTCAAACTGGCTTATGGTTAAAGTATTGGGACTGGGGATATGCAAAAAATGCAATGACCAATGAGGGTGTATATGAATTTCCTACCTGACTCGAAACCAATGACATCAGTTGCATAATCACTGTATAGTATCACTTATCTATATTATTATTATTATATATATATAAAATTCAATATATGTGTTATGTTTGTATGTTACCTATAGAAAGAAAGGTTAGAGAACCTACATAGAATCTAAAAGTGTATTCTTATGTAAAATTTACCATGAAAAACAATAGAAGAGTTCCAGAATCTTTAAGTGCACCCCTAAGGGATTTATGAGGGAATAGACCCCTTAAAACTTCAAATATATCCTTTTTTGATGAAATCTAAATCATACGTATAAAATTCTCCGGAGGAAGGCAATGGAAGTGGTCCCAGAATCTCTACGTTACCCTCTATGTGCCGAATATCTAGATGGCCCCAACCCTAAGTGACCCATGAGGACAGAACTCCTTTAAAACTTCAAATATGTATATCTGATTTTAATGAAATTTAAACTATATCTATAAGACACTAATTCAAAGAGTTTTCCGACACATTTCAGCTTCTTCCGATCATATTAGGAAGGAAACGGGAGGAGGTAGGCAATAAAAGAAAATAAACTAATATGATGTTATGAGCATAGTAAATAAAATACATAGTGATCCTAATTCAATCCCAAGCAACGTCGGGGCGTCCTGCTAGTATATAATAAATATTGCTCTTACAAATGTAATTGAACTGTGTTTTATTTACTCCTCCCCAGGAGTTAGGCACAAGGCCAGTTTTATCTTACTCCCACAAGTAAGATGTGACCCAAGATCGGGTCGAGAAAGTGGGGTTTTAAAAGCCAGCGCTCGAGAGGTGAGCACTCTGGACTGTGTTTATTCCTCCTAAACTAAATGAGCTATATATATATATATATATATATATACACAAACTAGTAGAATACCCGTCCCAGGACAGGTATAAGCAATAACTATAGCCTTAATTTTAAATTTTAATGTTTTTTTCTTTCTTTGGGAGGTATGGTACAGTTTTGGCGGCACCCTCTAAATGGTAAACTTTACAAAAAAAACAAAAAATAATAATGTGCCAAGGTTACTCACTCTGTTTCCTAGAATACATATTCTACAATAAGTTTAACAGTTTAGGATTTTACCAAGCACATAAATATTATTTATACTTGCACAGGTATGTAATGATCCTTTTAAAAATGTATTACGTAATATAAATCAAAATTGCATGTAGAGAAATTGTTTTCTCTATAAATTTTCTTTTTGTATCTAACTTATTTTAAAAGTTTTTGGAGGGCAGGCGCAAGTTTGGGAGGGCACACCCTCCTAAATGGTAAAGTTTACAAAAAAAATAATGTGCCCATGTTACTCACTGGGTTGCCGAAATTCATTATGATTGGTTATAAAAAAAATTTTTTAAATAAAAACTATATATATGCAGCCCTTAAATGTTAACATTTACAAAAAAAAAAAAAGTGCCCATGTTACTCCCTGTATTGCCTAGAATGTATATTCCAAAATTCATAATGATCTGTTCATTAATTTAGGAATATATATATATATATATATATATAATATATATATATATATATATATATATATATATAATATATATATATATATGTAATAATGGTAATAATCCAGGTAAAAAACATCCACAGGGTCTAACTCTGCCTGATGAGATCTCAGTTTATAATAACTGTTGGTCGATAACATCGACATGCCAGTGTCGCAGATTTTTTACATGTCTGTGTAAATAAAAATAATCATATATATATATATATATATATATATATATATAGATAAAACAGTGTCATTTTATATTCCAATAACCATAGTTTTTATTTTTATATTTTCACATTTTCAAAAAAACATAACATTCCTGTGAAATGTATATTTACGACTCATTTCTCTGGAGGTGAACCAACCAACATTATCATATCCATATCGGCTCTGCTACACCTCAAGATAATCAGAAAAATCCACAAAGAAAAAAAAGTTCTCAAATTGAAAAGTCTTGAAAAAAAACCTACACCACACTGTTGGTCATTGTGGGCAAAAACAAAGAAAAAAAACACAAAAAACCTTCACACGAGAAAAAAAAAAAACTCCTTAGGGCGCCATGATTATTGGAATATAAAACGAACCTGTCTTATTCATATATGCTCTGTTGTTACTGGTTGACAATCATCAAGCTGAATTTTTTTTGAAGAGAATACTAATTAAAAAGTACTGATAGTATATGCTAATACATATATTGTTATAATCCATATATATATATATATATATATATATATATATATATATTTCGTCGTTTTATTACTCACCAGTGTGGCTATACGTACACATATACATAGGATGAGTTTAGGCTTATTACCAGGTAATAAATGTGTATATATCCATTCTAATAGTGCTCGATACTAAAATAGTTATTAGTAGAGCTGATACATATGAATTTTGTTGGCTACATCGATAAGTTGGGGGAAGCCCTAAAAAAAAAACATATATATATATATATATATATATATATATATATATATATATATATATATATATATATATATATATTTGATTCTAATTTTATATTTTACTATTTTCAGCTTGCACAACATCTCCAAAGACCCCACCACAGTCGGAGTCAAAGCCCTCTCTCAAGCCACCAACTTCAGATGAATCACCAGCAGATGCTGAAGAAAGCAAAGAATCAAGTGAGAAACTTGGAGAAGATCCCAACTACTAGACCGCCTCTCTGGTCTGCTCTTTTTTTTTTAGCTTCCTTGCCTACATAAATCGGGCCAATTTAACAAACAATATCAAAAGAATAGAGTGAGCAACCAGGTTGGCAAGCGACATTTAAAAAGAAAATTAGGAGTTGTCCATTCCCCGCTGCTGCTGCTGCTGATTTTTATGATTTATGCTACCTCAAGGGCGGAACTCAGTTATTAAGTAAATTAATTTAAATACACATTCATGAACTTATGTTCATGTTAAGTTAAATGTATGGCTTAGATATTCATCATCCACCTGAACAATATATAGGAGAATTGATATATACCAATGGTATATTGTACACTGGTGGTATATGAAAAGAGTGGTATGATAAAGGTAGGCTTTATTTCATTCTTACTATTTATGATGCTATAAATGGTTTTAAGTAAAATTTAAACAAAAATAGGAAAATTTATCATCTTTTCATTTGGGAAAAGGCCATCTACAGTTAAGAAAATAAAAATATTAGAATATATTTTAGAATAAAAAGAAGAAAAATATGCAGAATGTGGGTAGAACAATTTTTTTTTTAAATAAAGTTAACACTTACAGAAAGAAAATACAGGTAATTACACTCTGATTTATATATATATATATAATCTTTTTGTTTCTGTCTATGTTTACGGATCAGACTGAATGTTCTCCACCCCTCTCCCTCTCAAAAAAAAAAAAAATTGAGGCCCTTTGTAAAAATTAATGAATGGGACATTTGAAAAAAAGAATTATAATTAAAAATGAAGAAGAAAGCAGCAAAAGTGGGGGAAGGTTAGGCAGTTGGGGATCAAACTAATATCGCCATTTTTTTTTTCCGGGAAATTCTGCTGCCAATAAAAATCTGAGAAACAAACATCACTAAATAAGAGGGGGAAAAAAATGAAGGAAATAAACACTCACCGTAGGGGAAAAATTAAAATATAATTAAGCAATTTTTTTTTTTTAATTAATGAGATTGAGAAGAAAAAAGAAAAAAACTACCAATTTTTTTTTCAAAAACCTCCTAAAAGACAAAGAAATACTGAAACGGTGAATGAAAAGAGGAAAGCAAATATATAATTGAAAAATAGTTTAAGAAAATTTAGATGGGAGGGTGGAAAGAGGCAGAGAAGAAAGTAAATTCTGTGTCTTTGTTCCCCCCAGCCATCTTTTTCATTTGAAATGTAATCTTATATAATCTTTGAACTCGTGGAACCGTAACCCTTCATAAAGAAAGAAACATAAATCAATGGGAATCTTTAAAAAATAAAGAGAACTGCAAAAAATATTTAGAAAAGCAGAAAAGAAATTATGAAAAAAATATTAAACCTTGGAAGCCAATTTGTAAAAAAATATGAAAGAAAAAAAAATGGGCAGAACAGAATTATATATATATAATGATTTTCATCTACACTGATTTTTTTAATTGATTTTTTTGTTTTATTTTAATGTACATATGTCAAGTTTAGATGGTGGTTTTCTTTGTATATGCGTGCATTTGTAAGTATTTTTTCTTTTTTTTTTCTAATACTAAACATTTCTGGTAAATTATGTAAACCCACTTAATTTTTTATGAAAGAAAAAATATACTATTTAAAATTTAAAAAAACAGAGGAAAAGAAGCAAGAACCACCAACCTTTTTTCCCAACCCCATCTTTCATTCCCAGCCACCCCTCCTACTCTCAATTTGAATTTCACCCATTTCCTTCCTGCCAATCTGCCCTCCATCTGTCTGTAAATGTTTGTCTGTTCGTTTGTAAATAAATATTTCCAAAAGTGGAAAATAATAAAAGACATTAATAATGATAAAACACCTCTAACTAAATAATACCCACCCACTCCCAACACTACTTGCCCTAAATTTTATTGCTTCAGGATTTTTTTTTTTTTTTAAACAAACAAAAAAATCTCTTCTTCAATTCTTTCTCTAATGTGTGTCTTCCTTTATACCCCTGTTATATAACATTCCCAATATGGCTGCCACAATCTTCATCATAGGAAGATCTTTTATTTCTGCTTGCTTTCTTTCTCCAGCCCATCTAATTTTTGCATATCAATCAAATGTTCTCCTGATAGAACTCCCCGACTCTTATCAGGAACAATAAACTACCACAATATTGGCATCGAATCAATCTATCCTTTTTTTGTTATCCTAATGACTAATTATTCCCTGACAGGTAATAGAGCCCTCTTGCCATTTTCATTACATGGCCTTTTTTTTTGTTACATAAAGGAAAAACGATTGTTAATTCTCTGCAGAAGTTGCTGTTAAACAAATAAATTAAATGAATTTGCGTTCAGATAATAACTTCCAAGTATGACTTCTATATGGTAAAGCATCTCGTAAAGTAAGAGATAATGACTTCTACCAGCTAAAATATGATTTTAAAACATAACCCAAGTTAAAAACCTGGCATTGTCCTTGAAAAATATATATATACCCAGTGGATACGAAAGCGGACCCTTACGAAGGACGGGGGGGGAAGAGATAAACCTCCCAAAGCTAAAAAGCGAATTATTGTACCTTTCATAAAAAGCAGGAAATAAAAAAGTGAGGATGATCAGAATACATATCAAAAATATTGTTAAAAAAGAAAAGAAAAAAATACTAAAATACTAAAATGAGAGTACAGTTTTTTTTTTGCTTTTTTTTAATTATTTATTTTTTTTTTTTTTGTGAAAAAAAAAAATGAATATCATTTAATACTGAACTTGTGTTTTAAAGAGCAGGACTCTAAAACAAAAATACATTTTTCTTTTTTACTTTTTTCATCCTCAACCATAAGTTTTTTTTGACATTGTGCCCAAATGTTAAATCCACTTATAAAAGAAAATGAATAAAAAAAATAAGTGGTGTTCAGAGAAGCTCTTATAAAAAGCTGAAATCCCTGTGAATAAATCCATGTATTTTTGTTTTGTTTTTTTAAGGAAAGCGTTAAAAAAACAAACTGCATCAAAAAAGTAATCCTTAATTTGGAAGGATTTGAATCCAACAGAAAAGAAAATGGCCTGATTAGCCTTACCGCTGACTCATCTCCATAAACTAAAAATTGAACGTCAGATGAGCTTTTAAAAATGTTTGCAGTAATGACTTACTGGTTAAATGCTAACGTCTCTAGCAGAGGTGCGCGCGAGAGAAAGAGAGATAATCCTGAAATAGAGTCTAAACTCAAATTAGGATTTTAGTTGCGCCTTATAACTAAAATCCCTCCAGAGTTTTAAAAGAGACAAATCAAGATTCGCTCTCTGCGCAAGCACTCGGATGATTTTATGAGGATGACAAGATTAGAAGGTCTGGAAATCTAATCTCTTGCAAAAATGTTTCCATTTTTCTCTTTTAAAAAAAAAGAGTGTTTTAAATATGGCAGAAGTTTTCAATTGCATCCATCTTGAAAATGAACACACCTAGTTTTATCATGACACTGCCATAAAAATGACCATTTTTCTATACCAGACTTCATGGTCTTTCTTAAAACTGGACAAAACAAATTGATACATTTGTCAAATTTAAATTCGTTTTTTTTGGGTTTTTTTGACAACAATTCAAACATTATTTCGAAAGGATTGTCTTAAATGAATTTAATGAAATAAATATGTAATACAAGTACAAATAGAATTGGTTACCTGTTGGTTGATCTTATAATACATTCTTGAACTCTTTAGTAAAAGTGAATGTTACTAGGAACCACACATGACCTCTTTAAGAAACATGAAGCAACAATACGATTGGTTGATCACATGATTAAAAGAATTGCCAGGATGTGGTGTGAATCCTGTTTTCTCTAGAGTAATTGGATCTTATTTGAGAGTCTTAATAAGTAAGTCACATCATAACTGATCTTATTACTTATCTTATTATGTTCCTATGATAAATCCTTCATGGCTCTTATAGGGTCAGCAGAGATTACCTAGCCATGGTCATGGAATGGCTAGTTGCATGTGTTCTCCGAGGATCTAGATTTTTAGAGAATGATATTAGATACTTTCAGGATTTTTTAAAAGACAAGTGGGAGTTATTCATTAGTGCCAATTATCCCTTCAAATAGAAGAAATGCTTCTTAAGTAATCATTACATGTTAACATGCATCTTCTTTCCAAATAATATGAGATAGCTACAACTGTGTGACATGAAAATTCTATCCAGAAAGAATTTTTTTTTATTATTATTTATCTGGTGCTTAGTTCTTTAAGAATTTATTTAAATTCGAGATGATGCATGTGTATAGATAAATAGGATATCATATTCAAAGAAAAACGTATGTGAAAATCAAAAGTTATTCAAAAATTGTTTTATCAGCAACGCTTCACTTTATTCAGATTTTATCAAGCGTAACAAAAAATAAACACCAAGAAAAAAAATGTGTTTATTAATGCCTGGATAAGAGAAGACACTTGTGAATAATTTAAAAATTTGTATGTTGATTATTTTTTTTTTAATAGTGTGTGTGTGTGTATATATATATATATATATATATATATATAAATAAATCTTGGCATCTTATCGATTCTTTAAACAAAATTGTATTTCATATATAATATATATATATATATATATATATATATATATATATATATATATATATATATATATATACACACACATAGTATAAATTTTTATTTATACAAACATTATTGGTTACATATGCGCATACATGTTTCGGTTGTACTTTTCACAGAGAAGTCCACTTCTTCAGACCAATTTGGTCTGAAGAAGTGGACTTCTCTGAAGAGTACAACCGAAACATGTATGCGCATATGTAACCAATAATGTTTGTATAAATAAAAATTTATACTAAAGAACAGCTCTACTTGTTATTGAGCACTTTTTATAAACACTGAAGTTTCAACGGATTTACATCTATAGAAACTAATAAAATACATGTACCATATATATATATATATATATATATATATATTAATATATATACAAGAGATTTACATGTTTTAACTAGCAGGACCGTGTAGCATGATCTTAATTTTTTATTGAGAAATGATCAATGCATTTTACAAACAAACTCATATTTAGTATAAATTTTTATTGATACAAAAATTTCTGGCTACATGTGTGCATACATGTTTTGGCTATAGCCTTAGACTAAGCTTTCTCAGGCCAAGCTGTTAAGATGAAAAAAATCTTGATAACATGGCCTGGGGAAGCGTAGCCTAAACCAGGCTATAGCTGAAGTGTGTATGCACATATGTAGCCAGAAATGTTTACAGCGATAAAAATTTATACGGCTCTACTTGTTATTGAGCACTATTATATAAACACAGTAAGGATTCATAGGATTGATTACCCAAATTCTATGAACAAGACTTCACTGGAAATACTATATAAATATATTAAATAAGTGTGTAGAAAAACGAAAATATCTAAGAGTACCACTGTAAAATCTTATGTGAAATGGCTTTATTGACATCTTTTCTTTTAGCTGAAGATGGATTGTACCGAAATGTTATGATTCGAATAGAGCCTCTTTGATATAAAAATATTTTCATGAAAATAAGCCTTTAAAGTATATTCTTTCTGAAAGTGTTCACATTTTTCTATGGTAAACAAAGAGCTCTACAAATAGCATCACCAGTCCAATGGCCAAGATAGTTGGTACCAGAGGTCAGTGTTTATCGCCTGAGTAATTGTTCAGCATTTGAGCCGAGGTAAAATCTATCAGGATTTCAAATGCCGAATTTTCAAAGCAGTCAGGTCATCCTGTTTTGAATATTTGGTGCTATACAATCTTCTCTTTCCTATCTAGTTTGGTGCAAAGTTCGGTAATATCAGATACGAGAAAGTCACAGGAAACATTCCACAAAATAAAACACACGCACTATTAGTGATGGTTTCCAACACAGACTTTGGAATCAGCAAGTTTTGTTGATAATTTGTTCACTTTGCACTAATACCCTTAAGAAAGGCATGAATACATCTCTCCCTGATATGGGTAGAATACTAGGGTAGACTAGATTAACCAGGCAAAACTCTGATATAACACCTGTGGTCATAGCTTCACCAGGTATATAACATTATTGTCTCTTAAGTATGTAATTGTGATAGAGATGGTCATTATATGGCCGTGCAAGTCACATCCGACGATAAAAATTCTACACAGGTATTGCTTATGTGATAAATAAATTAGATGGTCTTCTTCAATATGAAGTGGATAGGCACTATATAATTCCATGTTCAAAAGTTTCTTATAATTACATAACAACCTGGTCATGTGAAACACATTTGTACTTTTTTTTTTCTCAAATCAAGCACAGATTTTGCCTTGGGATTCACTGGGCATCACCATTGATTTATTTCCCATGTTAATCATTAGGATCCATATCTGATTTCTTTTCGGGATTGCATACAGGGTCCATAGTTTGTGATGTAGCACACAAACTTGGATGGTTTATGATCATTTACTTGGGGGACAGAGTGGGGTGGGTAGGGGATGATGGGGGTCGCTGGTTGTACTTCTTTAGCCTACAGGAAGTAGAACAAGATTATGACCCTCTCATGCCACAAATACACAAAATCTCCCCATTTGCGTCTTTTCAAGCCATTGGCGTAATCAGTTACAAGGCAACAATTGTGGAGCATCAAATGAGTATCGGATGAGCATCAGATGAGTATTGCATTTGTACGTGCAACTAAATGCTGAACATTGATTTTTGACGGGCAGTAATCATAAATAACTGAAATAGTATTAAAAATTAATTTTTGTCTGACAAAATAGATTGGTCATTTATTGTTTGGCTTTTAATTACCCAGGTTTTTTTTTAATTAACTTTCCACTATTTTAACACATATTTAAGAAAAAAAAAAAAAAACACAAAGTGAGAATCAGATTCAGTAGAAAGAGATTGTAGGATTCACCTATAAAAACTTGCTTCATGAAAAAAATACTAACCTTTGGACAATTCTTGCTTAATTAGAAAATCATTCTTGATAACACGTGTCTAAACTGACAAAATATATGCTTATATTTGAAACCTGCATAGTCTGAACAGCCATCTTACATGTTTGAGTATATTTTACGGTGTTTTGTATCAGCTTGAAATTAAGAGATTTGTTCCAAGTTCATAATTATGAGTTATATTGATCTTGATATTAAGAATAAGTCCTTCAAAAAAAAAAAAAAAATTAAAATGATACAAATTATAATACATCTTGCATCATAATTTCAATAAATTCATTATTGACAATAGTGCAAGTAATCCAATACACACGTAACTATAACAATAAACTTTGTGTCAGCTGGTATAAGAGAACAACAAAGAAACAGTGATAAGTCATCCTATACAAAACAGAATAGGAAATAGGAAGTAAAATCAACCAGACCTTTGCTTATGAGAAGCCCAACGATTGGCTAAGACAACAACAAAGAATTTGATATGTTACCTAGCTAGACGTGTAAATAAAAACACCCGACAAAACAAACTCCATGCATTTTAGCCAGACGATTCCCTCCGGGGATGAAACGCAGAAGCTTAATCACCATAAATATATTTTCATAACCTACTACCTAGCTCTACTCACGTATCGAGCACTGTTGAAGTAAATACTGAAAATTGATACATAAAAAATTATATCTATTTATAACATTTTATGTGGATACATGAAATTATATAATATATATATATATATATATATATATATGTAGTAGAATGTCTATTTGTATTACAAGTATGACCACTTCTTGTAGAAACCATACATTGCTTTGCCATTTGTGTTTTCTCAAATGGCTATTGATGCCTGTAAGTGATCTGCACTTTAATCTGTAAGAGTTACAGGATAAATAATTGTTGTTAGTCCGTTTAGTGGGATGGATGCATTTGCTTTGTCTCATGATGCCACCACCCGATTTGCAAAGCTTGCCACATCAGCTGCAGGAGATTTTAGAAAATGATGAATTAGTACGATTTGAAATCTAGTTAGCATGGCATCTCCAGCTTTTGAGAAGTATACGCATCCACAAGTCTCACAAGTATAAGAACTGGCAACAATATATATAAGTAAATAAAATGACAGATCAGACATATATTGTGATTTAATGTCAATTTTGGAGCAAAAGAAATCTTACACATGTTTCTAGAGAAAAATTCATAGCATAATTAGAAACAAAATCCAAGTTATTTTGTAATAACTCTTGAAAAGGTTTAAATATATTTTATACACGTCATAATCACGTGGACACACCGGTTTCCATAAGATCACTGAAGTTAAGCGACGTTAAGCCTGGCCAGTACTAGATCGAGAACCATTTAGGAATACCAGATGCTGTATGTGGCCTGGAGAGGACATGGGCACCACCAGGTTCTATCATACCCACTGAAAATTTGGACAGATAAAATATCTGCATGGCTCCCCGACATGTGTGTTTAGAATTGAACACTTGATATCTTATTATATACATTTTCACATATGGAATATTAGTGCATAGAATCTTGGATAAGCATGGCAACAGACTAGTAAAATAAGAACCCAAACACATCTCTAAAGCTGAACCAAGATATTTCGGTCGATTCATATAAATATCAAATGAGGATGGTTGTATGAATCGATCGGAATATCTTGGTTCTACTTTAGAGATGCGTTTCGGTACTTATTTTTTACTACTCTGTTCCATACTTATCCGCTAATATTCCATTGTCTTGAATTTTCATTTCAGGTTTTAAACTCCCATACACTTTCATGTATAGATACAAAGATATTACTTAAATATTGGCATCTGCCGAAGAACAATGTTGAGCAAATTGTGTATGAAAGACCATTGCTAAGAATAAACAGTTTGATTTTCACTTAGTGCTCCTCTATTATTGCCTTGTGTCAGACTAAGTCAGGTCAGTAATAATGTAAACTGATTGCTGAAAAAGATTTAAAATGTAAAAATGAAAGAATACATTCTTCCATTTAAATGCTGATCAAAAAGTAATTTATTTTCCATTGTTTTCCCACAGAAAAATTCTTCATCAAAAAAATGAGAAATAAAGTGGTGAAATAGTTCGGTTTAACATATTTCTACAAAAAATTAACTTTTGCGAATATTTTTTTTTTTACTTTTTTTTTTTTTTTTTTTTTTTTAAACAGAATTCATTCAAGAAAATGTGTGTTTACCAAATCCCACTACACGTTTTTTAATTGTTATGAAATAAGGGTGATGCGAAACATGGTGTCTTATAAATGAAGACATCAAGTTGAAGGAAAGTGTCCTTGAACTTATGCAAGACTCATGTAAGGGGTGGTAAACTGAACAGTTTTTTTTTTGTTTGTTTATTCCAAAACACAAAGCTTTGCTGATTATTCAAAAAAAAAAAAAAAAAAAAAAAAAATTAATCAAGTTTTCCTTACTGATGAACTCCTAAAATTCACACCCTCCATTCGACTGATCAGTAGCCTCTAAATCTATTGGCTGCATTCATTGTAAGGAAGATTTGCTGACTGGCAGTGGGCCTCAAGGTTGTGCACACAACATGGAGAATGTCTTCTCTAGAGCAAAAGCATTTTTATCTTTGTCCGTTATGTAAATGAGACCCCAGTCATCTCTGGAATATGTCGCATCGATGTGTTATAATTAATTATCTGTAAAAGATGAATTTATTTTGAGGTATTTTTTTTTTTGGTTGTTTTTTTTTTTCTCTCTCCCTCTATCAGAAAATTTTCTTCCCTTATTTCTCGACATTTAACTGTAAACCTTGAGAAAGGATCTTTAAAAATTGATAAATAAAACAAACAAAACCTTTGTCTTCAACTTGAAGGATTTGTTTTCTTTTTCTTTTTTTCTGTTTCCAACTTTTTTTTCCTCTCTCATTTGGACTTGAGTAGGCATTTAAAAATAATATTTTCTTTAAAAGAAAAACAAAAAAGAAAAATAATGAACTAAAAAAAAAAAAAAAAAAAAAAAAAAAAAAAAAAGAGTCATATATATATATATATATATGATTATATATCTGCCTGGTAAATTCCAGGTTGTATACACACCCATTAATGACTTGGTTAGACATATGGTTCGATATTTGTGAGATGAAGCATCTTTGCGAGTTTATTGAGACTAATATCCTCATCACTTATATTTGCCTCACATATAATGGAGGATACGTTTTGTAAATTATTACTTCCAAAACTGATCCCCTACTTTATGTTCTTAAAGGTGTGGCTTGTATGGTTCGATGTTTAGAGATGAGATTATCAATATCATTCTTGGACGTCTTTGTATGACTTGGTTCTTCTAATCTCTACCAAAATGAAAACTCGGCTCCATACTTCTTACCCGTAATATGTCATCTGAAGATGGTTGGAAAAGAGGCAGATTGAAATAACAAAACGACAAAGATAAGAACTTTATATTATTTACATGTGGACTGGTGCCCTCATTTTGTTAACACGACAAGGTTTTTGGACACCGTACTCTTGGCCATTCAACAGTTGTCAGTTTCGAATTGTTATTAAGATATCATGGATGTATTTTTAAGTGAAAATAAGATGAAAAGGTTGTGGAAGAAATCAAAGGATTAGAGAATATTTATTCGACAGAGTATATCAAACCTTCATTGGTTATGTTGAAACTTTAATATAGATTAAATCGGTAGAATCATTGCAAGAGTATTTGTAATTTGTTTTTCAAAAGATATAGGTTTGAAAAATGAATTTGTTTTTTGTTTTTTATGGAAGTCGCCCCGGACAAGGCATGAAGCCACTTGATGTAAGGAGCTAAAAAAAATTTTTTTTTTTTTAAATACTACTTCAAGGTCAAAAACTAGCCAACGATAAGTGTTAGATGGATAGATTCCGACCCAGAAAACAGCAATTCTTCCCCCTTTGTCAGAAACATCGCTCATGGAATGTGAGAACTAAAGGACAAAATAAGGGAAGCGAGAGTTACAAGGCTGCCGAAAGTAAACCTAAGGTTGTCCACTTTCGACTACTTGAATATTTCAGCATATTTTATATATTTAGCATATTTTTGCTATATCCACACACACACACACACTATATTTAGCATATTTTTTGTTAATAATAATAATAATAATAATTATTATAATAATAATCACGTGAATTTAAGGGAATTGAAACTGTAAGAAATATTATATACTGCACCCTCCCCCCCCAAAAAGTTAAAAAAAAAAAAAATGGCATCAGTTTATTTTTATAAATATAAAAACTGACTTTCTTCAAGAATTATATGATAATGTTTATTTTGATAGTATAAAAAGGAACTATCTGCAACTGTTAACCACATTGCAGAATCTGACTAGAAGAGGTGTGTAGTGTCATCATTAAGAATCATGGCTTAAGATCGCAGATACACTTCACCTTTTCTAATACTTGAGATAAGTATTCTAATTTTGTTTTAAATAATCATAGCAGGACATTTGCTTTTTATTGGTATTACTTGTTAAAATATACAGCGCTCAGATCAGAACCCATGTGCAGTCTTTTGATCTTCACGTTTTCAGCTTACGAAACTGGGTATTGATTCACTTCATTACAAGAGGAAAGTTGAGGAGTTTAGTGGGGTTCTGCTGTGATACATAGAGAGAAGACATAACAATAGTCCAAGCTCTCTCGCAGCAAAATATATAAATACACTTATTAAACTGAATATTTGCTTTTTATTTAGACATCACTAATTAGATATTAAACATGAAAATGTATACACATTGCCGACTCATGTTTATATATAAATATCAGTTTTAAGTGTTATATTAGTATTTAATGGTCTTCATTTAAAGCTAAACTAGCTTACTTCCCCGGCATTGCCCGGAATGCAGTGAAGTCATTTCAGTTTTTAATTTTTATTTGTTTACACTTTTTAAAATTTATACAGAAATAGAAATAAAATTTCAGTTGTAAGGAAGACAAATTTTATATTTTTAATTGAATATAATGAGTTTTTCCCTTTGCTGATTTTTAATTTTAGGCGATTAGTTAAATATGTTTCATATTATCAGTTGTCTGGGCCGGTAATTTAAAGTATCTTTTGAAATGAATTGTAACAAAGTGCATTACTATATTGCCAATAACATGGTACAACAATACCAAATGAAAATTGGCTTGTCAGAAACAAAGCTTGATTTGTCAGCTTTAAGACTATTTGAGTCTGACTTTGAAAATCCGACAAGATAATATTATATGTTAGATACAAATTTAATAAACTATATTTCATTAATATAAGATTATTACTGACATGTTTAAGACTGTTTTACTTGTCTGGGTTGTAAGTATGTTTATATAAATAACAATATCTCTTATCTCAGAAATATTGTCAAATACTAAGAATTTTTGCTTAACATTTATGGTTGAATTTCCACGGGTCTAGTAAACAGAGGGTGATGTAGATTGTATCGATATTATTGGCAATGATCTTCATCCATTTTATTTACACTTAGAAACAAATACATGAATCGTGGCTTTATTGTGTCTCATTTTCACAAAAGAACGGGGCACTCAAATCTTTGGTTGATAAATTATAATGCATTATTTCAAGGTTTTATTTCACTCACCATGAAATATCCACGGGTCTTGCTAACTGCTGTTCCATTATTCTATCAAAACTAAAGAAGACACCACTCCAACGTTAAATAATGGAAAATACAATTCCTCATCTCAAAAACTTTAAACAGAAGATAAGGATGTAAGTCTAAATAAATTCACAAATGGTTAGAAATACTTTGAAATGGAAGGAGATGTGAGTTTATTTTATTTGTTCTTTTTTTTTTTTTTAACTCTGGTCTCTGAATTTTTATTTTTTTATTTTTTGGTTTGTTTCTTCTCGCATTCATACTAGTTATTGTCATTCCTGTGTACTAGATAGACTTTTGGAAGCTGAACACAAAACATTGTCTGGATTTGTATCGTCAGCTTCTGAATCGACATTTTTTTTTCTTTGTAGAATATCAAATAAATTGAATCTCCTTCACACACAAAAAAAATAAAAATTTTAAAAAAAAGATAAAAAAAATATATATATAGAATAAAATAAAATACAAAAAAATATATTAGTTTCTCGTTTTTGTTTTTGTTATTTTTGTTGATATGCTCATATTTCTTTTTCTTAGTATTGAACTTTTTAGGGATTGCAATATTTTCACGATGAATAACTCCAGAAACATTTCAGAATAAAATCATTATCATAAAAAAATAACTATGGTATATTTTATATTCTCTTAATTATCTGAAGTTAACTTGAAGACTTCTGTTTTGGAAAGAAGCATTGTTACTTAATATTATAAATACTATCTAAAATTTAGAAATAATCTATTTTTCATGGCCTTTTAAATTGATCTCAACTTCCTTACATTTGGAAGTTTCTTATTTCCTTTAAAGTTTCAAGCATTAATTCATTCATTTATTTATTTTACTTGCAAAGTCAGTTCAATATAATATTGGACATAACATGCAGTGGTTTTAAACCACTCCAGAAAAAAGTGTAAGTAACTTACTTGATTTATGTGTGTACTAGAGAGATTCACCATATGCTTGAAAACAAAATCCCGCCACTTATGGTTTTGGGTCAGTCTTTTAGCTGTCTGGAGCAGCATGCCAATCTCAACCCTTATTGATAATCTTTTTATATATAATTCCACTTTACAATTTGTTTCCTGTTTAAAAACAACCGATTCTAAATAAGTTCTTTCATTTGATTTTTGTTGTGGCAAGATTTTAATAATAAAAGTAAGCGTTTCAAGCAAAATAAAATTGTACTTTTATCAAGTTATACACTCTTCACCATTTTTGCTGAGCATTCTGGAAAAAGTGTATTTTATTTTAGTTGATGTTAGTAGTTTCATGGATATATTTTGAAAGGAAAATATGGTGGAGTACGACCCCTCCCCACGCCAGCAAACACTCCTAAATTCCGGACCAGGCCTTCTAATCGAAAATGAGGTGTTTGGAAGTTAGAATTTAAAAATATCTTTTCAGTAAAAATGTGTTTGATTTTTAAAGTACTGAAAGCAATTTATGTTTAAAGATTCTGGTGAAAGAACTGACTCTTAAAATTTTGCCCCATCAGTCTCCGCTAGCTCTTTACTAAAATCTTTGAGTCACTAATCAATTTAGTGATAGTCCACCACCTAGCTAATGCTAAACTTCTTTCTGACCATCAGTATGGATTTAGGCATATCCTAACGGTCATCTCTGAATGTATATACCATACACTGGACAAGGCAAGTGAAGCAAGGGCAGAAGCGTTTGATACATCAAAGGCCTTTGATAAGGTCTGGCATGAAGGCCTTCTCATAAAAATAAATTAGTACGGTATTACTCGACGAATATTTAATATAATCAGATCCCTCCTAACCAAAAAAAAGATCCAGGTTGTCCTTGATGGCCGTACATTCAAACAATATGACATTAATGTGGGTATACCACAGGGGTTGATCCTTGGACCTTTATTGTTCTTGATTTTCATAAACGACTTCCTTAATGCAATTGATGGGTATATTTGCCAATGATACCATGCTCTATTCTTGACAAGTGGGTAAAACGAACGCACACATATCTGAAGCAATGGCCGATTTCTTAAAAAATCGGCTCCAGTCTGTAGTTGAATGGAAACATAAATGGATGGTAACATTTAATGCTACTAAGACAAAGCTACTTTCCTTTAAAAATTACCAGAAACGTTTTACAACCACTATTTGCATGGCTGATAACACTACCCAAGAGTCCAACATTCAAGCTCCTTGGCCTAACATTCACAGGCAACATGAATTGAAATAAATATGTAGAAGATAGCGCCAAGGCTGCTGCAAAAATACTAGAAAACCTCTCACACCTGATATTATCCTATATCTCTACAAAGCCACCATCCACCTATGCTTGGAGTATTGTCGTCACATCTGGGCTAGTGCATCAGCCACGAGTCTCTCTCTCTTAGACAAGTTTCAAAAAAGAATCTCTAATCTAATAGGTCCCTCACTGTTTGTCAAGCTCCAGCCCATGTCCCATCACCACAATGTTGCATCTCTGTGCTTGTTTTACAAGTACTTCAACGGAATGTGCTTTGATGAATTTGTTGCTCTGGTGCCCCCTTGACATAAATATCCCCGATCAACAGTAAAATCCTACCCCTTTACTGTTTAGGTCCGCAGATGTCGGAGGGCTTTCTACTCTAATAGCTTCTTTCTTCAAACTGCTAGCTTTCGGAATTACCTCCCTGCTCCTTGACTGTGCCAACAGGCATAAGTTTAAATGTAATGTGAACAAACATCTCGTTGTACAACTCCCTACTTCAATGCCCTTATGGATATGTCCCCTAATTCACAGTAGCCCCTTATGTCTCAGTGGCATTGTGCCCTCTTGTTTCAGGGTGAATTAAAGTAGTAAAAAAAAAAAAAAAAAGTTTTAATCTGACAACAGAAAATAGCCACCTTTTTGCTATGTTTAAGTAATTTACATCAAGGAGTTTCTTCACCTTCATTGACATGAACTACGTTTTCATCTGTATCTGTGAGTTACAATTAATGGCCAGTAACATTATTATCATCAACACTTATTTTAATACCAAGTACTAATTTCAACCAATTTAAAAGTTACTTCGAAGCTAATTTCAAAATGTTCCCAGAGCAAATAGGGTGGGTATATCTATTGCACCCCCTCCCACATCTCACCTTGGAAAAATTGCAGATGCCCATGAGTATAAAAATAAATCTATAGAATGTAATCTCCACATAAATTATAAGAATATCTGCTATAATAATCTGTAAAAAAGGATCGCTACAGAAAAGAAAACAAGGTCCTTCAATAAACAAGGCTGGGAAGTACTGTGTCGTTATGATAATAGTTAAAGAAATAACATGTATTTATTTTTTACATCTATAGGAACTAGTTTTCACATAAATTATAAGACTATCTGCTATAATAATCTGTAAAAAAGGATCGCTACAGAAAAGAAAACAAGGATGGAGTCCTTAAAAAGGTCTGATCGAAATTGCGATGGTCTATAGTAAGATTGGTCATTGTGTGACCAAATAATCTCACTAGGACTACTCTCCGCCAGAGAAAACAGATACCAATGTTTATGACTACTCTAATTTGTTCGATTCTTAGCAATTTGTGATAATAAAAAAGAATCTCTGCTCTAAAAGCAAAAACCTTTGTTTTATTTTATCTGAATTGAGCCTGCCTGCTCTCGGCCTGTCAAGCCAGCAGGACATCCAATGAAACTTCTTGATGTTCCGGATATATCCATAAAAGCTTTTTTAAATTTGGCAGGTGAACAAAATTATTTAAAATAGGACGGAAACAAAGTAAACATTTACATTAACATTTTATCGTGTATAAAATTTAACTTTTAAATTTCAATCTAATAATTCAACATTTGACAAAATATAGTTATGTATTTATTCAATAAATATTTTTTTATTTTCGAGAATATTGTAGAAAAAAAATTAATTATCAGAACAGAATTAAGATTAAATCTTTATAGCACCCCTTCCCTAGACTATATCTATTGTAATTCTCACAGTTTTTAAAGGGAAAATGAAAGAAATATTTCATGTATTTTTACTAAACAAACCCCATTTAAAATTCACTTGCTTGCTTGATAAACTTTTAAGAATTTTTTTCCGAAATATTATTTGTTGACAACATTTGTTTTAATCGATAGAAAAAGAATCGTTCGATCATTGTTGATCAGTATAAACCTTTTTAGAATCATATTAATTATGAACCCAAATAAATCTAGTTTGGTATTATACTATATATATATATATGATGAGCTATTCCAGTACCACAAATGTTTTTACCACATTATCTCAAGTGGCTTTTCTACATTCATCATATTTCTAGGTCAAGTATAGTCTGGTCAGACCCATCTCGCGCTCTCTCTCCCTCTCCTGAATTTTATTGGAACTTTATAAAAGATTTCCATTCTAAACTAGTTGCTCTACCCAGAATATTGTCAGAAATATTTTCAATTGGTCGCCATCTTAAAAAAAAAAAAAAGAAAAAAAAAAGGGATTTAACTCTATACTTGCCTTTGCTCTATACTTGCCT
This sequence comes from Sepiola atlantica, assembly GCA_963556195.1. Lineage (NCBI taxonomy): Eukaryota > Metazoa > Mollusca > Cephalopoda > Sepiida > Sepiolidae > Sepiola > Sepiola atlantica. Next base: position 38,167,604 of record OY744537.1, read on the forward strand.
TTGATTGAACAAAAAAAAAAAAATATATATATATATATATATTGGGAAGAAAAACGGTATAGTTTTAAAAAACAGAAAAGCAAAAACAATTACATGTAAATATATTACCAGGCAACGTCGGGTTGGGACAGCTAGTAAGTAAATGTCTGAAATATGGAGACAATTGCTATGATTCCACAAGTCAGACTAATATTTTCGTCTTTGCTGTCCAAAACATGTCAGCATCTAAAAACGAATGTTAAGATGGCACCCAAACAGCCAGGAAATTAAAAAAAAAAAAAAAAAGAATGAATTAACTTGCATATAGAGATAACAGGTGCACCCAAATGTTCCACAATATAAATGGACATGATAACAAGATGGAGTAAAGACCCATACATCCAATCACTATTGTCTGACACAGGGCCAATACTCCCGATTTCCTTGAATAAAATGAATAGACCTAAAAAAATAATGGATTTTATCGTTTGGAATTTACTGCTATATCAAATTCAATTACAGAGGTCACAAACATAAAATCTTTAAAAACTGTTTATGGAAACTTGCCACAATATCATGCTTGAAGTCGTCGAAACGGTGACTGGAAATTGGTTAGAGCGTTTATATCTTTGTGCAACTGCCCACAGAAGATGCAGATTGAACAACTTATCTAAGATTTGCTTTTGTTATTAACAACTGTTTTGTTTTTCCAACACTTACATATGTACTTATATAATTAATTCACACAAAATTAATTATGCTAAATTCCCTGCTATTTATTTTTTTTTTGGGGGGGGGGGGACACACACACACACCCTATATTATGCTTACATGTCGGTTAAATATTGTCTGAAATGAGAAAAATCCTCTGAATCACTTGTAGAATAATAGTCCAATCAACCTTTCAGGATTTTTTGCGTATATTTTATGAAATAAATGTTCTATAAAAATGGAGCAAAGCAGATAAATTCAATGTACCTACCACAAAACTTAGGAAAAAAGAATCAAAGAAACTACTAAGAAAAGTAGAAAAAATGTTAAAAAAAAAAAATCTCATAATATTCACAAGAGAAAATTCTGGAAAAAATTTAGAAAATAAGGAGACAAGCATCCAGCCAAAAAAAAAAAAAAAAAAAAAAAAAATAGAAAAATAGAAGAACGATCTTACAAAAGATAATGGTCAGAGAAAACTCTGGGAAATTTTTTTTGAAAATTAAACCTGAGACAAAAATCCAGCAAAAATAAAATATAAGAATAATCTTATAAAGAATAGAGAAAAATGTGAAAAAAATAATTCTAGAAAAATGACAACATCGAAGCCAGAAACAAGTGAGGATAAAAATGTCACAAAATTAAGATTCAAAGAAAAAAATGTATTTTTCTTAGTCAAGAAAATGCGAATACAAAAACAAAAATTAGAAAATGCAGATAAAAGTGAGGTAAAAAATATTTAATACTCTAAAATAAAATTGGATCAAAGCATTGAATTTATTGCAATTGATAGAAAAGTCGAAATTTAGATTTAATAATTCATTCATAAAGAGCAAAAGAAATTAAGCCATAAATTAATTTTTATAGAAACAAAATCATTAATTATGAGGCTTTTAATTAGAAACATTTTTTGGGTTAATATGTGTTTTTACTTTTAATGAATTAACATTGTTTTCAGTCTTCAGATCCCAGCATATACACAAAATACTTGATGTTTTTGTATACCAGAGTTGGAGATATGGGAAGGAGTCATATTTGTAAAAATGCTAGAAGTCAGATTTTTAATCTTTGAAGAATCGACAGACGTCTTGAATATTGGAAGACCTTAAAATAAGAAGTAGGATATTTTGGAATTCTAGGAATCAGACCTTATACATTTCAACTCTGCAACTCTTGATAGATACAAAAAGAAATGAGAATTAATTAAACAAACAGGAACAGATCTATTAAGATGCGTTTAGTAATGAAAATGTGATTTAAAATTTATGCGTGACAGACGGACGGATGGAACCGCATCTAAAAACTACAATGTTTAAGAGTTTCTTTTAAAATAAACTTTTCTTACCTGAGGAATGAACACACCTAAAGAAGGCTGGAGAAGAGATCGGCGAAAATGTTTTAGCAACAACACAGCAAGATAAAAATTTGGAAAAGAAAAGTTGCAACAGGTATGTATAGTGTATGCTTGCTAGAAAGAGTGTTCAATGTTGTTAAGTGTCGAAATAGCATCTGCCAAACACCTGTTTAGTAAAAACAGAGTACCCCTTGTTTAAGGGTGCGGGCTTGTTCTCCCTACTTTCCGGCCTATTTCTACATCTTCCTGCAGTGAGAAGGAAGTAAATAGCAGTAAATACATCCTAGGCCTTTTGACTAGGAGCAAAGTGTAGTATCTGTTCTGATACTACACTTCATTTTTTTTCTGTCCTTGATCAGTGAAGAAATCCTTCTAGACTGGGACAATTTTTATTTTTGTTCCAATCCAGAGTGCCTCTTTCTTTGGGGAGCTAGATTTTCCCTCCCACATTAAAAACTGACCTTATTTCTAACTCTGCCGTCGTGGGGAGGCAAGTAAATAGGAACAAACACCTATTTAGGAACTCTAAATTGTATGCATTCTTATGAAAAAACAATCAAATATCTACTGTGAAAACCATTTACAGCCTGAAAATGGTCCTAAATTACAGTACTATATCAGATTTAACCATCTATATCCATTCATAGCTTTTGAGGATGTTTTAGGACCTGCAATATCGCATGAAACCACTTTTTCACCGAAAAATGATGGATTTGAGTCCCGTGGAGCCCTAACGGCTATTTTTGGCCTGCACCTTCTGAATTTTGCAAAATTTTCAAAATGTTTGATTGTTTAGTGTTATTCATGTATAAATGAACACAAAAAAATACTACTCGCATGAATCTGAAATTTTCACCCATTACCTCCCACCCCTATTAATAAATATTAGACATACTAAAATATTAAAAAAAGGCATAAAGTTTTACGAAGACAAAAAGAGAAATATATAGAAATGAGAGGGGAGACAGACAATGATAGATGAAGGAAGAAAAGAAAGGAGAACAAAAGAGAGTAGAGGAGAAGAAAAGAAACGTATAAAGATGGGGAAGGAGACGTGTACAGATGGGGAAGGAGAGAATGATAGATGGAGGAAGAAAAGAAAGGATAGGAAGGAGAAGGAAGAAGAGGAAGGGAGAAGAGAGGAAGAAAAGAAAGGAGAGGAAGTGAGAAGAGAGGAAGAAAAGGGAGAAGAGAGGAAGGGAGAAAAGAGGAAGGGAGAAGAGAGGAAGGGAGAAGAGGTGTATAGATAGGGAAGGAGATAAGACAAAAGAAGAGAAAGAGGAGAAAAGGGAGAGAGGAAAAAGGAGTGAGGAAGAGAGAGGGAGAGGAAAGGAGAATGGGAAGCAATCTCATGATAGTTCACCACCTTGAAAAATGCTAAACTTCTTTGACGATCAACAGTATGGATTCAGGCAATCTAATTCTACTGCGGATATCCTAAAGATCATCTTCGAACATATACATACCACACACTGGATAAATTAGGTGAAACTAGGGTGGTAGCATTGGATACCTCCAAGGCCTTTGAAAAGGGTTAGCATAACTCCTTCTCAGGAAAATCATATTACTGGAAGAATATTTAATATAATCAAAATTTTCTTAGCTGAAAGAAAAATCCAGATCGTTCTCAATGGTCATACATTCAAACAACACCATATCAATGTGGGTGTGCCCCAGGGGTCGATACTTGGACATATATTCGTTCTGATCTTCAAACGACCTCCTTGATGCAATTGCGTCTGAGATAGGTATACTTGCTGATGACACCATGCTCTATTCCCGGCATTCTACTCTGTAGTAGAATGGAGCCAAAAAAAATAGATGATCACATTTAATGATACCAAGACAAAGCTCCTTTCTTTTAACAACTATAAGAAACCTTTCCAACCATCGATGTCCATGGCCAATAGCATTCTTCCCTGGAGTGCAACGTTCAAACTCTTCAGTTCGACATTCTCAGACAACATAAAATGGAATAAGTACATTGGGTTAGAAAAGTTCTCACACCTGCCAGTATTATATATCTCTATAAAGTAGTCATTCATCCATGTATGGAGTATTGTTGCCATACCTGGGTTGGTGCACTAATCACTAGCCTCTCCCTCTTAGACAGGGTCCAAAAAAGAGTTTCCAACTTAATAGGTCCCACACTGTCTGCCAGCCTCTGTCCCATCACTGCAGTCTTGCATCCCTGTGCTTAATTTACAAATACTTTTACGGAATGTGCTCCAATGAATTTAATGCACTTGCACCCAATAAAACAAACAGCCCCGACCCAAATGACTAGCAGCAAAATCCCACCCCTTCTCTGTAGAGGTTCCAAGATGCCGGAAGATTTTCTACTCTAATAGCTTCTTTCCTCGGACCGCTTGCCTTCAGAATTCCCTCCCTGCTTCCCGTTTCCCTGATCGTACTAACATGCAGAAATTTAAATGTAATGTGAACAAACATCTTGCTGCCAAACTCCCCACCCAGGTTGCCCCCTATCACAGTAGCCCCTAACGCTTCAGTAGCAATATGGCTTGTTTGGGGTGAACAAAAGTAATAAACAAAAAATTTTAAGGAAAGAGAGGAGAAAAAAGAGGAGAGAGGGGTAGAAGAGAAAAGAGGAGACATGGGTGGAGAGAATAGGAGAGAGGGGTGGAGAGAAGAAGAGGAGAAAGAGGTGAAGAGGAGAAGAGAACAGAGGGGTGGAGAGGAGAAGAGGAGAGAGGAGGGGGGGATAGAAAAGAGGAAAGAGGAGGGGTGGATAGAAAAGAGGAGAGAGGATGGGTGGATAGAAAAGAGGAGAGAGGAGGGGTGGGTAGAAAAGAGGAGAGAGGAGGGGTGGGTAGAAAAGAGGAGAGAGGAGGGGTGGGTAGAAAAGAGGAGAGAGGAGGGGTGGATAGAAAAGAGGAGAGAGGAGGGGTGGATAGAAAAGAGAAGAGGATGAGGAAGAGAAAAGAGGAGAGAGATGAGGAAGAGAAAAGAGGAGAGAGATGAGGAAGAGAAAAGAGGAGAGAGATGACAAAGAGGAGAGAGATGACAAAGAGGAGAGAGGAGAAAGATGAGGAAGAGAAAAGAGGAGAGAGATGAGGAAGAGACAAGAGGGGAGAGATGAGGAAGAGAAAAGAGGGGAGAGATGAGGAAGAGAAAAGAGGGGAGAGATGAGGAAGAGAAAAGAGGGGAGAGATGAGGAAAAGAAAAGAGGAGACAGATGAGGAAGGGAAAAGAGGAGAGAGATGAGGAAGGGAAAAGAGGAGAGAGATGGGGAGGGAAAAGAGGAGAGAGATGGGGAAGAGAAAAGAGGAGAGAGATGGGAAGAGAAAAGATGAGAGATGGGGAAAAGAAAAGATGAGAGAGATGGGAAGAGAAAAGATGAGAGAGATGGGAAGAGAAAAGATGAGAGAGATGGGAAGAGAAAAGAGGAGAGAGATGGGAAGAGAAAAGAGGAGAGAGATGGGGAAGAGAAAAGAGGAGAGAGATGGGGAAGAAAAAAGATGGGAGATAGGGGAAGAAAAAAGATGGGAGATAGGGGAAGAAAAAAGATGGGAGATAGGGGAAGAGAAAAGAGGAGAAATGGGGAAGAGAAAAGAGGATAGATGGGAAAAGAAAAGAGGAGATGTGGGGGAAAAAATAATATGTGGGTGGTGAAAAAAAAAGGCAAGATGGGGTGGATAAGAAAAAGGAAAGATGGGGTGGAGGAAAAAAAGGAAAGATGGGGTGGATAAGAAAAAAAAATGGGGTGGATAAGAAAAAGGAAAGATTGGGTTGAGAAAAAAAAGAAAGACAAGGTGGAGAAAAAAACGAAAAGATGGGGTGGAGAAAAAACGGAAAGATGGGGTGGAGAAAAAACGGAAAGACGAGGTGGAGAAAAAAAGGAAAAATGGGGTTGAGAAAAAAGGAAAGACGAGGTGGAGAAAAAAAGGAAAGATGAGGTGGAGAAAAAAATGGAAAGATCAGGTGGAGAAAAAAAGGAAAGATGGGGTCGAGAAAAAAAAGGAAAGACGAGGTGGAGAAAAAAACGGAAAAATGTGGTCGAGAAAAAAAAGGAAAGATGGGGTCGAGAAAAAAAAGGAAAGATGGGTGGAGAAAAAAAAAGATGGGGTGGAGAAAAAACGGAAAGACGAGGTGGAGAAAAAAAATGAAAGACGGGGTGGAGAAAAAAACGGAAAGACGAGGTGGAGAAAAAAAAAGGAAAGATCGGGTGGAGAAAAAAACGGAAAGACGAGGTGGAGAAAAAAATGGAAAGACGAGGTGGAGAAAAAAACGGAAAGACGAGGTGGAGAAAAAACGGAAAGACGAGGTGGAGAAAAAAAATGAAAGACGGGGTGGAGAAAAAAAATGAAAGACGGGGTGGAGAAAAAAAAGGAAAGATGGGGTGGAGAAGAAAAAGGAAAGACGAGGTGGAGAAAAAAAAGGAAAGATGGGGTGGTGAAAAAAAAGGAAAGATGGGGTGGTGAAAAAAAAGGAAAGACAGGGTGGAGAAAAAAATGGAAAGACGAGGTGGAGAAAAAAAAGGAAAGATGGGGTGGAGAACAAAACGGAAAGACGAGGTGGAGAAAAAAAAGAAATATGGGGTGGAGAAAAAAAGGAAAGATAGGGTGGAGAAAAAAAGGAAAGATGTGGTCGAGAAAAGAGTAGAGGAGAAAGCTATATATTAACAACACCAGAGAAATACGCATTTTCCATGGTATTTTTTCCTTGTTTCCTCACTGTCCATTTTAGTTGAAAATTAATGAAGTATAAAATAGGCCACGCCCACCTACTTTTGTTAATGCAACGAACAGCCATATGTTCTCATTGTTTTATAAAGCATTATGACATGCAAAGTTGACATTTGTACTTCATTCATCTTGATCTTATCGACTTATGATTAGCAAACATCTCTTTATCAAATATTATTGATGGAAAAATCAATAGATTTTATCCAAATATGCGAGCCAAGACAAAATGGCGCACTCGAGATATCGGCATGAATGGGGGCAGCGAGGGGGGGGGCATATTGTGAAATATTTTCTTTGCTTTCCGAAATTATCAAATGAAATAGTTTCATCATAGACGATTGTGTTTTCATCTTTGTTACTTTTAACACTATTCATTGCTTTATCGGCTGAAGTTTGAAAACTATTATTTGGTGAACAAACCCTAACCCCTTGAATGTTCGCTCAATATGTACTCGCAAAGATGAATTACCTTCTTACTAATGTCCAACGCGACATCAATAAAGACGGCAATTGCATAGCGGCAATTGCATTTTAGTGTGAACAAGAATGAGTATTCTTAACATAGAGTCTATTCGATCTGCATATCAAGATAAATGCTATTTAAAATCTAAGCTTGACAGATCAATTTGCTTGACAGACCTAAGAAAAAGCCGTTTCCAATCAAAGCTTGACAGACCAAATTAAAGCTGTTTAAAATCTAAGCTTGATGGACCAATTTGCTTCACACACCAACAAAAAAACTGTTTCAAATCTTTGTTTGAGAGACCAATGGAAAAGTTGTTTCAAATCTAAGCTGCAGAGACCAATTTGTTTGAGAGACCAAAGAGAAAGCTATTTCAAATCTTAGCTTGACAGAACAATTTACTTGACGAACCAACGAAAAAGCTATTTTAAATCTTAGCTTGAGACACACCTAAAATTTGCATGACAGGCCAAAGAAGCTGTTGTTTCAAATAGGAGATTGGCAGACCAATTTGCTTGTAAAGACCCAATAAAAGGCTGTTACAAATCTAAGCTTAAAAGACCAATTTGCTTGACCGACCCCCCAAAAACGCGGTTTCCAATCTACTCTTGAATGACCAGAGGAAAAGTTATTTCAAATCTAAGCTTAACAGACAAATTTGCATGACAGGTCAAAGAAAAAGTTCTTTAAAATATTAGATTAACAGAGCAATTTGCTTGTACAGACAAAAGAAAAGGTGTTTCAAATCTAAACTTGACAGGGCAAAGTAGAAAAAGTTTCAAATCTAAGCTTAACAGAATAAAGAAAAAGCTTTTTCAAATCTAAGCTTGCCAAATCAATTTGATTGACAGACAAAAAAAAAAGCTGTCCAAAATCTAAGCTTGAGAGACCAATTCGCTTGGCTGAATTAAAGAAAAGCTGTTTCAAATCTAAGCTTGACCGTCACCAAAAAAGATGTTTCAAATCTAAGCTTGACCATCACCAAAAAAGCTGTTTCAAATCTAAGATTGACCGTCACCAAAAAAGCTGTTTCAAATCTAAGCTTGACCGTCACCAAAAAAGCTGTTTCAAATCTAAGCTTGACCGTCACCAAAAAAGCTGTTTCAAATCTAAGCTTGAGAGCCTTTGTTTGACAGACCCAAAAAAAGAAGCTGTTTCAAACAGACTCAGGAAGAGAGAGTTTCACCTGGTATTTAACTGCCTGTGCCTTTCGGCAAACTTACTATTATTTTAAAGTTATCTGGATGTGGATGAAGCCCTCTCAATTTTTGATCCTTCTATGAAAGTATGTTACGTTTTATGGCATGTCAACCGAGGTTTTCTATCGAAAATTTACGTATGATTTGTACACGATTTTTTTGTAGATTAATTTGTTTTGCAGGCGTACATTTTTTAGTCTGTAAACAATAGTTTCTATTTAACACATAGATGGGGCTTTGACAAATGCTACAACTCTGGGTGAAAGTGAACCTGGGATTAAAAGCAACTATGGAATAAGTTCCAAAATTGGGCCTCGGCACTGGATGCATTTTTGTGTCATACCGAGGACGATTGAGAGGAGAGGGCTTGAGTTGTTGATAAAATTGTAAAATCGGGTAGGCAAAAAGAAAATTTAGAAATATCTGGGAAAGATGGATTTAGGAATAGTGGGGTAGGATGGGGGCAAACCCCTTGCCCAAGGGTGTCCGAGACAGTTTAGTATCATACCAGGACAAATTTGTTTTAACCCACAGATGGGACTCTGACAGATACTACCACTCCGGGTCAGAGTGGACCTAGGTATAATGGTTACTAAGTGGCGACTCCTTTCGAGATGTACAGACAACAGGTGGACATATAGAGCGACAGAATGGACCTCGGAGCAATGGAAAATACTTAGAGAAAGGCCAAAAACCCGGTGGAGAGACGACGTCGATAGTGAACTAGATCCTACTTGGCCGCGCCTAGCCAGGGATAAAACAAGGTGGAAAGAAACCAGGGAGGGGTTCCTCTACTAGGAGTGAAATAAAAAAAGACCCTGATGATGATGAAGTGGTGACTCCACACTCCCCACAGATCTCAAATTTAAGGTTATGCACAGGACCATCTACATAAGTGGATCGGTTTGAAATGCTGAAGTTTCAAATTGCAATTTCATCACAAAATGATCGAACAGAAACATTGTAAAAACATCTTTTTGTTAATTTACTGACTTAAAACTTATGGCTTTATAAATTTGATACACCAGTTCTTATAGGATTACCAAAGTTAAGCAATGCTGAACCTGGTCAGTACTTAGATGGGTGATCAGTTGGGAATACCCTGTGCCATCAGTTTGGAAGTCGTTGTAAAATCACTTTCTTTTATACTGTTCTGTCTAGCGTAGAATAAATCCTTTCGCTTTATCTCGCTTAGTCGGCCCACTTTTTCCTAAGAGATTCTTCTATCCACGACACCGGGCGAGCAGTTGATGGTGCTCTGTTCCCAATCGCTTAGCTGTCTTAGTCATGAACCTACATGGAGAAATTTTTATCCCTTTAAATATTTCGATATTTTAGGCATCTCCGTTTTTATCTTTGTCGATGAACAATAAAACCTGGGTTTAAAATACACCATGCCTCAGAGTCTTTTTTGTCGATAAGAGTTTATCCTAGCTGTCCAACAGTTGCACGTTTTCTACAAAACAAACGCATCCCAGAGACAGCATATATACCATTGGGAAAAGGTTTGAATCCATCCCATCTTCTGATAACTAAGAATGAAATATAAAAGTTACACTAAACTCTAGCTTTGGTAGGACAACTAACCAAGAATAAGAAAAAATTTGAAATAACACCACTCTTTCTCTTAGCCATCCTAGCATCACCTCCAGTCATTTTGAATTTTTTCTTGTCACTGAACTTAGGCAATGATTCTCAGATGAGGTCTGACTGTTGGAAACAGTAGTTAACAGGTCGTATGCTGACTTTAAACATGGTCATACAGACATAAATGATGCTGAACACTACGGTCGCTAATTGTCCCAAAAAACAAAGTTCACAAACTCGTTTTGGCTGATCGAAAATTGAAGTTGTATGAGATAGTAGTGGAGTTAAAGATATCAGAAGACAGTGTATTCACCATTTTGCATGAAAATTTGTCAGTGAGAAAGCTGTGTTCAAAGTGGGTGTCGCATTTGCTCACAGTAGATCAAAAAACAACAACACATCGACGATTCAGAGCATTGTTTGCAACTATTTCAACTCAATAAAAAATGAGTTTTTGCACTAATATGTGACAATGGATGAAATATGGATCCACAACTTCACTCTAGCATCAAATCGGCAATCAGCTGAGTAGACAATAGCAGGTGAAAGCCGTCCAAAGCAATCAAAAGTGCAAACATCAGCAAGCAATATTTTGGCTTCTATATTTTGGGATGTGCAAGGTATTTTGTTCATCAATTATCTTTTGAAAGAAAAAAATCATCAATAACAAATATTACATAGCATTACTGATGCTTTTGAAGGTAGAAATCAGAAGAAATCTCTAAAAATCGGCCATAAACGAGGAAGAAAAGAGTGCTTTTTCACCAAGACAATGCACCATGTCAGAAGTCGATCAGAAAAATAGCAAAACAACATGAATTGCATTTCAAATTGCTTCCGCACCCACCCTATTCTCTAGATCTGGCTCCCACTGACTACTGGTTGTTTGCAGACCTCAAAAGAATGCTCAGGGGAAAGAGATTTGGCTCTAATTAATAAGTTATATCGGCACTTGAGGTGTATTCCGAGGCCAAAGACAAATCATTCTACAATAAAATCCTCGAATTGTTAGAGAAACATTGGAATCAGTGTATCAGACTAGAAGGAGACTATGTTGATGAATAAAGTCTAATTTTGCCTAAAAGTTGTTTTATTAGTTCGGCCAGGGACTTATCGAATTGATGGCTCAATATGAGCAAGTCCGCAGCAAAATCTTAATTCATATCAAGATCAGTAAAACGAAGTCATCATTTAAGTTTGGCGAAAACATAAAATTGTGTGAATCTTTGGTTTTCTCACCGTAGATGATACAACAGTAGGTATCGCTTTTTAAAACTCTTTCTAAATGAGGTTATTAAAACGCTTGACATAAATTTATGCGATAACCATGGCCAAAGATAATGGCGCAAATATGTCAAAAGATGTGCAGTCAAGATTCTTGAAGATAAATAACAAAAATACGTTTTATGCCGTGTTCCAATGTACACACATTGAATCTGATTATGTCTGATAGTTCACTCGTTGATGGTTTTGCTTAGATTCTTGGGGGTAGTTAACCGTTTATATATCTTATTTTTTGGCATCAACCTTTCGTCGGAAGATACCTATGTGTCTAGTGTTTTTTGAAAGCACAGTGTGATACAAGATGGGAATCATGAATCAATGCAGTAAAAACATTGCGTTTTCATTTTAACTTACGAGTCTGCGAGAAAAGTCTTGAAAAGAGAGACGACGGCGTCAGTGACCAAAGTAACGTCACTGTTGGATTGGATTTCTTCTTTGAACTTTATACCTCGCATTATCATTTTGTACGACGTTCTGTTTCAGGTGAATAAAGAAAGTCAAGTATTGCAGACGTATGATGTTACTATCGACATTATGATTGTAGAAATTAATGCAACTTGCAGTTTTCTTTCTTTTCGAAAATAGTTCTGTTTCTGCTATGTCAACAAATTGATCAAAGATTCACTTCACGGATGCAATGGTGCAAACAATGTTTATTTTAATATGAGTCCTCAAACCCCTGAAAAAGATTTGTCACGTTTTTTTTTCTTCTAAAATTTCTCTTGTTGATCAAGGTTTGTCTTCAATAAATAATTTGCTTTCTAAACTAAAGTAGTGAATTAACTGTATAGGGTTATTCAAAATTCACGCTCTTAAATACAGTGGAAATCTAAAAGATGGATTGCAAACGATTTCACACAAAAATGAAGGACACTGACAAATTAATTCATGAACTGAAAAGATTTGCCTCAATTCTTACACTGGAATTGAACATCAGAAATAAAAAATGGTATCAATTATACTTGAAGCACCTCAAAATCATGAATGACCAAAAGGGTACACTTGGCTCAACACTGATCTTTTTTCTTTTACTTCCAGGTGGATTATAAACCACACATTTTCTGTCGCAGACCCATACAACTAGTTTTGTGTTTGAAATAAAGTTGTCAAATATAATTCCATAGGTAGCATACATTGCTCTCCTTCGGAAATTTCACAGTGAATGCAAAAACATTACTCTTAGAAGGGAACTTTACTGAGAGAGAACAGCATTACTACCAGAAAATACCATTCCAACAAAAAGATTACTCCCAGAAAAACATTACTCTTTGGCATTGATAATCTTCTTTGTTCTCAACGTGATTGGCCACCATCTTCTCGTATCTATTTGGGGAGAAAAATAAAAAAGAGAAATAAGGTTTTGATTTTTTTGCAGAATCAGATTGAATAATACGGTTGGGGATGAACTTATAGACACTAGGGCATGACGTGATCAGGCAATTGATTGGACTAGGTCTCTCCAACTTCTCGTCTAGCTAAACTAAGAACCTGAAGTGACCAAGCCACAGATCGCTCAGCCACCATGATGCTGTCCAAAGACATCTCGGGTTGCCACCAACAGTTTTTTTTTGGCCCCTTTTTTTTTTTAGGGGGGGGCGTACCCCCTCTGCATGGGGTTGCAGTCAGCGAATTCACGGCCCCGACGACAGGGCAACCACAAATGGGTAGTTGTTGGAAAGAAACTTTGCTCATGGAAGTAATGTTTAGTTTTAGATATACAGAGGAAATAAGTAAAATTATTTACAGTGGTTGTAGCTAGACGAGTCCTTGTGAATATTTTACGGGGGGGGGACCATAGATTGGAGCTCAGTCGA
>OY744537.1:38185700-38208200 GCA_963556195.1 Sepiola atlantica
TATTGTTGCTCTGATGGTGGAGGTCTATGCTCACGGAGTGCATTTGTTTAATGATGAATTTTCTTTCTTATTTGTTTATTCTTTTGCTGAAACGCACATTTACAGTTAAACACACTCCACTTTGGCATGTGTAGCATTTTGTTGGAAAAGGAGAAAGCCGATTAGTTTTCCATATTTTAATGAACAGCCATCTCGGGTAACTTTGTGCTACTAGTCTGTCCGACTGGCATCCATAACAAACACAAGTCTTGGCAAATGTTCACTCACTTAATCAGACAGTGCGGAATAAATCAAATATTGACTTGGACAAGGAAAATATGCGTTATTTTCACAGACTTGGCGACGACGAGTCCACCGGTTTATTTGATGCATTTTGGTTTAAACTTTTCAAAAAAAAAAAAATGAAGAAAAGGAGGGGGATAACGGATCAAAGTAAATGGAATCCGTTTGATTTCACATTATCAAGTTAACCGAGAAGAAAATCAAACCATTTTTTTTAGATGTGTCCTTATATCTCTGAGCGGCGCTGTCGGTCGGCCAGTCGATATTTTTACGCTCGTTTAAAATAGAATTTTCAGCGTTAAGCTCGACGATTTTTTAAAGTTATTTATTTATTTTTTATTTTTTTACTTTGGTTCACCCCAAACAAGGCATACTGCCATCGAGATGTAAGGGGCTACTGTGAATTAGGGGTCAGATTTATAGGGGCATCCTAAGTGGGGAGTTGTGCAGAGAGATGCTTATTCAAATTTCTGCATGTTGGTACAGTCAGAAGAAACAGGAAACAGGGAGGGAATTCCAAAGTCAAGCAGTTCAAGGAAAGAAACTATTAAAGTAGAAAGCCTTCCGGCATCCGAGAACCTCTATAGTGAGGGAGGGAGGGGGAGGGGGGTAGTTTTGCTGCTTGTTGAAGGTATTTACGTTGAGGGGGCACAAGTTCGTCGGAGCACATTCAATTGAAGTACTTGTAAAAAAAATTTTTTAAATAGCACAAATATGCAACACTGCAACGATGGGACAGGGGCTGGAGCTTGGTAGACAGTGTGGGACCTATTAGATTAGAAAGTTCAATTCTCGTACGTGAGAAGGTAGAAGTAATCCTCATAGATAAGCACTGAAATGTTTATTGGGAGCAACAGCTTTTGGAGAGAAAGAAAACAACAGTGTATAAAATTTAATAATTTTACTTGAAATGCAGTCGAACCTTGTCCAAGATTGCGAGTAACACGGAAAGTGGAGGAGTGGGTTGACTGTCAAAGACTGCCTTTGTGGGCTTTTATCTCTAAGCAGTCAACAGATGTCCGGGTGGTAATAGGAAAATAGTGGAAAAGAGGTGGAGCTCAGAATGTTTGGGTTTATATAAACTGGCTCGCGTAACCCCTAAGGTAGCTGTGATTGAGTCAATCCAGAGAACAGATTTCTGTGTTCGACAAGCTGCACCTGAAGAAAGTCGGGGAGGTTACATCGGCCAAAACGTTGTGAGAATAACATTCAAGATGAGTCTGCCATGTGACTCACGTTGCATATTTATATGGTTAGCATTTACCTGGTGGATAAAACGGGTCAGTTTGTGCATAATCCATTTTGAGCAGATTCAATTTAGAGATCTGATTCTTCAAAAGTACAATGGACTTTTATCCATACCCAAAATAAAACATTTAAATTTAAGTGAAATATTTTTGAAAATCAACACATGGTGCAATTTAAATGAAAAAATTCATTTATTTATTAATTTTTTTTTTTGCAAGCTTTCGTTGTAAAACAACTGTCAGGCGAGACTGTCTTATAATTTTTTTTCTTTTCTTCTTCCTCATTTTGATGGCATTAACCCCGAAGGGTCGAATTACAGTAGAGGCAGAAAAGCATGTCAAGTTGTAAAAATATGTTAGGATAAGTAGAGACCAGTCGATGTTATGCGCAGATTAACGTCTTTTACAACTTGATGTGCTTTTCTGCCTCTACCGTGATTCGACTTCTAGGGGTTAATACCATCAAAATGAGGAAGAAAGAAGAAAAGAAAGAAAAACTATAAGACAGTCTTGCCTGACAAAGTTGTTTTACAACGAAAGCTTGCTAAAAAAAAAAATAAATAAATTAAATAAACGATTTTTTCATTACAATTGCACCATGTGTTGATTTTTTAAAATATTTCACTTAAATGCATTTTCATGCGTGCTTCAAAGATGTTGTCAATTTCCTTAAAACATTTCAATGTTTGAAGGGACTAATTTTTCGTTATTTGTTTTAATACTGCTAAAAATTAATAGTGCTTTAGACTATAACTAGAAGAATACCCATCCCAGGATGGGTAAAATTAATTCCTTGAACAGGACAGTTTTGCACCACTTTTACGTCTCTTAAAATCGAGATATAATTCTACTAAACCTTATGTCTAGAATCCTTATTCCAATTTTGGTGGTCTAAAAAGTGGTTATTAAACGTTTCTTTTTACACACGCACAAGTTTAAATTACCTACTAGACACTATCCTCGAGTGTCTTCGGTCTCTCTGTACAATGGTTTGTCAGGACAACCTTACGTGAGGATACTTCACCCTACAAGTAAACCCTGACAAAATATTCAAAATAACATAGTATTCGACGCTCAAATAAGATCCACTCGACACGGTTATACCCGTGCTCATACAAGGAATGGTGCACCTTCTCCGAGTGATGTTACCACAAGTAACAGCACTTAGCTGGATACTCCACTAGACCAGATGAATTCTTGTCCTGGAATTCGGTAAGATCAAGAGACCAAAAGAAAAATATACTATAGCATAGTTAAACTGGTCAATTGGGGAGAGGAAAATTAATGTTCTTTACTTCTTTACTGACTCAACGTTTGAGAAATAAAGAACTTTAATAGAATATTCGAATATCTATGTATCTCATATAGAGATTAAGTGTTAGCCCCAGGTAGGGGTCCCTTGATTTCTGAGAACTTCGACTGAAGTAAAATGAAATGTTGAGAGGTAAAGAGACTCTTGATTGAACATTTGGATATCTACGTATCTCATATAGAAATCAAGTTTTAGCCTTAGAAAGGGGGCCCCTTGATTTTGTAGAACTTACTGACAATAAAAACAAAAAAAAACAAAAAACGAATAGAGCACTCTTCGAGAGCTGATATTATTTATATAAACAGCAAGATTCTCACTTACTTGCTTGGACTGATAGTGCAGTGGATAGAAGTTCGGACTGATGAAAAACGATTGAATTTCAATTTCAGCTTTTAAAAAAAAAGAAGAAAAAGTCACCTTTATTCATCCCAAACATGTTGCCACTGATGCATAAGGGGCTTCTGTGAAAGGGGCAAGATATATAGAGAGGCAATGTAGATGGGGAGTTGGGAAAAATGGTTGTTCACATTACATTTAAATTTCTGCATGTTGGTGTGGTCGGGGAAACAGGAAGAATATTCCAAAGGCAAGCAGTCCGAGGAAAGAAGCTATCAGAGTAGAAAATCTTCCGGCATCGAGGGACATCTACAGTGAAGGGGTGGGATTTTGCTTCTAGTCGGGTGGCTCAGAAGTATTTTCCTTGATTGGATACAAGTGCAATAAGTTTCTCGGGGCACACTCCATAGAAGTACTTGTAAAACAAGCACAGCGATGCAACTGTGGCTAGAGCGCGGCAGACATTTAAGCACTTGGCTGTCTAGTCACACTGAAAAGCTGTGAAACAGCGAAACAGTATATGTGGATGACCAATATAAATATATAAACCTCCTCATACTTTTATTCATAAATCAAGCATGCTTTCCATTGAACAACTCTTGCTTATAGTATCAATCGAATATCTTCTTATTTATACATACTATTTTTTGTTGGATTCACTGACCAGTTAGCCTCGTTTAGTGATTAGTCTGTTCAGTAAGCTGGCCGAAGTCCATAAAATAACCGGAATGACCTCATCGTTGGTAACATTCAGACATTATTGAGTAAAATATGAATGATAAATGAAAATCAGAAAGAGAAACGCTTTGACCAAAGAATTGATTACAAGAAACCTGTCTTTTGTCAGGCAACGATCGAGTCAATTCCATTTCGCCCTGAAAACAAGATGTTCATATTTCTAGGACAATTTGGTACCTGGTGAATCTAAACCTCGACTTGTCAATGTAAGTTAAGCAAATATATACCAGTTCTACTCATAACTATTTTACTATCGAGCACTGTTTGATCCGATGCATACTAAACTTATATAATGGTAATAATTCTAAACTTATTCTATTAAAAATAAATATCGTCATACACCGAAAGACTTTTTTTGTATCACAGCTCTTCAGTTTGTGTGTGTTTTGGTCTATTTAAAAAAAAAACTGTTTAAGATTTCATGATATATTTTAAAACAAAAGAAAAACAACATGGGAATAGATGTATATTATAGATATTCATTTGAATCTAAATTATAGATATTCATTTGAATCTAAATTATAGATATTCATTTGAATCTATAATTATAGATATTTATTTGAATCTATAATTATAGATATTCATTTGAATCTATAATTATAGATATTCATTTGAATCTATAATTATAGATATTCATTTGAATCTAAATAGGGGTGGGACGTAATGGGTGAAAATTTCAGATTCATGCGAGTAGTATTTTTTGTGTTCATTTATACATAAATAACACTAAACAATCAAACATTCTGAAAATTTTGCAAAATTCAGCAGGTGCAGGCCAAAAATAGCCGTTAGGGCTCCACAAGACTCAAAATCCATCATTTTTCGGTGAAAAAGTGGTTTCATGCAACATTGCAGGTCCTAAAACATCCTCAAAAGCTATGAATGGATATAGATAGTTAAATCTGATATAGTACTGTAATTTAGGACCATTTTCAGGCTGTGAAAGGGTTTTTATGAATGTAAAATAGCCAAAAACTAGTGAAAAATAGCCCAAATTAGCCAAAATCCTCCGTTAAGCAACCTAATTGGTTCCCAAGCCTCTACAATGGTTATGAATGGGTGTAGATAGTTGAAACCATTGTAGTGTAGATACCATTGCATTGTATTATATTCAAGCAGTTTAATAACAATTATTTTCTTTTATTTTCAGTTCAGTTCAGTTTAGTTGAGAAGATAGGATGAGTGGAACAAAGTACCAGTACGATGATTGGGATTTCACTTTGCTTGAAAACTTCCCAACTGTACATGAGCGCGTTTTGTCATAGTTCATCATGCTCCAACTTATGGATCTACAAAACAGAAAGAGCATCTCCATCAATTTTCTCTGTGTCTGCTGGCAAAGAGCATTTGGAAGAGACATTAAACTAACAACAATAAAAGGAGTGAAAGATAAACTTGATCGATACTTGAGAGAGTACAATAGCAAAGTTCAGAAGGGCCATAGATCAAAGAGGTCAAACTTGATTCAATGGAAGACAAAAAATCACATTCTTTTCAATATTCTGGGAAAGGGTGTTGACGTGGAGACGTTTGATGCAAATGAGAAACAGTTTTTCTTTGATCAAGTTGCACTCAACCGGAAGGTCATAATTGACAACATGCATATCGATGAAGAACATGAATCAATGGTTGTTAAGATAGAGGAAAGGGAGGAGCAAGAGATGGCTATTTCAGTTACAGAGAAAGAAGAAAGGGTTACAATAATGAACAGTACTCATCAATTGAGAAAGAAACCAGAGCAATAGCTAAGTTGCTTGATGTCGAAGAACAAAAATGGTTCGAAGCTCAACAGGAGATCACGAAGGTAAAGCTTGCAGAAAAGCGCCGAAAAGCTATCCACTCAAAGGAGAGGTCAGCAATTCTTCTTAGCAAATGCAAAGAGCATAGTGGTCCCTTTGCCTCAGTAGAAGAGGTTGAGAGAGCACTGAAAGAAAAGCAAAATGAGAAAACGAAAAAAACGATGCTGAGGAATGAGAACCCAGAGCTGTACAGGGTAAATGGAATGAGTGACAGAGATGAAAATAAATTTGGGAATTCTTCTTTCTGGTGACCATGATGAAGATGCAGACGAAGAAGTTTTATTTCCAGAAGAAAACTACATTCTGCTTTCTTGCACGACAGATAATGATAATAATGTGAGCGTTGATACTGAGGAAGATGTTGAAATCCTAGAAGGGTCTGATGATATTCCTCTGAATGAACCTTGTGTTGCAGTTTGGGATACTCCACTTGGAAGAAATTGGTACATCGGAATGACTAGAAAAAAGGTTGATGAGAACAACTACATGGTGGAGTATCTGGAATGTTTCAACCATGATTCTGCAAGGCGTTCATGGAGATACTCCCAGATAGATGATGAACAGAACACGAATATAATCCACATCATTCCATGCAATGTGCTCGGTGCTTGGGACATGAGTACACGCCAAACCAAGTTCGAAGTCGAGAATTGGGAAATCATTGAAGGTTTATTTCAGTCGATGTACAAGTAATTGGCTGATCTCCTGTGCCGTTCCCCATGGGTTTCCACAACTTCAATTGACTATTTCATGACATTTCATAGCCATTAAGGATGTTTTATTAAATTGACTGCATTATCCACTATTTGGTTTATGATTCCAGTGGTGTCATTTGGATACGTAGTTTGTGGTGCATTTTTAACCATTTTGGCTGAAATTTTACCCCCATTTCTACCTTGGAGGGATCCTAAAACCCCAAAACTGGTGTTAAACCTTAGTGTCTTGTCAGTTTCAACTATCTACAGCCATGCATAACTATTATAGAGGCTTTGGAACCAATTAGGTAGCCTAACAGAGGATTTGTGGAAATTTTTGATAATTTTCACTAGTTTTTGGCTATTCTACATTCATGAAAATCCTTTCACAGCCCGAAAATGGTCCTAAATTACAGTACTATATCAGATTGAACCATCTATATCCATTCATAGCTTTTGAGGATGTTTTAGGACCTGCAATGTCACATGAAACCACTTTTTCACCGTAAAATGATGGATTTTGAGTCTTGTGGAGCCCTAACGGCTATTTTTGGCCTGCACCTTCTGAATTTTGCAAAATTTTCAAAATGTTTGATTGTTTAGTGTTATTTATGTATAAATGAACACAAAAAAATACTACTCGCATGAATCTGAAATTTTTACCCATTACGTCCCACCCCTGATCTAAATTATAGATATTCATTTGAATCTAAATTATAGATATTCATTTGAATCTAAATTATAGATATTCATTTGAATCTAAATTATAGATATTCATTTGAATCTAAATTATAGATATTCATTTGAATCTAAATTATAGATATTCATTTGAATCTAAATTATAGATATTCATTTGAATCTAAATTATAGATATTCATTTGAATCTAAATAGCTACAAAACAGAAAAGTATCTTGAGAAGTCTGAAGCAGACTCTACAATCATTTTACACATTTTTCTTCCACACATTTTGGTTAATAACTTAAAACTTTTGTAATTATCTTGGAAAAAAAAATTAGTTTTCCTCTCCTCCTTATTTACATATACATGAAAGCTGTACTAATACTACTAGAGAGTTGAGTTTGGAGGAGTTACATCACTAAGCTGTACTAATTAACTATGGTTGAATAATGTAATTATGGGGAAGGACGAGTTTTCTGCCCTTTCTTGACCAAGTCAGTGATGGTTGAGGTCTCATCTGCTTTCTGTTTTGCTCATTCTTTCTTTTCTTGTATTTCAGTCGAGACAGATCAGTTTTCTGACAGCCGATGTCTAAACTGTTGGGTGCGTATCTCCCCCCACTCACGCATACTTTTAACTACGGCTCACCAGTTTTTTTTTTATAAACGATATAAACTGTAAGAACAGACATTTATTTTCAGATTGACAATCCTGTGCGGTCCTAATCCAAGATGGCAGACTAGAAAAATCAGATTATTAGACCATTATCATCACACTCTTCATCAGACAAGATCAAAGCCGAATCAGAGCAGGCGGCCGCCTTGTGCTTGGCCAACCGTTATTTGAAACACTAAGAGAATGACAAACAGAATCATTATATGAATTGTTTTTGTTATGCAATCACCTAAAGAAAGGCTAAGAATACAACCTGTGCATAATTCCATAGACTGTGATAAGAAAGGAATGGCAGACAAGAGACAACTCCACAAAAATATTTGGTATTTTTTTCCCTTAGTCAATTGAAAATAAAAATTAGATTAAAATTTTTTTGTGCAATTACATAGCAACACACTGGAAATACCTAGGAAAAAAAAAAAAAAAAAAAAAAAAAAAAAATCAAATTATTTAAACTTTATGAGCCTGGCTTCACTATACTATATACATCTAATGTAAAATGATGACTCAGTTTTTGACCACATAGGACGGAACGGATAACCATTTTTACAATTTCCAAAATGGAACCCATTTTTTTTAAATATTTGTTGAAAAAATATTCCCTCCCCTCTGTATATTCAAAATAAGAATTTATGTTCAACTTAGAATTCATAACAATATGCGAATACAATATAAAAAAGTCGAATTCCTTAGTTTAGTAGAATGTAAAAGGAAATTTCTCTTGCAAAAATCATGGCAGAATTTTAGTAAGACTAAGAGAAGAAATTATGTAACAGTCATCTGAATAGTGCAAAGCATCAGAACAATAGAATGAATTTTTGCATAAGTCTGTCCATAAAGCAGAGAAAGACTGGCTACATTTCTTTCTGGTTGATTTTCTCGCAAAAGGTGTCCGATTGTGATTGAGGAAGTAGTAGAATTAGTTGGACAAAGGAGAGACTAGCTCGGTCGCAGGTGCAAGTCATCCTGTGTCCATCTCACGGAAAGGCCATATTGATTACTGGCATCCTCATCCGCTGGCTGACTTCTTCAACAGACATGCAATAAGAACTTAGTTACATTCCCCCCCCCTCCTTAGTCAAAGCTGGTCTCTTCGCATATACATCTACTCATTCTTCGGCATTCTATACGCAGAAGAAGCAATATGTGATTATATTCGCTTGCACACCACAAAATGACCACAGAGTTGTCTCTGTCCTCTGTGGAAAAAAAAAAAGTTGACCTTTCATTGACGCAGACATTTTCCTCAGAAGTGACAACAATTCTTTTGATTCCTTGGGATTTCAGATCTTTATGATAGATGCCAATATTGAACGCATATGCAATGTAATCTTAAAAAAGGTAACTGAAATCATGTGCATAACTAATTTCTAGTAAGTGGCAAAGTTTCACAAGTTCTAAAAAAATTTATGAGAAAAAAAAACCTCCATTAACCCTAAGTCTAGGTGACAACAGACCCCCACCCCTCTAAAAAAATAAATAAATAAATAAATATTTAACTAAAACCAGAAAATGGTTACATTTTGTTCAAACGCTAGCTAGTCAGAAAGTGGATTATCACTCACTCTAAATTTTTTTTGTTTTTACACGTTTTCATATAATCGCCAAATAGAGTAGAATCTCATTTATTTTTCTTTTGGGTATTTTTTAATTTTTTTTGTAATTAATTTTTAAGGAGACTTTATTTTATTTTATTTTTTTGGTAAATTATTCATGAATAAAAATTGGAATACAAAATAAAAAGTTAATGTAATATATTCTACGAAAAATCGATTTTACAAATAAATGAATCTAAAAGTGAATAAGATACCAACATTTGTTATTGATTTTTAATAGAATTGACTTTTTAGAATGCGTGGATTTGATGGTTCCAAAATGTAAAGTTTTCGTTCCTACTTATTTTTGTAGAATGAAAAAATGATTTTTTTTTTTTTTTTTAAATCACTTTGCCCTTACTTAATGTTTCTTTCTTTGAATGCTTAACAAATTATGATGATTATTGAAGTTTCATTGTGTTAAATATGGGATAATTTCAATAATCGACCTGGAGGCTCCTAAGATGTTATAAGTATAATTCATGAGCGATTGTGTGGTTAAGAAAAAAAAAAGAGATGAAAAAAATAAATAAAAATAAATAACTGTTACCAAACGATATAAAATTTGATTTCTATCGACCTGTATAGTTTTAAAGTTCTGACACTAAATTTTGTTATTTCAAAATGTATTTCGTTACTTTCACTTCGCCGAATTCGTACATGAGCAGTCGATTTTTTTATGTGGTCGCTAATTTCAGGCTTTAAAAATAAGATTACCCCGTGACACCCCCCCCCCCCCCTCCGTTTTTTTTTTTTTTTTTTTTTTAATAAATAACCTAACTTAATGGTTAGCTTTCACACTTCACACTTCTAATAATGGGGGAAATATCTCGTGTCTCCGATACAAAGTAAAAACAATTAGTTGATTTACACAAAATAAAAAATACATTTTTTTAAAAAATGGCTATTGTGCGTGCTAGAAAAAAAAAGACGATAACTTAGCAAAAAGGTAGACATTTTTATATTCTATCGACCTGTTAGTTTGAAACGTCTGGAAACTATTTGGAAGCTTTATTTTTTCATTGGCATCTTTCGGCAGTTTATGTCAATAGCCAGGAAAAGCCGAATTAAAACTTTGTGGTCTCAAAAGCAAACAAATAGCGACGCTATCAAACAGAAAAAAATTAAGAAATCAAGAAAAAAATACTTTGTTATGTACTTACGTGATAGCTTAATAGAAGACTTATCACGCAAATTCATCCAGTATTTATTAAGTTAAAAATAAAAAACGATTTTTATCGGGCTTCGCCATTATTGAATTGTCAACTGAATGTTGTTCCACTCAACCAAGTGGTGATAAGGCCATCGACCTGATCACCGCACTACGTGATAATTACTGTGCTGCAGAGGTATCACGTGACAAGAACATTAGGCGCCAAATTAATTCTTTCAAAATTGTATCTTCAGTCCGAGAATAAAAGTTTTGCAATAAGCACGTATTATTGTTACCCTATTCTATTACCACGATGCTACACTCTACCCCTCAAAGCTTAACAGTCATCTTGAATTTTTCAATCGCCAGGTTTTATCCTGAGTCACCAACAGATAAGGGAGATAACTTATATTTTTTTGTGACAATAAAATTATTGCATTGATTCTCGTAGCAAAAAAAAAAAAAAAATTGTCGTAAAATTAAACATACGATGAGTGTTTCTCTTCATTATTTTTACTGTTGAAAAGCCGCCTCATTTTGATTTTGACGCCGGTGCGTTTTGCTTCGGCTTTTTCCGGCTGTTAACGGATTTCTGTGTCAGCAAAAGTCGTTTTTTTTCTGGTTCAAAAAGCTGTACCAGTACCGAAAATTTAATATTCTATCGACCTGTTAGTTTTAAACCTTTAAAAACTTCGGTACTTTCACTAAACGGATTTCGTCAAAGAAAATGGCGGTTGAATTTTCTTTTTAGGTGATCGCTTACAACAGGCTCAAAAGATACAGGTTTGTTTTGAACCAAAAAAACTCTTTAAAATAAGTTAAAACACAAATAAACTTATCCAGTTTAGTAGAAGAGTAACTCATCTTGCCTTTCGTAACATTTACTGGTTTGTATTTGTTTTTTGGAACCTTTTTTCATTCTGTTATCTGTCGTTTGTAAATGCCTCTTTAAATATTGTAATGTCATTGTGAAACTGCAGAAGCACCGAAATATCGGCGTCATGTTGTTCATATTCAAGGGAGATAATACAAACTTTTGCGAAATAGAGAAATAAAGTCTTCAATTTTGGGTGTTATCTCCCTTAGTTACCTTGAATATTACCAAAAAAAAATGCCGCTGATATATCAACGTTACCCGTTTTATAAAATAAAAACTGCTTGATTAATTTACGCGACTTTTGGTATACGACATATTCATTCCATGACATACGTACATCAGACGTATATTTCTCAGGGGGTTTTTTTTTTCGAATGTCTCTGTAATTTAGGTATGATCAAAACACGCACCTGCTCTAATTCAGTTTAATAAGGTGAAAAATGTCATTTTTCAAAAATTCACCAAAAATAAACTAATTATTGTATTTTGATAATCGTTTCGGTATTATAAGCGTTAAGAGATTGCTCTTCTAGTCGAATGGACTCCTTACTTTTGGAAATTTAAAAATGGTAAAATAAATAAAATATTGCTCGCCGAGAAAATTTTTTGCGTTAAATGTTTGTTTAAGATATGGTAGTAAAAACAATATTAAAACATATATTTGTTTTATTATTCTAACAAATGTTCGTAAAATTGGGAACTCAAAATGTTTTAGTATCGAAACAGGAATTCAACTGTGAGCTTCCATACTTAAGCCACTTCCGGTTGAGTGAATGAACTCTTCAAATTTGATTTCTGATTCAGCAGTGATTCACAGCTAAACTAAAGAAGTGCAGACGTTTTTCTAGGAGCGGCTTGACAAAGAATCTTTGATTCAGAAGAACATTCAAAAGTAAGTTTTAATTTAATTTTCCATTATGTTTTTTTTACGTTTTACACCTCGTTTTCCTTTAGTTTTGATTTATTTTCGGACCGAAAAATAAAGATTCTGTGGCGGAATTGATGATCTTGAGCCAGAATCGAGCGGTGGAGGTGGCCCGGACTTGGGTCTTCCCCGCAGTAAGAGGGTCCGCGTTTTGGCTTACTAGTTTTCTAGTGAGGATTGAACTCACAACCTCGAAGTAACAAATCTACTGGTTGCTGCACAATAATAATAGATTTAATTATCATGACAAATAGTGAGCCAGCGGACTATGTTTTTTTCTGATTGGTTTAGCGGAATTAACTGAGGGAAAATCTGCTAATAAAAAGACAAGAAAATCAGAAGAAAAGGAAGGAGAAACGCGAGTGTCGAGTGAGATTCTCGAAAAGTTGTGTTTGTGCTGAATTTCTTCGAGAGCGTTTGTATTTTTCTTCGTTACCTTGTTATTTCTTGTTGCCAGATTGGACTTGTTACCTTTGTTGCTGTTATTTTTTACCTTTATTGCTGTTGTTGTTATTGGAACTTTTTCGTGGAGTTGCATTATTTCTCCCCCCCCCTCCCGTTTTCTTTAATTTTTTTTGTCCTGTTATCAGTTTGTTAATGATTATGGCGATGGCTACTTGTAGCTCGAAGCCTGCCGACAAGGATTTTACCGAGGAACGGAAGGGGCCAGCTGAGGCTATTCCTGAAAGTTCAAACTGGAGCAAGCCTCCGAAAAGTGTTATTAATGTTGTAGAATTTGTGGAAAACGCAAAAAAATGCCTACATTTAGTTACGGAATCTGGATTATTGATTGATATTCCCAAATTAGAGGAAATTAGGAAAAAAGCATTGTCATGTTTGTGGTAGACAGAAAGACTAAAAAGGTTATAAGAGTGACACCGGAATTAATTTGCAAACTTCTGGCTACTGCATGCTACCGACCTCAACGAATTATCCGTTGTAAGGGATACAACACTTGGAATACCCTCTTCCCAAATGAGGAACCTTGCATTCAACTTGCACAGAAAGAAATAATCACCCAAGAATTCCTTCTTAGGATGGAATACATGGGGAAAAGACGCACAGCAATATCGATATTCAGCGTACCGTTTCATGTGGACGGTGAGCACTTAGGTGCATTCTTTCTTAAATACGGCGACATAAAAGCAGTAACCTGGGATGAGCACTCAGGTGTATGGAATTTCGAGATTCTGTTAGACAAGGCAGCATTTGACAGCATACCATATTACATAAGAATAGGTGAGGAAAAGCTTCCTATAATTATGGCGGGAAGAAAGCCTGTTTGTTGGGTATGTGAAGAGATTGGTCACCTCACGATCGAATGCCCCCAAAGAAGACCAACAGTAATAAAAACCAGAGTGGGCCAACATTTAGGGGTTCCTCTGACCCAAAGAGTGGGGATGCCGTTAAAATCCCCCCACCGAAGTCAACAACAGACGACTACCCTGTATTCCCAGATCTTTCTAAACTTGACGAAAGAGAGAAAAACGAATGGGTACCGGTCCAGGGAAAAAAAACCCGGTCGGCTAGCCCTGGACCAGATGAGGGAAGACGACATGCTCACAAAGGATCCAGGAAAGGATAAATATATCGAAGTTCGCGACTTAAAAAAGAAATTGGATATGGAAAAAACCCACAGTCATCCACCAAATCCCCCTCTCTAAATGTAAGCCCTCAACCCTCCCCTAAAGCAAAAACGACCGCTACACTGTCTAAGCCTCGTTCACCCTCAAAACCAATGCCCCCACCGATTACTGCTCCATTGAAAACAAGAGTACAAACTGATCCCCTTAAGCCCCATTAAGAAAAGTCATTCAGCCCCCTCTCCTAAACCTTCACCTTTCGCCTCACCCCCCAAACCACCCCCAAAAGTACTCCCCCTGCATCCCCTGTAAAACAGCTCCCTCCTGCCTCACACTTTCTACAAAACCCGCAACACTACTCCTTCCCACTCCCCAATGAAAGAAGATATGCCACCTCCACCTCCCCCACCATCTCAAAGCCATAAAAGGCAAAGAAGCCCGTCTTTAGAAAAAGAAAGGAAGAAAAAAACAGCATTTCTGCCCGGAAAAGACGTGTGTGTAATAAGTGCGGTGCAAGAAGACACAGCTAAACACCACAAGATGTGCAATTTAAAAGTTCTACTTGCTTTTAAAAAAGTGAAAAATAATTCTGTAGAAGATCCCCTTAGCTTCCCCGAGGCTAAAAGAATTCTTACTGTGATAAGGAAGCGAGGGGAAGCTAAGGGTCTATGGCAAATGATTGAGGAGGCAAACGAAAGTTTTGAGATATCGCCGCTATGGCTATCTTAAAAGATAACGAGCTGAAAATTTTAAGCAGAGATTGTGTTGGGAGGGTCTCTGTTCGTTTGCACCCATCCCTTTACAGAATAGCTAAATTAACATATCCCGGGGATGTAGGTGGCATCTCTCAGGACGGGCAACTCACTACTCAGATGGCTAAACAGTCTTTTGGGAGAGCCGTCGGCATCCTGACCCCATCGATGTTCGTTTCTGAAACCCAAGCCTAAGATACTCTCAATGGCTCTCTTTCTAGCTAGTGTAAATGTCCGTGGGCTGAGGGCTGACTCCCGTAAATTTCGAGTTGCCACAGACCTTCAGCACCTTGGAGTGAATATATGTTGTATACAGGAAACCCATTTAATTCCAGGTGACCATTTGGGTGTGCTGGCTAGGAGTTTTCACGTCTATTCAGCGTACTTTGATTCTCACTCAAGGGGTGTTTCTTGGCTAGTAAATAAGTCTTTAGATGCGTCGTGTGACCCTTGTTTCATGGATCCGGAAGGAAGGATGTGCGTTTTGGATATTACCATAAAAGATAAGGCATTTCGACTCATTAGGGTTTATGCGCCCAATATCCATACTGAGTGTCGCTCTTTCTTTCGACAGATCGAGCAGTTCATGATTACAAATCGGGTGGTCATCTTAGCAGGAGACTGGAACGCGGTCCTGGATCCTGAGATAGATCATAATCGGACTAGGGGAACTAACCAAAAACGGGATGCTGTGGCGTTTCGGGACTTTCTCGATAAGTTTGATCTTATCGATAAATTCCGGAATGAGAAGCCCCGTGATAGAGTATGGATTTGGACATCTAGTCGCGGCTCCGGTTCAGTACAACTTTCGAGTTATATTGACCGGTTCATAATTAGGAGAGTCGACATAGAATTATTAGAATGTCCAAGTTTTCATAATATAGTTTACTCGGATCATAGACTTGTTCGGGTTTGTGTAAACTTATATAGACCTAGGCCTAGTTTAGCTGGGTACTGGAAGCTCAACACTTCGTTGTTCGATGTGAAAGGCTACCAGGAATAGCTATTACTAACCCTACAGCGGGAACTGACGGGGGTTGTAATTGGGAATAGGAAGTGGGTTCACTTTAAGAAGGTAATTAGGTCCTTTACTGCTGATTTTAGCCGACGACTCAATCTAACTACTAGAGCAGCTAAAGTGGCACTAGAATCTAGATTAGGTCGGGCGGTGGAGGCGGGGGATAGTACTAAAATTATTATAGTTAAGGTGAAGCTGGCCTCCTTGGCTACCCAAGAGCACCAAGCTTTAGTAATTAGGGCTAGGTTAAAGAGAATGTCTAAGGAAGAAACATTGCCGCTGAATTGCGCGTAGAGGAACGTCGACAAGCGTCTGATCGACATATCGTATTCTGGAGGCGTTTCGTTCTCATTTTCATGATCTTTTTACCAGGGAACCCGGTTCGTCTTTAGCACAATTTGACCCCTATTTAGCTGACTTTTCTCGTCTTGAGGCGACCGAAGCGGCTAGGTGCGAAGGTTGCATAACAGAGGAAGAAGTTCAGGAAGCCTTAAAGCGGGTTGGCCTTAACAAGTCTCCTGGGATTGATGGTTTGCCCTACGAGGTGTATTTGAGGATGTCGCACATTTTTGTTCCCTGGCTGACAGTTTTATTTAACTCGTGGTTTAGGAACGGGACTATTCCCCAGTACTTGACCATGAGTATAGTGAAATTGTTACGCAAAAGCAAAAATGGTGGTGATGGGTTAGATAATTTTCAGCCGTTAATGATGCTAAATGCTGAGTTAAAGATTTTGGCCAAGATCTTAGCCAATCGACTGCAGTTTGTTTTGGCTCGTCTAATTAGCCCTGAACAGACTTGTGCTGTTAAGGGTCGGACTATTCAGGACAATCTGCACTCGATACGCTTGATCATAGATAAAGTCGACACAGAAACCGCGCTAATCAATTTAGATCAGTCCAAAGCATTCGATAGGGTGGACCATCGTTACTTGGAGACTGTTTTGTCTGCGGCCGGATTTGGCCTGCAATTTCGCTCCTGGATTTGTCTCTTGTATGCAAACCCCGGTGTACAGGTAGAAGTTAATGGTCTGAGGTCTGAGCCCTTCAGTTTATCCAGATCTCTTCGTCAGAGATGTCCTCTTTCACCGATGCTCTATGTGCTAAGGGTGAATCCGGTCCTAAATGGGATTACTTTGGCAGGTGCTTGCACCACACTAAAGTACTCCGCCTTTGCCGATGACTTGACTGTGCTTGTAACGAGCAGTGCCAAGATTAGTGTCGTCGACAGAGAAATCAGAATGTATGAAATGATAACAGGGGCCAAAATTAACTGCGACAAGTCTGTTGGTTTGCGCATTGGTGCCTGGAGGGGTGTACCCCTGCAGGTACCCTTTAGCTGGACTGACGGTCCTTGCAAGCTACTCGGCGTCTGGTTCAGTCCCGATCTTCAGCTGGAGAAAAATTGGTCAGAAGTATTGAAAGCGATTCGGGCCACAGCTGGTCTGTGGATCCGTGGACAACTTTCATTAAAGGGGAGAGCTGATGTGTGTTGCTCACACATTTATCCGATCATCCTTTATCGTCTAGCAGAACTTTCACTCCCATCTGATACACTGCTTGAGATGCAGTGGGCTCTTTTCAAGTTCTTGTGGCTTGGTAAGGCCCCTATGGTCCGTCGCGAGATTTGTTATCTCCATCCTTCTGAGGGCGGTCTGGGTATGCCTAGCGTCAAGATTCGACGTCATACACTTCGGCTATTTTATCTAGATTGAATGAATTCACAAACTGAGGGAAACGGTGGCTTCTGGAAGGAAGACACTAAGAAAGCCTTTCCGGCTTTAAAAAGTGTGCACTTGGATGAGGGGGAGGCACACAGGTTGCCCCGAGGCGAGTGCTCCTTTTATCGCGAATGTAGACACGCTTTGAAGTTCTTCTTAAGGGTGAAAGAAAGCCTCTCTGACACCCTGCTGTTGTCCCGAAAGGCATTATATCAGGTTGTGGTGAGGGGGACCGTTCGAGATGACAGGATTGAGGGGCTCGCTTTGGCGAGGGGGGAGCTGCGCTCAATCTGGCCTTGGGCGCCTCAGCTGAGATGCTTCGATAACGACGAGTCTGGGTCTGGAAGAGGCTTCATTCAGCTGGCTTGGGGGATTCGCCGACTTGTGTTAGATGCGGTGACGAAGACGAGACCTTGAGTCACGCCTTCTTTTATTGCCGAATAGTTGTGCCGCTGATTAGGCTTGTTTCGGGTTTCATGGTTTGCATACTTAATGTACCGTCTTTTGAACTGGAACCTATCAATGTGTTTAGCAACTGGGCTCCGACAACAGATAGGCAGAAACGTTTTCTGTTCTTAAGCATACTAGCTGTTATGAGACGCGATATGGAAAACTCGCATGAAGGCAGTCTACGGAGCTGAGACCTACACTACTCTCGGCCTTATTACGATTTTCAAATATTACCTGAAAGCTCGCATTAAGGCCGAGAGAGTGAGACTCTTCAGCAGATTTTGGTGAAAGGTGGGTGACAGGTGCACGATTGTGTAGAGTGACTGGAGCTAGAATAGAGTGGTATTTAGATGTGCCTTAGGCAAAGGATATTGAGTAACAGAAACGAACATTGATTTTGTTTAAATAAGTTAAGGATAAGGCCTTTTTCAGTTATTTTAAGTTTAATAACTTAGCTAGTGTGTGAATGATTTCATTATGGCCTCTTTTATTTTTATTTATTTATTTACTTTTTTTTTTTTTCTCAGCCCATCCCCACTTAGGTGACAGAGCGCTAGATTTGTCAGGATGCAGGTCACCCTTCGAAATTTTTTAAGGTGGTGTTTAGAATAAAGCGTTGCGGCCTGCATCAAACCTTTTTTTCGAGTTTCGACTGGCAAATCAGCGTATCTGCCACAGTTTAGAAACGGGGGGGGGGGGGCTTTTACTAATTTTTTTTTTTTTTCATTTATTGTTTTGTACAGTGTTTTATCATTCCCCCCCCCCCCCCCCGTTGCATATTTGTAAATATGGGTTTTAACTAGGTTATTCATGGAGTGATTTCTTTTGGTGATTGAGAAGGATGTACAGTATAAATGTGGTATTTTGGTGATTGATGGTCCTAAATGAAACTAGCTAGGTTAGAAAGTTATAAAGTTAGAATTGGACCAAACCTTTCCCCTCCCCTTTTCGGCCTTGTGCCACATTTTGTAAATGGTTCTCATTTATAAATAAATATTGAGTGAGATTCCGCCACAGAATCACGCACACAAACTCTTTCTCAACGAAATTATCCCCTGAAAGGAAGCAACCATGACAAGTAAAAGATGTAACATTCTTGAAAATGTTTCGTTTTTAAACAACAAAAACTTTTTTAGCCAACAACAAACAATTAATACAAAGAAAAAAAATACAAAAGTCCGAATGAAAAAATTTCACGTAGTATTATATTCGCTCAAATGTTGGATAAAATCGATCTTCGGAGTGAAATGGTACTGTTTGTCCTGACAACAAAGTCTAATATTTTTACATATATGAAAAACATTTATGCCAATTAATTGTTACTCGTCTCGACGTTTATTCTTCAATTGAACCAGAAATTTATACATTTTTCGGTGCTTGTTATCTGTAAGGCTGAAAAAAAAAGATCTTTGATTTTGAAGAATCAAATAAGGCGGAGATAACTCTAGTTTTTAACCACACTATCTTAAAATGGGTTTTAACACTTTGAACAGGCAAGATATTTTATATTTAACCAGAGATTATGCATAACTGATAGCCTTTTTGAAATTTGTTCAAAAACGACTCTGCAAGGGGTTAGTGGGGGAGGGGAGTTGTCGCCCCCCCCCTTACACTATTGGCGCTATTCTAAAATGAAAACAAATAAATTTGGGCCCGTCCCTAATCTGCAGAAGTGCCAAACTTTGTTATCTACTTACTGGTAGCTTAATAGAAGACTGTACACCAAAAATTACGCAAATTCATCCAGTATTTATTAAATATCTTTGGTGCTTATGCTGTTCAGCGGCCGTATGAAAAAAATATTTTTTTATAAAAACAATATTATATATTTATTCAGCGTTATATTCGTACTCACTGTACAAAAAAGTATAAAAAAATTATCCACTAGAACTTTAATTACAGGTATTTTTCCATTCTGCGTATCATAACACCGATTCGTTCAGTAAGCGTCCATCTTTCTTAAGATTTCAAGGGCAAATAACTGAAATCTTGTTAAAAAAGATGGAGGCTTACTGAACGAATCGCTGTTATGATACGGCCGCTGAACAGTACAAGCACCATATCTTTCAATCTAAAAAAAAAAATTTTTTTAATTAAAAAAACGTTATCTCCCTTGCCTTACGGTTGGTTGGGTTGGTTGTTTTATTTTACGGTATATCAACACTTTTTCGAGTTATTTAATGCCGAATCCGGTCATTTTGGTAAAAGATTTGGCACTTCTGCAGTCTTTATGAAGCAGCTGCCGATTAAGAAATCGAAATTGAAGAGTTCAGTTTTTTTTTCTCCAAGTACCATTCATTCAGAATTCACCGGAAGTTGAATTTACCGGGAGTTGAAGTAGAATTTAGTTTTTAGAAAATGGAGTTAAATGAGTTGAATCTTCGCGACATTGGTAATTTAATGAACCAGACGCAAAAAACAATAGATTTTTTACAGACACATTGCCTGATTTCTTGCAGTCGGACATGCCCGTCATGTCAAAGACAGATGCAGATGGCAAGCCACAATGGAAGTGATGGATTTATTTGGAAATGCTCACGGAGGAACCAGCCGCAAAAAACAATAGATTTTTTACAGGCACACCGCCTGATTTCTTAATGTTAGGGTTATGGTTTAGGGTTTAGGGTTAGGGTTAGGGTTAGGGGTTAGGGTTAGGGTTTTTTATTTAAAATATTTTTACTTCATATAATAAAAAAAAGAAATTGTTAATTGTTACCCAAAAACAAACCAGTCTTGCATTTTTTTTTAGGTTGTAAATAAGTCACTTCCGGTTGAATTACTTCCCTTTATTTTCAGTAGGACAGAAAATCTGCTGCTTCATAAAGACTGCAGAAGTGCCAAAGATTTTATGCGTCAAGACCATGCTATGTTCAAGTATTCACTCATGGTTGGTTGTTTTGTTTTATGGCATATCAACCCTTTTCAGGTCATTTAATGCTGAATCCGGTCATTTTGGTGAAAGTTTTTATGCTTCAAGTTCTTTATATGTTTAAGTATTTATTCATGGTATTTGGTTGAGTGAAAGGGGGCAGAAGGAGAGGGAAATTGTTTTTTTTTGTTTTGGATTTTGCAGAACATGATTGAGTTTTGCACACAAAAAAAAACAATACAACATCAATGTGTGGTGCATTTTGAGTCAGGAATTCAATAACTTCAGATATCCTGATTTAGTAGCGCCAGTAGGTTCTATTTGACCTATAAATGGGGCCCTTACAGGTATTACCACTCCGGGCCAGAGTGGATCTGGGAGCAATGGCAACCTCATATTACCCAGAGCTCCCAAATGGAGGCCTCACCACTGGATGGATGTCTTTTAAGGTCATACCCCCTTGCCTTAGCAGTTATAAAATGTCTACCGATACGTAAAATCGTTTTCTTTTTTCTTATAATTTAATACCGGATGGATTTGCGTATATTTTCTGTACAATTTTATTTTCAGCTAATACGTAAGTACATAAAGTTTATACATTTCTTTAAATATTTTAATGTCATTGTGAAACAGCAGAAGCACTAAGTACAATTTTGAGCTACTAATCGTTTTTTCCGATAAAATTACATGGGTCAGGAAACTACGTAATGGCGATTTCAATAATAGTTAACAGATAAAAGAGTGAAAGAAACAAATAGGCAACAAATAAAACTTGCTTTTCTACCTACCTGGACAAGAGTTTTTTGGAAATGCGTTTTTCATGTGCTTTCAGCTGTAATAGCAACGATTTTATTTTTTTGGTATGTTTTAAAGTATTTTTATTGCATTTTTAAAATCCGATAAAAGTACGATGGATTTTCACTTTTCAAAATGGCGGACAACACTTACCGGAATTTGCCGAAGATTTGATTCGTCATCTTCTCTTCCAATTATCTTTTAGAGTGATTCAAAATATAAAGGGCTTTTTCACTTTTTTTTCTTTGACCCTTTTTATTTTAAATCACTTTAAAAGATAATTGGAAAGAAAAGACGACAAATCAAATCTCCGGCAAATTCCGATTATTAAAATGCAATAAAAACAGTAACACACTAAAATAGTTTAAAACACACAAAAAATAATCGGCACTTCTTTGGTTTAGCTGTGAATCAGAAATTAATTTTGAAGAGTTATATTCACTCCTAACTGGAAGTAATTCAGACTTTGAATTTTTTTAAATGATAACTTTTCGTTTTATAAGGTTTTAAATTATACAAAAAAAATTTTTTTTATTCACTGTTGATGATCGAGGCCTCGCGTGGTCAACAACTCACTGCCATGTTGTTGTTTGTTTTCATTCTAACGTGACTTCTTCGACGCTACTTTTTGATCGAAGTAAAAGACGTTTTAAAATAAGCTAAAACACAAGAAAAACTTAGCCAGGTAGGTAGAAGAGGGTGTGCGGACAAAAGCCCACCAAAATAAGTCAAAACCGGACCCAACGTAAAAATAAATAAATTTTTTTTAATTAATTTTTTTTTTTTTATATTTTAACTCTTTTACAATTATCAATAACTGGCGAATGGGCATAACAGGGGTATAAGCTAGCTTCCGGTGGAAAATGGTTGAAGAAAGTGTCTACGGATGCCTGAAAGTGATACAACATTTTTTTTTTTCATATTAATTTCAGACTTTTCTTTCATCATATTATAATAATTAACATAATACAGACTATTTAAAAAATAATTTATTTGATCG
>OY744537.1:38213200-38510700 GCA_963556195.1 Sepiola atlantica
CAGCAGCTCTCCAGATCTAAATGTTTGCGACTATTATCTATTCGGCGGCGTCGAGGGACAGACTAATGTCAATCCACACCCAAATACAAACTCATTGAAGACAGCAATTCAACGAGCATTTCGCAATCTCGATCCCAATAAAATAAAGAGGAGCTGTTCACGGTTTCGTCAAAGAATCTCCAAAATAATTGATGCAAAGTGTGCTCATATTGAATAATTTTGTCCAATAGACTGTAATAATTAAATAAATAAATGTTAAAATGATATCTTTCCATATTTAATCCTTTAAATTATGAATTTTGTAAAAATAAAAAGTACCGATTTAGCTGCCCGACCCTGTATATATATAATTTAATATTATTATAAGCCCCTTCCAAGTAAAATTGAAAGTTGAGCACTGTCAGAAAGATCAAAAATAAACGTTCACCTAAAAGCTTCAGTGCAACGCTACGACTCTATCGTCGAGTGCTATCGAATGTTTAGATGTTTATACTCGCCACTTTCAGTGTAAACATCACTTAATTTCTTTGTTATAATGTGACAATCCCTCGTGTTCAATGGGACTAGGTGAACGCCTACAGGTTCAAGGTTTATCTGTGAACCGGGTTCGCACCTTATGACTATCTGAGATTGTTATTTCCCTGTGCTGATGAGAGCCATAAGCTCGAAATCACATCGTACGTAGATAAAATATTAAAAATTATTTAATATATATATATATATATATATATATATATATATATATAATATATATATATATATATATATTATAGTTCAGAGATAAACAAATTTATGACATATTCATTTATATCCGTTCCAAGAATTCAACATTAACAACTGTTTAGTGTACGATCATTTCCTAATTTCGTTTGGTACCTTCCACCATGTTTTATCTCTAGCTATGCATGGCCATGTAGGACCCAGTTGGCTGTCGAGGTCGTCTCTCCAACGGGTTTTTGGCCTTCCTCGAGGTCCATTCTGTCGCTCTAAGTGTCCACCTGTTGTTTGTATATCTTGAAAAGTGACCTGCT
Source organism: Sepiola atlantica (assembly GCA_963556195.1). Classification (NCBI taxonomy): domain Eukaryota; kingdom Metazoa; phylum Mollusca; class Cephalopoda; order Sepiida; family Sepiolidae; genus Sepiola; species Sepiola atlantica. The sequence continues at coordinate 38,214,232 of OY744537.1, forward strand.
CATCTATGTTTAGCCATTTGTATGATGGTGATGTCGCTTACATCATTTTGCTTTCTGATCCAAGTGTTTTTTTTTTCTTTCTCGTAAACTGATCCCAGGCATAATGTGTTCCATTCCTTTCTTTTGATGCATTATTAAGTGCCCATCTTTTGTTACCATACGTCATAACAGGCACGATGTATTCATTAAACATTTTCCATTTAATGTTAATAGTGGACTTCCTATTTTTCATGATGCTGTCTACTTTGTCCATCCAAGCACAATTCGCCGTTTGATTTAAAAATTCCTAAAAAATGTAAAAACTTTCAAAAATCTTGAAAACTTTTAAGTATGATATAACAGTTTTTTTTAAAGAATTTTCTGGTTTTGTTTTGGTTTGAGGATGCTTTTTCTTGGACATTGTTTACTGGGTGTAAATAAGGTTGTTCTCAAATCCTGTTCTGATGAAAGACTGTTTCAAACAAAAAAGCTACCTATTGCATTAATTGTTGAAAAATACAATATATCAAAACTTAAGATATTCATGATGATTCATTCGTTCTTCAAACGACCAAGGATTAAAGACGATTGACCTGATGTAGAAGCTGGAAACGAGTTGAGCTGGAAATATTGACTGGAAAAGCTATTAACATCTTAGGGAACGCAGATACTATTGGTGCTATACATGATACAGAGAAGTACGATACATGCAGAGTTTCATACCTTACTACATGAGTAAAGTGGTAGTTCAGTGCCATCAACAAGATCAGTGTGTTCGCTGTGAGATTTTATGGAAAAAGTGATCTAGACTTGGGAGCAAACAAGAACTTTGTTTTTGATAAAATCGACCTACGATGCAATGCCTTTCCCAGTGAACCTTGTTCGATGGAAAGTAGACGATTATGACAGAGAAATTATAACTCATATTCTATACACGTGAAGGCATAATTAGGTCTAAAACTAATAGAAAAGCCACTTCATCGGAGGTGTTAATCAAAGAGAACAATCAAAATTAGAGAAGACTGGGAAGGTAAACTACGCGTGTCGAAAGCTTATTCAAGTATACAGTTAAACGATGAAAGTAGGCAAGGAAAATAAAACTTGGCAGAAGACTTCGAGAATACTACTCAATGGTACTTACACAGCAGAGACCAGACCTTGCAGTGTGGAGGGTGGAAAAGAAAGTTGGCATTATGTTGTAGCTGACTCTATCCTGGAAGGATACTTTTGCAATTGCAGAATATAAGAAGGCTAAGAGATACGGTGATCTACTAACAGTTCAAGGAAAAATATGAAAATGAACATCGTCTAGAAACAGCTGTAAACGACTGGAATACAATTGTGTGTGCTCTTTATTTAAAATATGATTTGAAAATAATTTAAATCTTAAAACATATATAGACTGCTGAAAATTTCATAAACATTGAATAATTCTATGATTTGGGTGATTAGAATAATGTAACGTGTTTTTTAACAACGAGTGTAATTTACTATGGTAAATGGCATATCATAGATTTGAGAGAAGGTATAAGCCCCCTATACCCGCCAATGTATGTGTGAACACACATTTGTGTGTGTGCATGTGTGTGATAGCCCCTTGTACATGTGCTATCATCTTCATCATCATATTCGGTTTAAAATCTGTTTTACATGCTAGCATCTGTTGGACAGCTTTCAGAAATTGACTTCCAAAGTAACATATCTCTGGCCAGGTGTTTATTTATTTCCCTTTCTCTCAAATTAATCCCTATCACTTCCTCCCATGTTTTCCTTGGCCTTATCCTACCAACTGACACTTCTACTTCAACTGTTCTACATTTACTCACCCAAGCAGTCTCATCCATTCTTTCATCATCATATTCGGTCTAATGTCTGTTTTACTTGCTGCCATGTGTTTGGCGGCTTTTAGAAATTGTCTTTCAAACTAACCTATCTTTGGTCAGGTCTTAATTTATCCTTCTTTCTCTCAAGTTAATTGCAAATAATTTGTGAACATAAGTACAATCATCCGAACCATTGCACATGCATGAATAAACTTATAATTGATTCCAACGTGAAGTTCTAAAATTAGTGAATTTGTTAAGTAACAATTATACAGATTACAGACAAAATTCTGAATATATTTTTATTTCACCAATCGATTTGAATATTTTTTTCTTGGTAGAAAGTAGGGAAAATCTTGGTTAATTACTGGCCAACCACTCGAAGCTCCAATCAACAAAAGAGAAATGCAATTAAATTTTCTTGCTAATTGATTTTGTTTAATTGTCGAACAGTTTACTACTGACTTGGTGCTAATCAAGCAAGAGACATGGCTGTCTGTACCGAGTCGGACACTTCCACCTGAACAACCTCAAGCCAAAGATATCCTCAATCGGTGTACATTGGCCACGCCCTAATTTTACCCCTTTTCCTTGTGTGGCTATCACAACATTTTCACAGATCTCTGTCCCAACGATTACAATTGTTAAAAATGTTTACAAAACTAAATGGTGTAAGTATAAAAATAGGCGTTCTAAAATTATTTGGGGTTGCGCATTTTAAATACAATATCTATTTTCATGTCTATTTTTTAGATATACATGTGTTCGGTTGAGTGGTTCGCATTTTTAGTTTACCGAAAACAGGCCGTAATTACCAGGGGAGAAATAAATAATAACACAACAACTCACGTGTGTGTGTCGACAAATAAAAGGAAACGCAAAGAAGTGATTCAAACTCATGTGCTTTTATTTAACGTTTGTTTTGACAGACGCTGGCACGATCAAAGATAAAAAAAATAAACATTTACTATAAATTACAAAACAATTGAATGCACATAGTTGTTACTTAAATAAAATAGCAGTGTGGAGTACACAAAAGGGTCTACTTGCATTCGACGCCATCGGAGTTTTTTGGAAGAGCCGACAAGTGCATGACTTCACTCCACAAAGTCGGAAAAGGGAAGGACATCAGAAGGGTTCCTGAAATCACGCGAGAATTGGGGTCAAGTCACGTGTCTCCCGAGACTTGATCTCTTTCTAAAGAGGGCACATCTCGGAATCTCTCGTGAAATCTTATTCAAGAGAGGAAACTCTGTCGTCCCTACACAAGTTCTAGGAGGTCCACCGTCCTAGGCTTCGCCTCCCCTCTTTCGGGAGGAGTAAGTTTATTGCTTACTGCCAGAGGCGCCCCTACCGGGCTGCCCAGACAATTTTTAAACCCCACTTTCCCGACCCGACCTTGGGTCACATCTTACTTGTGGGAGTAAGATAAAAACTGGATTTGTGCCTAACTCCTGGAGAGGAGTAAATCAATACACATGTATACATCTATGTACTATTGTTATATTGCCTGTTTCCCTGAGTCACTGCTATCTTTAATTATCGGTACTAGTGCAACGTTTTGTCAGCATCTTCCGGCAGTGTATGTAAACCACCGGAAGATGCAGAAATGCTTAGCCTATGGCCAAAGGAAAGGAAGTGAATGGGGATATATACGGGCGTGCATGCATATTAAATATAAATGGAAAGAAATAAAATATTGAGAAATATTAGGGTCACCAGCTAGAAAGTGCTAACTTAACATCAACAGATTTTTGTGAATGAAAAATTAAGGAAAATATTATTAATTAACAAAACGTTTATATAATTTTACATGAATATAAAAGTCATTTTAGTAAAGAAATGTTCATTTGGTAAAGTTTATACAACTCATGTTTTTGGTAGGAAAATGTTCAGTTAATATCAGAATAAAGATGTATAGTCTATATATTTGTTAGTGTGAAGATGAGTGTGTGAGTAATATATGTATTATGCAATGTGACAATGTGTAAGTATGCGTAGGTTTACCTTATTCTGTTAGTGCGTGTGTAGATGTGTGCGAAGTGAGGGAGCTTGTACATGAGTTTTGAAGTGTTCTTTTCTTTTCGTCTCCCCCATGCCAAAGGGGGGAGCATAAGTTCTTGGTCCTTTTGATGCGTCGGGTTGCGTCTCGGGAGAATTCTGATTTTGTTGACCAAGTCACTGTTTTATAAGTTTTGTTACTTTTACATAAGCTTGCTAGATTTTGGATTTGAAGCGATTTTTATTGGTTGAAAAATACTGAGTTAACACGTTCCTGTGAAAACTTTCAATTGTTTTTGAAAGAGGAGAGCGTATCGAAACAAACCGGAGAAAGTAAAAAGGGTGGCTATTCAAGCCATTTGCTTTTTGGTGTTCGTTCAACTCGCATTTCGATAAAACACAAACGAATCGGATTGCAGCAGACGACAATTGTCAATCGCGAATTGAATATAGCGTAAAATTGAACAAGTTAAGAAAATGGATTAAAGCAATCATGAATTTCATCAAGTTAGGACAGACGCTTCAATCTCCGGAAGGAATTTTTAAATTTTGTAAGAAAAAACAAACTTATAGGCCAAAAGATAAGTTGCAGTCTTTTTTCCACCTTAAAAAAAAACAACCTAACCCATAACCATAACCTAGTCAGTCAGATTTAAAAGCTGCTAACCTAACCCCAACCCCAACCCTAACCTAGTCGGTCAGATTCAAAAGCTGTACCAGTAAGCAACAAAAATTCATTGAAACAAAAAAAGATTTGCTAACAGTTGTTTCATTACATTTTCTTTGAAAAAAATGAATATTTTGTCATTAAAATTACCGTACGATGACTGCTTTTTTTTCTTGATTTAAATGTGGTTTCCTTAATTTTTCCAGTTTGATAGCATCTTCGTCAAAATATACATATTTTTCCACTAATTTTTCCTGTTTGATAGCGTCGCCTCATTAGGATTTTGAGATCACAAAGTTGTCATTCAACTTTTCTTGGCTGTTCACGTAAACTGCCGGAAGATGCCGATGAAACCACGGTTTCAGCACGGGTCTGTCACAGTATGACGTAGTTACCTCCCCTTAGATTCCCCTTAGAGATAACTTTCCGGTAATAAAGACAAGGAAGCCAGATTCAAAAAGATGGCAACCCCCGTATAAGTCTACACGTTTCTCTGTTCTCTGTTTCCACACACTAACAACAAATGTATAAAACATTTATAGGGTCGTAAACTGCACAAGTACTTAATTATCTTACATGTGACTGTCTATCGTCTTTGTTAGAGTAGAGGAAGACTAGCAACGTCTCTTCTGTGAGAAATGGGCTGCAGAGAACACTCAACACAAATTCATAGTTCACTTCTTTTTTGTTTTTTCTGACCAGAGAAAACATTTTCTGAACCATTGTATTAATCATTTTACTTGTACCTAACCGTAACCAGGATCGGACAAGAAAGGTTAAGAAGAAACAGAAGAAAAAAGGTATTAAATGGTTATTTCCTTTTGATAAGGGTGTTTCTATTCACCGAAAGTCTCAAGACTTTAAAATATTTAAAATAAATAAATGTTTATTTAGTATATATAAAAAAAATAAAAAATTCTCATCGTTGTTCTTTGGCTTAAAAAAAAAATTCTTATATACAAATGTATAAAACTGCACCAGTACTTAATTATCCTACATGTGACTGTCTATTGTCTTTGATAGAGTAGAGAAAGACTAGCAACGTCTCTTCTGTCAATCATAAATAATACTTAACACAAATTCATAGTTCACTTCTTTTTTGGTTTTTCTGACCAGAGAAAACATTTTCTGAACCATTGTATTAATCTGCCATTTTACTTGTACCTAAACCTAACCCTCAGATCGGGGTGGGAGGGGCTTATCCTTACAAGTACTAGTTAGACATCTGAATCATCTAACCAGGAAAGAGAACGTTCAGTTTCTGATTTCTCGCACGTGACATCACAGCTATATGAGACTTGCCTCTCTCTCTTCGTCTCAATACGCAACACTGCATAAATATGTAGGTGGAAAGCTAAAAGATTTAAATGCTTCACTGATAAACGACATGAATCGTATTTTTGTGGATGCTAACCTTAATCATAACCCGCTGAATTCAAATTAATACTTTGACATGCAAACATGTCCTTCATTAGAAACTAGCAGGAAGACCCGACGTTGCTCGGGATTGGATGAGGATCACTACTATGTCCTCTCGTTTCATCCCTAATATAGTCGGAAGCAGCTGAAGTGTTGGAAAACTCTCTGAATTACTGTTTTATGCATATGGTTTAAATTTCATTAAAATCGGATATACATATTTGTTTTAAGGGGGTTCTCTCCTAATGGGTCACTTACAGGTGGGAGGCACGTAGATATTCAGCACATAGAAGGTGATGTAGAGATTCGGGACTACTTCCATTGTCTTCCCTGGAGAATTTTATACATATATGAATTTCATCAAAATAGGATATGTTTGAAGTTTTAAAGGAGGTTCGGCCTCCATAGCTCCCTTATGTAAGAAGCAAACTTAGAGATTTGGGACCGCTTCCATTGTCTTCCCCAGAAAATTTTATACATATGATGTAAATTTCATAAAAATAGGATATATCTGAAGTGTTAAGGGGTGCACTTAAAGATTCAGTAACACTTCCATTGTTTTTCCCGGTAAATTTTACATAAGAATACGCTTTTAGATTTTATGTAGATTCTCTAAGCTTTCTTTCTATAGGGAACGCACAAACATCACACAAACACACAGACATTGAGTTTTATATATATAAATTATCTATGTTATGTTTCATCTGCAATATGCCCTTTTTATAAATAGTGTATGAAATAAACACATTGTGTTATAAATATGCACTTTATAGTAAAATCGAGATACGTGAAAGAATATAAAACTAGACATTATAGAGCATCATCATCGTCGTCGTCGGTTTAACATTGGTTTTATATGCTGGCATGTGTTGGATGGCTTTAAGAAATTGACTTCCAAGCAAACCTATCTCTGGACAAGCCTTTATTTATTCATCTTTCTCTCAAGTCAATTTTTATCTCTTCCTCCCATGTTTTCCTCGGCTTTCCCTGTAATCCGACCCTGCTACCTCAACTGTTCTACATCTACTAACCCAAGAACTCCCATCCATTTTTTTCAACATGGCCATACAATCAAAGTCTACTCTTCTGCAGACATCTCCCTATACTGTCCAGATTTAATCTTCCCCTGAGGTCATCAGAACTAAGCCTGTCTTTAAGACTCACATTACACATCCATTGTATCATTTTCATATTATTTCTCTCCATACAACGCATATCCTCAACCATCCCTGCCCAGGTTACACTTTCATGCATTAATGATAGACAATAAATATTGATTTATACTTTTGGTGACATTTAGTCTAGCTCTTGCAAGGAATCCCAAAATCTCTTCATGACAAATTTGGTGTGATTCTATTCAATATTATTGAACCTTGTTTACTAGCATCGTTACTGTGTAGACAACATAACCGAAGAGGTAAAAAGTGTGTGTAACATCTTTCGTTTAAGACTTCTCTATCTTTCTACCTCTCTCTATCTTCTCATCCCCCTCTCCCTTCCTCCTCCTCCCCTCTCTCTCTCTCCCTGTCACCCCCTCTTTCGCTTTCTCTGATGACTGGAAAAAAAAATTGTTGATGAATTACTACATAATAACATTAAAAATCGCTCTAAATGTCGACCCCCCCCTGACTAATTCTGTTCCTGTTGAGCTCCCAAAAGAATGAATATAAAAAAGTCCATAGATTTTGTCTGAGGAATATATCAGCTTTGTGAGTGTGTCTTGTGTAGTTTTTTTTACTTTGAGTTGGACACACACACACACACACACACAGACAACTTTCCTTTATCAAACAGATTGCTATAGATATAAGTTGCAGTTGCATCAGTAAAGTTATAATTTCGACTCTCCTATGAGACACCTGTGATGTCAAGGGTGCTTCATACCAAATTAACTGAGATTTGGCCCATAAGTGTTTATTATTTACTCACTTGTAGTTTTCACACGAGTCATGAGTGATTGCTTACTGGTAATAATAAGTGGTGTTCCCTGGAGTCTGAGAGACAAGTCTCTCTAAATTTCCAGCACTCTCTGCCTATTTCAATAACCATTTTAGAACGCAGGCAGCTGTGACCTTAACTTTAACATTATGTGCGGTAATTACAATGTGCCTCTGACCTCTTCTCACACCAGATCCATGGAGAGGGTTTTGTGAAAATTCAAAGATGTTGTGCCTGAGAAAGTTTCGGCTAAATTATCAAACGGCATCTTTTTTGGTTCAGGTCGTTGCACTGTGGAACAGGCTGCCACAAGCCGTGGTCAGCCTACAGATGAGCAAACAGTTCAATCCAGCACTGGATGCAACATTGCGGCGATGGGACAGGGGCAGCAGAGGATGCGTGGGGACACGTTTCTGTCGTAAAGCATCATCAACCAGAATTTAAGTATACCTTTCGAGAGGTTTTTCACCCCAGCGCTAAGTTGTGGTCTCCACGGGACCCAGCCAAAGATTACCATAGTTGCTTTTGGTTCATTAGAAGAAAAGCAGTATTCTCTGTCCGTGATTCTGCTCCATGAAACAGTCTACCAGAGCAGATAGTGACGATGTCTATCATATCCAGGATTAAAGCCGCCTCGGACAAAACATCCAGACAATATATTGATGCACGTATCTTCTAACTGTCCTTTTACATTTGAAGAAAGGGCGGATTTTCAGGTGTGTAAGGCATGACAAGATAAATCCCGATTAAGCGTGGACATGCCCTGTCTTTGAATAGGGAATTGATGTGATGCAGGAGGGAGAGAAAGGTGAAATAAGGATTCAGGATCCTACCAGCGTTTGATGCTAGTCTTTCTCGGTAAGTGGTGTGTATAGGTCTGGTCATGCCATCGTGATGTCCGGCGACAACTTTTTGACTGTATGTCCCAAAGACTCAAGTGTAGGTCCTAGTGCTGAGAAATATGAGCAAAGGAAGATAGTTTGAATATGATTGGATGCTCAGGGACGTCATCCGTACCCCCACTTCAGCCCCACCCACTCTGCATGTCACTGGTCTCAGTTCTTAATTTGAAGACGTCTGGTGACAAACTTGTTAATAACCTACGAAAATCCTTCTCTCCTGGAAACAAAAAAAAAATGGAAGGAAGAATTTTTTTTCATTACGAATACACATATAATGAATAATGAAAGACATTTATTTTATAAAATTGTTTTAAATGTGTTACTTTGCTGGCAACACTCGCATTTTCATTTATTTTTAATTGAGAGATTTTAATTAAGTAATGCTTATTCAAAAGTCAGTCATATTTTATTTTAAAATTTTTTTTTTTTTTTTCTGGTGAAACGACGAAGCGAATCGTTTTTTTAGATTTTGGTTTTGTCTTTTAAATACAAAGACAAAAACACGCGTTCTTGGTTTAGCGACGTCCTTCTCGAATAATCACGAAAAGAATTTAATGTTGAGTCACAAATGGAAAACAAAAATAATCATTTCTATTTTCGACGGATTTCTGTTGAAGGAAGATTTTGTTGTTGTTTTTAAGTTGTCAGAAAATTGTCTGATTTAAAAATGTCCGACTTCACCTCAACCAATGAGAAAATACTTAACATAATAACATTTGAAGTCGAAACTCACAGGAAAAAAAAAAGTTGTTTTTTAAGTTGTTTATCTTTTGTCCCTTTAATTCCTTAATGGATTATAGACAGACTACTTAATCCATTAATGGATTATCCTGGGGTTTGCTTTTTATAAAAAAAATACAAATTGTACAAGATAACCTTGTATATAAAACAATTCTTGACTAATATATATATTTAAATATTAAAGTCTTTTTTTTTGTTAACCTAAAGACGATATCGTTTCGGGTTTTTCACCCTCATCAGTGCAGGAATGGCGGTTGTAAGCAGTCACATGGGATCGAACACAGTTCGTAGATTCAGGCTAAAATCACGAGACAAACGCTCAGGAGCATACGGCCGTCGGCAATCGACACAGACAGTAATTGAAATTGAGATACACTTACCCGGGGAAGCAGGGGGAAGCGTCATTGCTGCCTACAGTGTTCAACTCTCGTGCAGAACTCACTTATCGCAGAGGACAACAAACTTTCTCAATTTCACAGTTCTCTATTCATAAGACTATTACATCTTTAAAAGGGCTTTTAACTATAAATATTTATTAAAATATTAAAGTGTTTTGTTTTTTTTTACTTACAGACGATATCGTTTCGGGTGTTTACTCTCATCAGTGAAGGAGTAGCGGTTGTAGGCGGTCGCATGGGATCGAATGAAGTTCATGGATTCAGGCTAGAATCACTAGACAAATATATATATGGATAATTATATAATGATCAACAGACACGTGTTTCGCTGTTTTATGGCTCATCAACCTTGCTGAATGTATATATATATATATATATATATATATATATTTGTTGAATACTATATGATTAAGCTTATTGTATATGTCTGCCGATCCGACATTATATAGAATTTAAATTCTCTTCTTTCCCATGTTAATTGATGGTGGCCAAGGGGTTTAATACCAGGCTGCAGAGTCAAAGGTAACTTTACAATTGTGTTCGAATCCTTTGACTGGCAGTAATTATCATCTCCTACACTGAAGATTGCATAAGCATGAAACACATGTGTCTGTAGGTAAAAATAAATATATATATATATATATATATATATATATATATATATATACACTAAAAAAGCTCAGGACGGTTAAAATGAATTCCCTGAATAGAAAATTTTTCCACCACTTTTATGTCCTTTTATGAAGATTAAAATAGACATATAATGCTATTAAACCTTATGTTTATAATACTTATTTCAATTTTGATCAAATTTTGATTCTAGAAAATATCTAAAATTTAAGGCTTAAGTGTAAAAGGTCTTAAAAAGAAATTGAAATTCATGGAATTTTGCTGAATTGGTGTCTGATGATTATGGATCAAATTCAATCCAAATCTGAAATACTCGAATTTTCAAATAGGATACTGTGCCCATATTATGCTTCCTGAAAGCTCTTAAAAACATTCTAAAGAAATTGAAATTTGAGTAATATTTATTAATGTCAAATACCTATTGGTAAAATTTCACAAAAATTAAAGGTATCTGAGTTTTCACGAAAGGGCTCCCCTCCCCCTTTTATCCCCTTTGCATAAAACTAAATTAAACTAAATATAGCCCACATTACCCACCCTTACCCTCAGGAGCTGTTTTCCAAAATCCATAATGATTAGTTAATTAGTGTTGTGGGTGAACCTACCTACCCTTTAATAACTAAATGGTAGCAACCGGCTACCATAAATACCGATTTTGCCAGGAAAACATTGGTACCACATTTAGGCACTAACACTGCCAACACTGACTTGTGTATAATTTCTCTGTTCAATACAATTCATTATTATTATCTCTAAACCTGTTGTTCTTTTATTTCATTGTTGGTACCCCTAAACGGGTCCACAACAATTAGTTTAGGAGTGACTCCTACACATAGAAATATATAAACATACCTAACTTTGTGTGTGTGTGTATTTAGGCAGCATTTTCTCATTTATGCAAAGATTGTTAAAAATAACAGAATTCGTCTGTTTTATTATACCTTTTTTTATTTTTTCAATTTTTCTGATGGTCTTTTTTGTATTAAAATCAAAAAAATTAATAAATGTTCCATAGGTTTGTCCAGCTTTTTTTTTGTTTATTTGCTTTTGATACCTGAGGATGATTCGACGAAGAATCGAAAACGTTCGTGAAACCTATGGAACATTTATTAATTTTTTTGATTTTAATACAAAAAAGACCATCAGAAAAATGTAAAAAATAAAAAAAAAGGTATAATTAAGCAGACGAAATCTGTTATTTTTAACAATGTTTGCAGATATATATATATATATATATATATATATATATATATAATTATATGATATATTCCTTCTTATTTCTTCTATTCATATAACGTCACTTTTTCCTTGTTCAGGGCTCAGACGTTTTGATATTATGCAAGCTCACTCTCCAGTCGTCACAGTTCAGCGGGTCAATTGTCCCCAAATTTTTTTTTTTTTTTAAACTTTTGTTCACTGCAACGTAAGGGGCTACTGTGATAGGAGCCAGATTTATAGGGGCCACCTGTGTGGAGAGTGTGTCAACAAGATGTTTGTTCACATTGCATTTAAATTTCTGCATGTCGGTACAATTGTTTGACAATAATGGGCAGGTCTAAAAGTATTAAAATTAAAATACTACTGGGAAGCAAAAAAAACCCCCCAAAAAACCCCGAAATGTAAGAACGAAAAAATTGCGCTAAATGAAAATTGTAGAGAAAAGTGATTTCCTTATCTTGCACTTTGGAAAAACAGGAAGTGATAATGTTGGAGGAATTGCATTAATCAAGACGTTTGTTGTTTATTCCAAAAGTCTGAGTGACCAGACAATCCTGCTGAGAAAGCAGATAACAAGACAGTTGTTTATTGTAACTAAAAGCAAGGCTGATATTCATTGCAAGAAAGGGAAGTGGGGAAGCCCATGGGAGGGAAAGGAAGGTTCGAGGTCCGAAGGAACCTCCCCTATTGATGTAACAGTTAGAGATAGAACAAGCCGTGCATGCGTGGTCCTCCTCTGTTTGTGACTCGATGTGGCGAGTGTAAAATGCAACAATAAATTTGGGCAATTTGGGGCATTTTTGACCCCTCTTTGACCCCTGAATTTTTCTGAGGTCAAGGATGCTCATTTTATATCTAGAACAATTGCCTCTACATTTTGGTCAAGTTTCAGAAAAATTGAATGGATGGATCAAACGTTATGGGAGAAAAGGGTCATTTTTTGCCATTTTGGGGGCTTTTGACCCAGATTTTTTCCAAGGTCAGCGATACTTATTTTCTATTTGGAACAATTGCCTCCACATTTTGGTCAAGTTTCAGAGAAATTGAATGGATGAATGAAAAGTTATGGGCAAAATATGTCATTTTTTGTCATTTCGGGGCCTTTTGACCCCCTGGGGGCTAACCAGATTTTTTTTTTAAATCGGAGAATGTCACTTTCTAACCTGACCAAAGTTACAACTTCATGCAAAATTTCAGAGAAAAATCCGGACGGACGGACATGCCTCAAAACATAAGTCCCCCGATTTATAAAATCGGGGGACCAAATAGACGTGGAAGAAGGAACTGGGGCCAGAGTGAAAACCCATTGACCATACAGGAGTCAGGGAGGCATTTTCCCGTAAATTGAAAATTGCTAAGTTGCAAGAAACTATGAAATTAATGTTTTTTTGAAATACATTAATTTAATTCTATATGAAGATAAGCGTACCCCCGCCCAGTTCCAAAACACTTAATTCTCAATATAAGTGAAGGATTTTGGTCAGAGACAGATGCCAGAACTGGGTTGAAATTGCTGGACCAAACACACTACCTGAACTTGTTATTAATTTCCAGTCCGTAAACAGAAGTTAGAAGTGCTGAACCAACATAACCCTGTATACGAACATCTTTTACTAAATAATTACTGTTTTACAAATGCACTCGTGGAGTTATGTATTTTTTTTGTCTTGCTTGAAATGGCTTTTGATTTTCGATGGTACCAAATTGGCTGACCAGCGCCGGATATCAACCTCTTGATCTTCAATCACAACGTGGGAAGAGCGGTAGTTGCCAAACTAAAGCCTTTTGACAGTGATACATGTTTCAAAATGGGTTCTTAAGTCAGTTCTCGGGCATTCTTATGGTTTGGGGTAGATTCTGTAGTTTTCAACAGAAATAATCAAGTGGTGACAACAATTTAATCTAAACTAAATTTAGGAAAGTTAATTTTTTTTACACATCTTTAAAATTTAAAACTTAAAGAAAAAGGCAAAATGCCTTCAAAAAACCATGTGTTAGATGCAGATATTTTTATTAAAATCAAAATTATAATTTGTTTTTCATCTTGACCTTTTTTCTGATAATTTCGCTCAGTACAACAAACCTCATCAGAGCTTTAAACAAACAAACAAAAGGTATTAACCGTATATATATTTTTTGTAAGAGTCTTTCCTGGTCTTGTTGAAGTGGTATCTGATCCGATGTTGTGTGGACTTACAGTGTAATGTCTCTTTTAAATTTGAACTTAAATCGTGCATGGTCGCTAATAGGTATACATTTGGCAAAGTTCTTTTTTTTTTAATACCTTGTATTTGTTTAAAGCTCTGATGAAGTTCGTTGAACCGAGCAAAATTATTAGAAAAATTATTAGAAAAAAAAAGGTCAAAATGAAAAGAAAAAAAACACAGTATTTTGATTTTAATAAAAATATTTGCATCTAACACATGGTTTTTTGAAGGCATTTTACCTTTTTCTTTAAGTTTTAAATTTTAAAGATGATTAAAAAAAAATGAACTTTCCCAAATTTATATCTATTGGCGACCATGTGCGATTTAAGTTCAAATTTAAAAGAGACATTACACTGTAAGTCCACACAACATCGGACTCCACTTCAACAAGACCAGGAAGGACTCTTACGAAAAAAAAAAATGGTTAATACCTTTTATTTGTTTAAAGCTCTGATGAGGTTCGTTGTACCGAGCGAAATTGTTAGAAAATAAAGGTCAAGATGAAAAAAAAAAAATTATTCTCATTTTAATAAAAATATTTGCATCTAACACATGTTTTTAAAATTTTTTTAAGGCATTTTTCCTCTTTAAGTTTTAATTTAAACTATTTATTCATTTAACTATGGAGCCATTTTTGGGGGCTGCGAGTTGCTTGTGGCTACTATTTTCAGACTCCATTATAATCCGTTCTTGCTGATCTCTCAGCAGTAACGAACTCTATTCCTATATCTATTATCTGTCTATTCACCTTAGCAGAACAATCAATCAACTCCCTGTCACTCGCACATGGGGGCCAGTTAGTCTTGCCGTCAAGCTCTGTCTATCAAACTAAATCATCTTCCGAGTGACCCGATATTTAACATAAGTATGAATTGTTACTCACTCAAAATATGCTTCATAAAAACTTTCCCCATAATGATGGCCTTGTATCATACATGGTTACTTTGATAAAATAAAGTACTAGGTTGATCAACAAGAAATCAACAATTTAGTTAGACAAAGAATAATGACAAAAAATTCCAACCCCAAAAATATAGTTTATTCAGGGTTTTTTTTTCCTTTCTTTTTATTTTGATGGTAGATTGTTCCTTTGATTCTTGAAGGATTCTTCATCCATTAAGGACTTTTTTGCCGTTTCATTTGGATTTTGACACGAGAAATTGTTGCTCATAAGGAATATGTGCAAATAAATGGTGTGCGAGAGAGAGAGTGGGAGGAGTTAAGTGAACAAGCAGAAAAAAGTCATCGTTGCTGGTTTGGCCCCTCTTTTTTTAAGAGGTGTCCAATCATCTTTCTGCCGTAGTTTTGAAATAGAATTTCCATCACCAAACATGACAGATTCATTGGAAGATTCATCGGAGCAAACTAATTTTTGATGATTCGAAGCTTATCTTTTAGTCATTCTGCTGTGATTCAGTTGGAAATAGCATTTTCATAGACGAACAGACAGATTGAATGGACAAATCTTAAGTTTTTATATAGACGAGAAATTCTTTTGTTTTTCGCAAATCGATTCAAAATAGTGTCCTTGTCTTGATTAATTGATTTCTCTTCTGTAAGGTCAATTAGTGCAAAACCTGTTTTTTTTTAAACGTCAACTTTTTTATTTTATTATAAATCGCATAACACTTTTTCATTTTATTATAAATCGCATAACACTTTTTCATTTGGCAATATTATAGAGTTGATGCAATATGCAGCCATGTAGAGCGTGCCACCTCTTGCATCAACTGCATAATGCGTTTCGATATGTCGGCCATTAGAGAGCATGCTAGACCGAGGAAGACGTCGTTCAAGTGCGTAAGAAGTGATATAACTGCATGCAACCTGGCTGATCTCGACCGTTTGGATGGAGAGCAGGCGTGACACGTTACTTAGTGCTGCCCACCACAGAGTCTGGGACACTCGCAGCATCCGAAATATCTAAAGTGGATGAAGAAAAAGAAATACACCCATTTAATCTGCTCGTTTGTGTTTGGTTTAAGGCATCATTTTTCGTTGGTCTGCAACGACATCGACGTCATTTTGTGTCATCGAATTATTCGCACCCCCCCTCCTCCCCCCAAAAATAAAACCCCATAAAAATGCAGTTTTTTCTTCTCGTCCACATCCAGATGTTTAGCACATCTCCGCTTATTGTAAAATCCATTTTTCATTACGAATTTTTATGTAACTAAAAATCATAGTTAATTCTATGAAGATGATTAATACGGGTCGTCATATTTATTGGCTTCTTATGTAAGTAAATATGAACCTCCTACAAGTAAAAAAAATAAATAAAAAATAAACTCCTTTAGGAGCAAAATGTAGTATCTGTTTTGATACTACACTTCATCTTTCTGTCTTCGGTCAGTGAAGGAGAAATCTTTCTAGACTGAGGCAATTTAAATTTTCATGAGTTATTTGAAATAATTCCACCCACTCAATATATTAGAAGTGTTTGACAGATGTCAAACAATCATTGTCTACAATTCTTAAATCTTACCAATTACATTGTTTGATTGTTTGATTGGATATACCGCCATGGACTATGGAATTGGCTATCCTAAGTCAAATCCTATTAGACCGCTTGTATTTAATTATACAATGATACCACTAGAAAAGGTATGAACCCATACTCACCCCCACCCAGCTGAGTAAAATAACAACTTATGCTTAATATCATATGCTACAGTGAATGGTTTGGATTAAGAATCGTATTTCATCATTTTAAAAAAAAAAATCTTTTCCGTATAACTAACAATTCAGTTGGAAGAAATTGTTTTAATGATTTGCCGCAAATCAAATCTGTCAACTTTCATCGATTGAATTCAAGCCGACTCCAGATGAGAAGTTATAAAACAGCATTTTTCAAATTATATCACTTAGTTTTCTTTATATAGTTTTACTAAACTATTGCATTGAATGTTTTTTTTTTATTGTAAATAGTATGAATGTACAATTTCCTCCCAGGTGACTTGTGTTCACCTAATTGTATTAATTAAGCGTGTACTCATTAGTAAAAAGAAATTTTTTTTTAATATATAAAGGGATAGCTACCACATGAGAATCGTTTGCTCTGATCAGTGCAAGGCAAAAATTTCCGGTCACCATTTGCTTTTAAGTCTGTTTATGCTCTTCAAATTTTATATATATATATATATATATATATATATGTGTGTGTTAGACAGGCTAGCAGCCACCGTTCAAAGAGAACACTCCCCACACACCGAGCAGACAGTGTTAACTTAATAACTCCCCTCTTTTCTTATTTCCTTTCTTTCTTTTCCTTCCCAGTACACGTGTACCGGAAATAAAACAGACAACAAGAACCCTCCATATATGACCTTAAGAGGCGACCCCTGGTGGTCGGTTTGTGAAATAATAAAAAAAATAATAATATTAATTTTAGTATGCCATTTACAAGAATTCTGTTCACACCTTATAGAAGGCTTGAAGAAGGGAATGGTTCCCGAAAATTTCCTACAGACTATCCCCCAAAAAACAAAAACTGGAATTGGAATTTACTTTACTTTTAAAATTGTCCAATAAATTCGGCACAAAATTGTAATTTGCATTTTTTTTTTTTTTTCTTCATTCACTATTATTATATTTCTTTTCCAACTTGTGTTTTTATGATTTTCCATTGACTGATTACACATATATATATATATATATATATATATATATATACTAGTATAGGTACACTCGGTATGAATGTCAATCTTGGTGTACTCCTGCTCCTTGCCATAAACCCCATATTAAATTAAACGTTTCTGTGTAACTTATCATAAATGTATTTTTATGCTAAGGTTTACTTATTTATTAAGAACTGTTGAAGTAAATACGAAACAAAATATATACATATAGTATATCATAACATAAGTGTATATAGGAAATATTAAAATTATATATGAATATATGTTTTTAAAGGCTGTGGGCAATGCAAATTCCGGGTAAGATATAAGTTGGAAGAAACAAAAACAATCGGAAAAATTTCTTCTGGTTTAATTATTTTTGACAAAGGGAAGTTTCTTTTCCCGAAATATTAAATTAATGATTTTATAATCATTCGGACATCACACAAACAGTTAACAAAACTCTTGCTGTTATGTAAGATTTTAAGAAAAATAAATAGTAAGTCATATTTTGTATTCGATTTATTGTTTTTGTTTCTTCCAACTTACATTTTACCCGGATTTTGCATTGCCCACAGCCTTTAAAAACATACTATTACTTTACCCAGCAATGCTTCAAGCAAACTACCATTCTCTATTATATATATATATATATATATATATATATATATATATATATATATATATAACCTATGATACCTACTATTATGCATAGAATATCTGTTTGAAATTTCCGAAGAATGAGTTTAGTGGTTTTTGCAATTCATGTATATAAAAACATAAAATTAAACTTTGCTATAAATGTGTGTGTGTGTGTGTGTGTGTGTGTGTGTGTGTGTATACTTATGAATGTTGATATGATATGAATGCTAACTAATAGACATTGAAGAAGGTGAAAAAAAAATCCTGAATTATGTTAAGTGCTTGGAAGTGAAGTTACGCGCATTTCACCTCACCAACCCAACTTTATAAAGTGAGTGGAAAAAAACTTCTGTGCATTTCTAAAATGTCAAAAACAGCAACCCTAAGCCATCCACCTGAACAAAACCTCACGAAAAAAATTTTTTTTTTTAAAACTTAATTTCACTTGCAAAAGAAAAAAGAAATAATTCTCTTTCATCAATGAATAATAACAAAAAAAAAAAAACATTTTCAAGTTAAAAAAAAAAATCAATAATAGTTTTGAACTGATTATTCAACTTTCACTTTTAACACAAAATAACCCTAACCCTAACTCAAGCCTAACACAAAATAGTAAAAGATTTGTTTGTTTAATCGTGTAGCGATCCTTTTTTAAAATGCCTGCTAAATAGTTCATTGTATACGATTAGTTTAACAAAAGCTGCTATTTTATCTATAGCTGGGAGTAGTGGGTTTGTACCTTTCTTAGGGTTATTAATGCATAATTTGACCACAACCGATCAGATTGGATTTCAACCTGGCATAACTGATTCCATAGTCTGTAACAGTATCCATTACACCAATCCCGCCCCCTCCCTACTTTAAAAACAGCAACACTGCTTCTTGAATTGATGAATTCTCATTATCAGCCCAATCAGTGGCCATCTCTAAAAGTTGTTTCCTGGTGGATTATCATTACCTTGCCTTCCGTCATATTTATTTTGCGTTATTTAATTTACTTGGTACGAATGTTTCTATATTTGTAGATATTATTTATTTGGCAAAAAATAACAAAGTGCAACAAGCCAATAGACAGGTAAAAGATATTTACATCCACATATAATCTGAATGTTTGTCCAAGACTGGTTTAAACCTGGATATGGTAGTCATCGTCACAACCTCCTCTGGTAAGTTGTTCCACGGGACAGAAACACGGACAGAGAACACTGCCCTCATTCTATTGAGCAGAAAAATGATGGTGGTATATCTTTTGCAGATGCCTGCGAAAACCACGACTTGGCGGTGAAATAAAAAATTCCTCGAAAGGTAGATTTAAATTCCTGTTGATGCTGTTGTATGTCAGAATCAAGTCTCCTCGCATCCTCCACTGCTATTATAGATGTATATAAATATATGTGCGTAAATATGTGCATATATTTAAGTACACACGTGTGTGCATACATATATATATACTCATGCCTGTGGTGTTAAATAAAAGCCACATCCCACAGTATGCTCGACCTTGTATCACATCCAGTCCTCATGGAGAGGCAGGTAAATCGAGCAGTATTATATAGAAGCAACTCTGATTAATTACAAAAATTGACAATGAGTTTTAAAAAAGTAAATAATTTTCAGAAGAATGTAAACCAAATTAAAAGTGTTCAGTATAATTATCCACATAACGTATTCAATGGTCTTGTGCCAGACAAGGCCGATTAAAATATCGGATGTTTTAGGCAAAGTAAAAATTTGTACCCAGTGATTTTTATGATTGACATCTGATTTTCAAAGGCGTAATTATCAGAGGGAGAGAGGGAGATGGGGGTGAGGGAGTTATAGAAGATGATAACGGTATCGATGCAACAAGAGACTTGGCAAGCAGAAAGACGAGATAACTGCCAGCTCATTCTGTGTCTTTTTTTCTTCGCTTCCATAAAAAACGTATCTGTATATTCATAAAAATAAAAACTATTTATCTACACATATAAAGTTGTGCTATTGCTTGCATTAACTGACATGAAAACATACATATTTCTAATAACCTGCTTAAGTATATACAATCTACATCATATGGTCAACTAATTTACATATTGATTTACAAAAGGACATTTCAGTAATTAACTATTTTTACTGTTTTTAAATTCAGCGATTGCTTTGATATTGATATGAAATGGAGAAATGCGTAGAATTTGTGCGCAAAAGCCAATTAGTTCTGACGATGTTGTGCTTCTTGGTTTTCTTAATTTCCCCGGCAATGCAAGGACATGGATCATGCTAGTCTAACATATAAACTTATCTGCTGAGATTCTTACAGTTGGACATGAATAGCATTTAAACTGACACATCAAACTTTGATTCTGACTGGCCAATCTTTATCTGTTACCGTTGTACCATGTTATCAGCACTATAATAACGTTTTTGACTACAGTTTATTAAGAAAATGACGTAGTCCTGCCTGGACAAACAGTAATGGAAATATTTTTCAAATATGACCGAAAATAATTAAAATCAGCAAGGCTAATAACTCCTATTTTTAATTGAAGAATATAAAAGAATTGTCTTCTTTACAACTGTAATATTCATTCGCTTGGGGGTCACCAGGGGCGAAATTGATAACTGTTGAATCAAAAAAAAGAGTATTGGGCTAGGAGCAAAAATTCACAGGGGTTCTTATTCATTCCCGGGCTACACCCGGTAGCCTTACTAGTTAGCTATAAAAAATGAATGAAGAAAATCAACATTTTTTTATTAGAAAGAAAATCACACATTGTTTCTGTCTCCTTTGCCTGTTTACCAATTCCTCTTAAAGAAAAACCTAATCTTTTTGATACAAATTGATGAAGTTATTCAAACACGTGCATTCAGAAGATGCACACATTTGCTTGCACCAGTAACATTCATAACCTTTTCAAAAGCAGGCGGTTTCTTTGTGAATACCAAATGGGTTGATCGCAGTATTGTATGCAAGTCGGAAACTGTGAATTTGTGGAGAGTTTGATTATCATGAGATTCTACAAAACCGTAGAAGAAATGGCAAGTAGGGCTTCAAGGATGTTCCCCTGGAATGATGAGCAATTTCTGCGCATCAGAACAAGAGAAATATTCTGGAAACGGTAAAATAAATTTAAGAATAAAAGGAAAAAATTGTTAATATTAATTTTCTTTTATAACTTAAATCAACAAACTATTTCTTGAAATCCCCCAAGTTTTATGAACGAAAGAATATCTAATTCAAACTACTAAACACTTTAATTACTTGTAATCTAATAATCACTGATTAAAAATCTTTTCATAATTCCATTAACATTTTTACGAGTTAAATAAAAACTCGTGTGATCTCAATTAATATTGGTTCCGTCCGTCTCGTACACAGCATATAAACTTTTGGGGTCTTCAATGCCAAAATCTAACACTTGATTTTTTTATATATATATCAGTTGAGCTAGCTCCTTTTAATGAATTCGCCGAGTCCCGAATTAGGGTTGTCCAAGCACAGTGGTCCATTACCAATGTTGGGACGAGTGACAGCGAGTGTCTATTCCATCGGCAAACACCGTAGATACTTGGACTAATACTGAGTTCTGTATCCTACTTCACTGTTTTCGGTTGGCCACCACACCGCTTCTTCCAGCCGTTAAGTAATGACCAAAGAATTCCAGTATCCAGTATCCAGAGAAGGCGACGAAACAAACAAGAGCTTGATAAACTTGGATCTTCGTAGCTAGCTTAATTTGTTGCCTTAAACGTGTTTTATTGAACTCATAATCCTACTTTAGCCATAGACAATTGAGAGGTTCATACCTTTCCCAGTCGAATTAGTGTATGTGATGATGGATCTGATTGTATTTCAACTCAGTTTGTCAATTTATAGTCTTTGTCATTTGACCACTTTCACTCACCTTGCTTCAAATTGGCTACATTTAAAATTTTATATAAAAAATGAATGACAAAGCCTAAAAGATTAATTGTATGATTTCGCAATCAAACAAAAAATGAGTTCCTATAACATTTAGCCTTTTCTAGCTGAAATAATGTTTTTTTTTTCAGTAAATTACAAAGACAATATTCTGGTTGACTTTTTGAAATAAATTTCGAAATTATTTGCAGAAGCAACAAAAAATCTGAAAGCACCGCAACAAATCCCCAATCATTTTTGTTTGAAGATGATAGTTTTCATCTATTGAAATCTTACAAATTACACACATTTTTTTTTTTGACATCTTTCAGTTTTTTTTATCCATTTTTATATAAGCTAGCAAATATTAACCCGATTTATCTGCCAATCAAAATTTTGAAAAACTTGTTAAATACTCATCGGACCATGTTTGGTTTCTAATTAAAAACAAAAATGAATATTTTTAGTAAAGTTTTAATAAATATATAAATGATGTAATTCAGCATCATATTTGGTTAAACGTCTGTTTTACATGCTGGCATCTGTTGGACGGCTTATTATAACAGATTATTATTACTAATCAGTTTTTTTTTTAATTATTTGAATAGTTTAACAAAATTTGATATTTCTACTTGAATTTCATAAAGTTTCTATTTTCATTTATACTCAACAAATAATTCATAGCAGAAAAGAATAAGTGTACGATCCAAATTTAAACAAATGCTTACTAGTGATACTTAAAATAAATTTAAAAAAATCTCTTATAAAATAAAAATATAACAAAATTGATTATTGTTATATATTTACTCAAATGAAACTTAATTGTTTTATTTAAAAAAAATAATTTAGATGAATATTTCTTTGTTTGGTTAAGTTACGAATATGACTGAAGTTACTGAATTAAATTCTTTCTATAAAAATACAACTTTTTAAAAATTAGATTTCACAGACATATTGCTTATATAAAAATTAAAATTGCATATCACAATCGCTATTGTCAGTGCATATATTAAGACACAGCACTTTGAATGAAGACGGGCCCTAGACATCACTGGCTTCCTGTCGATCATCGAACAAGTTAGCTTCAACAGGAGGGATGACAAATGATCCGATGGCCTGACAGTAGTTCCCCTTTCAAACGGCAAGTTGCTAATATGGGATGTACCTTGTGTCAACACATTTGCACCCTTGTCAGTAACGAAATTAACAATAAACCCTGGATATATAGCAGCGTCAACGGAGGACCACAAATGATCAAAATATGCTGGTCTTCGACAGATTTCGCCATAGAGAGGAGTCGAACGATTGGCCCCTGCCACGCATGACTTTCTCAACCGTTTTGGTCTATTACTGACGTGCCACACCAGAGACCATCATGAATTGGCTTGGCTCTACGAGCATCTCTCCATCGCCATTATTCAAGGGAACACCTTCAGTCTGCTCTCGGCCTGCCAACCAGCAGGACATCAAATGAAACTTCCTAATATTCTAAATATAGGCTTTTTAAATTTGGTCAGGGTCAATACTAAAAAAACAAAATCACTCTTCTTCAATAAAAAATAATTGCCAGTGTTAACTAAATATTCTTTAAATAAATTAAACGATTATGTTTCTTTATTTAAAATTGCTGCAATTTAATTCTTTTTAAAACTATAAATAGTCTCCGTCTTTTTACTGAAAAAATAATTGTCAGCAAATTATTCTTGCAATCAATAAAACGAATGTCACTTTTTGAAACATGTAATTATTTAAAATTGCAATGTTTTAGTTAATGGGACAACAATTTGATTTTGGAACAATTCATTTTAAAATGGGTAAATTCGGAAGGTTTTAGAGACATCATCTTTGCTGATCGGACAATCTCATTTTGTAATGTGTGTTAAAAGTGAAAACTTACATACGAACATGAAATGCCTTAGCATATTATAATATAGATTTCTATTGTTTTTGTCTGTCAGCATCAATACTATTAAGAAAATAATGACTTTCTTCTATAGAAAAAATAATTGTCATTGTCTGCTAAATATTGTTTCAATAAATAAAACGAATATGTCTCTTCTTTCTTTATTTAAAATTGTAGCAACTTAATTCTTTTTTAAACAATAAATATTCTGTCATTTTACCATAAAAATAATTGTCAGCTAAATATTCTTCAAATCAATAAAACGAATGTCACTTTATTTAAAATTGTGCTGCTTTAGTTTAATTTGATTTGGGAACAATTCATTTTGAAGTCAGTATTGTTTACCTTAGCGATATAAGATTAATCACCAACTGTGCTGATCGGACAATCTCATTTTAAAAAAAAAATATCTGTGAAAGGTGATAACGTATGTACGAACACAAAATGTTTTAGCATATTATTATATAAATTGTTTTTTGTTTTTTTTGCAAACAAAAACAAGAAAAGAATTCAGTTTCTAATTTCTTACAAATGGAAAATTATTAAGAAATATTTTGTTGGACTATTTAATTTCTTTTGTAATTATTTGAATGCTCATCAGATTAATACTAACATGAGTCATGGGTTCTTCAGGTGCCACTAAAACAAAAACACAACCCGATTAAATCTTTTTGCCTTCATTTGCCCATGGCTCCCCTTGGGAAAGGTATGAACTCAGATATCCCTCCTGCTATCAACTGCTGGATGGTTGTCTATGATGGGTAAAAGATGATTGATACTAAATGACCCATGAGCCACTAAATAACCTGTCTTTATCTAGTGCGGCATTCATCCTGGGTGGGTGAGCCAGCTTCCTTCAAATGAGAAAGTTTCTAGGGAATATTAAATTCTCAAACGGTCCCCAGGGGAGATGACAACGTTTGTTTTCACATGAAAGTGTTGCTCTCCTCCTACATACAACGCCTGTTATTCCCAAATGGTCACCCAGGCTAAACAGCACTTAACTTTGGTGATCTAAAGAGAACTTGTTTTTCAATGTGATTATTATGCCTGGTTATGGCATTCACCCTAATCAGGTTGAGCCGGCTTCCTCCAAAGGATGAAATTTCTATGGGAATATTGAATTTACAAGCGGTCCCCAGTCGCATGTATATCCAAGTCAGGGGAGATGGCGCTATTGGTTTTTGCAGGATTTTTTTTTTTTTGCAAGTATGAGTTGTCATCCTCCTACATACAGTGCTTGGTATTCCCAAATGGTCACCCATCTGATACTGGCCAGGCTCAACATGGCTTAACTTTGGTGATCTAAAGAGAACTTGTTTTTCAACGTGATTATGCCTGGTTATGGCATTCACCCTAATCAGGTTGAGCCGGCTTCCTCCAAAGGATGAAATTTCTATGGGAATATTGAATTTACAAGCGGTCCCCAGTCGCATGTATATCCAAGTCAGGGGAGATGGCACCATTGGTTTTTGCAGGTTTTTTTTTTTTTTTTTTTTTTTTTTTTTTGCAAGTATGAGTTGTCATCCTCCTACATACAGTGCTTGGTATTCCCAAATGGTCACCCATCTGATACTGGCCAGGCTCAACATGGTTTAACTTTGGTGATCTAAAGAGAACTGGTGTGTCAACGTGATTATGCCTGGTTATCTAAATGAATTCTTAAAAGAGTTCTCTGATGCACAAGCTGATACGATAATTGTGTCGAAGTGAACTCTCTTCAAAATACAATTGCAGTGTTTCAGGTTTTCTAAGATCAGCTAGAAAAGAAGAGAAAACAACAACAACAAAAAAAAAAAAACAGATAAAAGAATAAGAACAAATAAGATGTTTATCGATTGGAGAATTCCCAGAACACAAATCAGCCGGATAATATAAGGATCCAGTTTCCCAAATTATAACAATTTCTCTCTGCCATCTTTGCTTGTCGGTTGATTTTGGTTTGTAATAATGAAAATTATAAAAATCAAAAAAAATCAAACAACAGTTAAACAAATTAACGAAAATAAAAAAATAAAAACAGAAAAATAGAAGAAAAAAAATGCAAATTAATAAACAATGGCTGCAAACAGATATAATTGGTATGATTGGCCGACTGTAGAAATGATGAGACATTGTCGTCAAGTGCTGGCTGCCTTGAGTGATTCTTCAGGGAAGCCATGTTGAGCTATGGCGACGAGGGGGGGGGGTAGATTATGAAAAAGAGGGAGCAAAATGGAGAATAGGAGGAAGAGATTATCAAATTCGTTTTTTTTTTTTTTTGCATTACTGTTTCTGATTTTGTTTCGTTTTTGGTTTTCTTTCAATCAAAAAATATAAAATTGTTTTAGTCGATCATAAAAGTTAATTTGTGATTGGTCAACGTTTTACGAGTTGGCGGTGGGGATGGTGGTGAAGATATGAAATAGATGTCCATATGCGGATGTAGTTCAAATTTGGGTAAAATTTTATCATTTGCCCCCATACTGTCAACAGCAAAAATAAAAATGTAATTCTATTTTTTTTTGTGTGTGCGATTACATATTAACCCTGGAAATAACTAAAAAATAAAAAAAAATATTTTAGACAGTGGAGGTTCACTTTACTATATAAACATAAAGTAAATGACCACCCAGTTTTTGATCACATAGAATAAGATAGAACGAGTAACCATTTTTTGTACTTCCAATATGGCAGCAATTTTGGAAATATGAAAAATAGAATTTCCTTTTTATTTTTATTTTAACAGCATGAGAGCATATGGCAAAAATTTACCTAAATTTCAATAGTAAAGTTAAGGGACGGGGGGGGGGGGGTGTAAAATGTATATTTTGGACAACGATCAGAAAGATGACCAGATGTGACGAAGAAAAGAATAAGAATCGGTATTTGTACGAGAATAGTTCTGATGCTGATGCTGACATGGGATGTGGAGGGATGAGTGTTGTAAAATAATGATGCAGTGACAATCTTTGAGGGACCTCATTTTCGCTTTATGAGCATACACACAGGATTGCTGTTTTTCAACACAGCCACAGCCCGGTCATGTTCAATGCACGCAAAGTCTGTACCATTAACCTGAAAAGAACAAGAGGAATAAAAAACATATATATAAATATAAAAACTAAATAAGTAAAGTAAATTATTTACCAAAAACAATTATTTTAAAAAAAATTTCTGACAAGACAAATACAATGCTCTAATATTTGTTGCTGGTAAGGTAATGTGGAGCATCCATCCTCAGAGGGGAGGCAAAGCCTGGGAGGGTGGACCTCCTAGAACTGCACAGGACAAACCAGCAGAATCAAGACCCGAAGGCCAAGACGACACCGGTCTATAGGGTGTAGTATCCATCGGAACAGATACTACACTTCGATCACAGCCAAAAGGCCAAAATGATATTTCATTTGTTATTATCAGATGTTTTAAATGATCGTAGGAGCTGAATAAAACAAGTTTCATGAAAATTGCATCACATAAAGTCAGGTTATCTTAATTGATAATAGAAATATCATTTTTAAAAGGTTTCATGAGAAGGTGCTCTATTATTTTAAAAGGAGAGTAGAAAGTGAACCTTGGGTTTACTTTCAGCAGCCTCGTAACTCCCGCTTCCCTTATTTTGTCCTTCTAGTCCTCACACTCCATGAGCGATGTTTCTGACAAAAGGGGGAACAATTGCTGTTTTCTGGGTCAGAATCCATCCATATAACACTTATCGTTGGCTAGTTTTTAACCTTGAAGTAGTATTTTTTTTTTTTTTTTTAGCTCTTTACATCAAGTGGCTTCATGCCTTGTCTGGAGCGATTTCCCTAAAAAAATAATGTAAACAAATGTATATTGGATACATAGATTTGATGAAAGTGAGTAATAATAATCAGCTTGTGTGCAAAAAGTGTAAGACAATGGAGACGGATGAGAACTCAGATATGGAGAAAGTATATTGAATTTGTTCAGGAGATTTGTAACCTTGATGATACCATTAAGCTCAAAGAGGAGCTGATTGCAAGAGTTAGCGGATGGAGTAAGTTTAGGGAACTTCTACCATTAGTAACTAGCAAAGTGTTACCACTGCCGACCAAGGGGAAGAGTTTATCAGGCATGTGTACAAAGTGTGATGATGTATAGAAGTAAAATCTAGCCAGTGAGGGTTGAGGACATGCGTTGCATGAAGAGAAGTGATATGAGAATGATACGATGGATGTGTAATGTGAATATTTAAGACAGGCTTAGATCTGATGACGACATAGGAAGATAAAATCTGGAGAGTATAGGGAGACGTGTGCAGGACAAGAGCCTTCATTGGTTTGGTCACGTTGAAAGAATGGATGAGAGTTCTTGGTACAGTAGATGTAGAACAGTTGATGTAGCAGAGTCAATTGGCAGGGGAAGGCCAAGGCAAGCATAGAAGAAATTGATAAGGATGGACGAGAGAAAAAGGAGAAAGACCTGGCCAGAGATAGGTTGGTTTAGAAGTTAATTTCTAAAAGCCGTCCAACACATACCAGCATTTAAAATGGACGTTAAACCGAATATAATGATAATGATGATGAAGATGAACAAGAATTGGATAGATAGATAGAAAAGGATACATACATACACACATACATACATACATACATAAAGAGATAGATAGATTGCATTGTACGGTGTAGCAGATTTTAAGAAGCAAAACTTTGGAAATAATGGCTGCTCACTGACTGATTGCAGAAAAGAGCCGAATTTAAATTAAACAAAAAAAAAACTGATATTTTTTGTCGCCAAAAGACATTGTTGCTTCTTATTCTTGTTATTTCATGTTTTAATACTTAACTCATTCTGTAACAATGTTTTGCTATGAATATTTTTAAATGATTTGCAATGAATATTTCCAAAGAATAGAAAGAAAGAAAAAAAATGATGCTGACTCCCAGTTTCTTGATATTGACAGAAAACCTAGAAAGAATATCTTAAAAAAAAAAAAAAAAAAAAAAAGAAAAAGTCATTTGCCAGATTCTTTAAATGTAAACCAATCTATATTGGATACATAGATTCGATGATTGTGAGCGATGATAACCAGTTTGTGTGCAAGAAGTGTAAGACAATGGAGACGGATGAGAACTCGGATATGGAGAAATTATATTTGGATGGCGAGGCTATTGTTCAGGAGATTTTGTTCAATTATTATTCTTGCATTCTATGGAAAATGATAGCAGCTGTAAACTAGTTGTCTTCTGGTAGTGGTGGGGAGAATTAGAAGCAAATAAAAATGAAGCTAAAATAATTTTTTTTTTCAAATTTAAAATATTTTCTTTGGCAACAGCAAGAAGTTAAGAGAACATTTTTTTATGAAATTTCACGTATATAATGATGAAGACATTTCATCAAAGTTAACATCCTTTTATTTCTTTTTCGTTTTAGTCAGATTTATTTATACCTCCATTGCTATCCTGATTAAAACAATTCCATTTCATCATGAATAAAAAAATTTTTTTAAATAAAAAGCAAAAATTCATCATTTTTCGTTTTTCTTTACTGATTTTTTAAAATTCTCAAAATACTATTAATTAAATTATAATTATTATATAAAAAATCATCTTGAAAAAAAAAAAAGAAAAAAAAAAGGAAACTTCATCTAAAAATTGAACAGTAAAATATTTTTTTCTTCTTTTTTATAATCCCAGGATTGGTATTCAATTGTTATAATAATCTGAAGATAAAAAAAAACAAGAAAAAAAAAAAAACAAGAAACTTCAGGAAACATCAACTTTAGGGCGATCATCTTCTGGTAAACTTACATAGAAAACTGCCTGACATCCCAAAGTAAAAATAAGATCTTTTTTCAAAAATGTTTTTGTTTCATCTGAAAATTTGGTGCTTACTCCTTTTATTGTATTATTCGGACTACTGTTCTCAGCTTGGATGTTATTCTCACAACGTTTCGGCTGATGTAACCTCCGACATTCTTCAGATGCATATTGTTGGACTCAAGAATCTTTGTCGAACTCAGGAACCTGTACGGAATTACCAATCCACGGGAGCAGCTCACTCCTACCCGTCACCCATGACCAGGTAGAAGTCTTAAATGATTCTGTAATTATATTCTTAGTATCGCCTGCACTCAGAATTGAACCTTTAACCTCTAGAAGACTGTCACTTAAAATCAATTATTACTTAATACTTATGACCATTATGCCACAGGTCTTTGCGGACAATTCTAGTATGGGTTTTAGAAGCCTTAAACCTATTCTTCTTTTAGACGTGTAGTCTTACTACTTATTACTACTAATCTCCATGGTGTATGTGTGTGGGGGATCGACAGAAAGATTCCTGAAGAAGGTCGGATGTTATATCGACCAAAATGTGAGAATAGCATCCAAGCTGAGAACAGTAGTCCAAATAATTCAAATAATACAAATTATCAATCCTCATCTAAAAAAATTCCGAAACAAAATATTCAAATTTATTTCTGATTTTTTATTCAATGAAACTTTTCATGAAATGTTCTTTGATATTTATTATAATTATTACTAAAACTTTGGATCTTACGCGTATATTTTCTTGAGTGGATGTTGTCATAGTTTTGTGACATCACCCATTAAACAGGGTTGGGGATAACCATGCACAGTGGACGGCGGCACAAAATGATGTCAGTCATGAAACAAAGGAGGGGAAGAGATTCTTTATTATGTTTTATAACCTAGACCAGTGGTTCTTGAACCGGAGTTTCAAGGAACCACGAGAGGTTACCACCGCTTGAAATTTGTAAAACCACATACATATGCAGTCAGGTACACCAAACGTCTGCATGTATCTGTGACAGTTAGTGGATATGCTCGTGTATCGTTCTCATTTAGAATAAGTTTACAGCGCATATTATTCCAAAGAAGAGCGATAAATAAAAGAAACGTTTACAACAGTAGATTTTATCGATGAATATTTTGTATACATTTTGTTTCTTTATGTAAAATTAATTTTGCACAATATTTTTAAACTTCTGCTCATGTTTCAGAATTTTACTGCGCAGTTGAATGGGAGGAATAGTTATAGTTTTGTTTTTTTATTCCTAGAACCTCACTTTTTATTTATTATTTTTGATAGAATGGTGATATTCCTTGCTTAAATTTTTAATTGCATTTTTTATCCTTTCAGATTTATGATGGCTCAAAAAGAGATGAAATATGTGGATTCTTATCTAAAACTAGGTTTTACTGTTATAAAAACTAGGGAAGAAGAAAACCCACAGTGTGTGATATGCTTGGAACTATTCACGTCAACCTCTCTAAAACCTAGCAAGCTAAAAAGACACCGGGAAACAAAACATTCCACTTTTTAAACCAAAGATATTGATTTCTTCAAACAGAAAAGTCGAACAAGTTCACAATTCTAAGCTTGATAACATAAGGTTTTCACAAAAAGTCACTGCAAGACTGACAGCTTTATATTATGTTTCCAGAAAAATAGCTGTTGGCAAAAAAAACTCATACAATTGGAGAACAGCTAATGTTTCTTTGTGGCCTAGATATCATATCGAATTTGTTTGGACCTCAAAAACTGAAGCAACTGTCTTTGTCAAAAAATACTGTTAGAAGCCGGATTGTGGAAATGTCTGATGACATATTGTCCCAAGTGATATAAAAAAATTCAGAATTCTACTTTCAATTTTTATGCAATTCATCTTGATGAAACTACAGACATGGCCAATTTGGCTCAACTTTGCATATACGTCCGATACATAAATGATAATCATTTGGAAGAGGAATTTTTTTTATTATGTGAACTTCTCAGTACAAAAACAACTGCAGCAGAGATATTCAACAAAGTAGACAAGTTTTTCGTAGAAAAGGGTATCAAATGGGAGGATGCAGTTGGTGTATGTACAGATGGAGTGCCACAAATGTTAGGATGCAGTTTCGGGTTGCGAACACTGGTGAAGGGAAAAAGTTCCAATATCATAGGGACACACTACACTATTCATCGACAAGTTATGATGAAGAATTCAACAAGGTTTTAGCTGTTGTCATCAAAACGGTAAACTTTATTAAAGCAAGTGCACTTAACTCATGTTTATTTTTTGAGCTATGTAAAGAAAATGAGTCCGATTTTGAAACACTCACACATTAGGAGGCTCTCAAAGAGAAAAGTTTTGAAAAGATTATTTGTACTACGCGATGAAATACAACAATTTTTGCAAAACTCTAAAAAAAATATCCATGCAAAGTTTTCAGATGATCGCTTCCTAGAATCCTTGTCATTTTCGGTCGATATATTTGAATTCATAAATTCAATTAAATTAGGTGCTCCATTGCCAGGGAAAACTCACCGCATTCCAAATGAAATTGTAAAAGAAAATCTTTACTTCATTTCCACAATTAAATTCATTCACTGATTGAAAATAATCTTGATATTGATGAAGATATTGTAGACGTGATGAAACAACACATATTGATGCTTCGTAAGGAAATGAGATGTTATTTCCCCAATCTAGAAGAATTTGATAAGCAGCACAGATTTGTTAACGACTCATTTGCAATTTCCATTCACAGACTAGACAATCAGGCCCCACCCTCATCAGAG
Source organism: Sepiola atlantica (assembly GCA_963556195.1). Classification (NCBI taxonomy): domain Eukaryota; kingdom Metazoa; phylum Mollusca; class Cephalopoda; order Sepiida; family Sepiolidae; genus Sepiola; species Sepiola atlantica. The sequence goes on from OY744537.1 coordinate 38,246,726, forward strand.
GATTAATTGTGGCCCGATTCAACAAATACACCGGTTGATGATGATTAACCTGCCTTCTGATGACACTGTTATTCAAAACTAGATTTATTGAATGATGAAACTGCAAAACATATCTTTGCAGAAATGTGTTCTCTTGACTTCTGGATTAACATGTCACATTCTTATCCAAGATGATTCTTCCATTTGCTACTACTTAGGAGTGTGAGACATCGTTTTCCATGTGGCTTTAAGCAATTCGACATCAATATGGGACACACTTTGGAGCGTTTCAGATAATGGGCGGAAGGTGACATGGACGTACCAGTTGAGACATCGCTGTGTGACATACTTTCCCATGGAGGCCTGTAGAGTTAGACTGGCAATCGTCTCCATCTGATGCACTGCAGCCAGGATGGATCGTGTCGTTTTGACACTTCGTCGTTGACCACGTCTCGCAACCATAGAAGAGTACAGGTCAGACATGTGTATTGTATGAGGAAAGATATATTTTTTTTCCCACCACACACACATTTCCTCCTCTGTGGTAAAATGTTGTTTGTCAGTTTGTGTGTTTATAGAATGAATAATCATTGCGAGGTCTCAAATGTTTATTCAGTCCTGAGATGTGGGTATTGAGTTTCAGAATAAGTTTGGTTTCGTATTTTTGTCTGTAATTGTGCCTTAAAATTGGAGGCTATGAGGATGCATTTGATGTTGTCTATGGTGTGATTTGGCAGATTGTAATGCATGGCTACTAGGTAGTGTGTTTATGATTATTAAGACATAGGCAGAACTCAAGGCCTGTTTTATGCATCTGGTCAGTCTGCAGTATATTAAGTAAACCACGTTGGGACTATTGCAGATGAGAGGGGGAGTTTTAGTTGGATATTGGTGCTTGGAGATGTGAATGTGTCGTTGGTGGTGATGTGTTGGCATATTTTGCATCTAGGTTTGTTGCATGTTTTCTTTACCTTGAGGTGCAAGGATGTGGTGTATTTTGGTGAATGTTAGTAGAGAATGTAGGGTCAGGGGCAGTCGTTTTGCACTGATGGGTAGTTTGTTGTATATTATATTGATGGTGGGGTCATTTTGTAGTTGTTTGAATATCTTTTTGAGGAGGCTGTGTAGTTTATTGGTGTTGTGGTTGAAGTTAAATACCATTGAGGATGATTTTTTGTTGTTTTTGTATGTTAGTAGTCTATATATATATAAAAAAAAAAATTTTTTATAGATAAAATAGTTATCCACTTATGCGTGTTTCGCTGTTACTCAAATGCTTAGGGAGCAAAAAAGCACCAGTAGCTGTAATACAGCCATTTATCGTTAACAATAACAACAAAATAACGACATACATAAATAAATAAACATTTTGCTACATTCCAAAGACCAAGATTTTATTCATCTTACGAATCATTTTTTCAAAACAAAAACCTTTGGTACAATTATGAACCCGTATCGTTCGACAGCAGACAAACCGACATTTGTATGTCAATATCGGGGCTTTCTTCGATGGATTCATCAAAAAAACAGAAAGTTTTCAATCAGAAAAAATACATAACAAAATGTTGTTTATTTATATATGCTCTGTCGTTACATGTTGACAATCATCAAGCTTTCACTTTGAAGACGTTGGTATACATAAAGAATAGAACGTATATGCTAAAACATATTTTCACACACCTAATATATATATATGAGCAAAATAAGACGAACCTTAAGAATTTTATCTCCTTTGAATAAATGGTTCATGGCTGGACCTTCTGATTGGACTTTAGTCACAAAAATTCCCTTGGGAGAAGAAAAAAAAAAAAATAAATAAAAATAACATTTAAACAAAAATAAAAAAAAACTGATCGCATTGCCTGGAGTAATAATTTGAATTTTTTTTCCCAAGTTTAGTGTCATTTTTCTGACAAAATTTCTTACTATTGAGAAGTTAAGATGTCTAACTCCAACCATGTGTTTTTTTCTCTTGAAGATAAACTTATATATATATATATACATACTAGCTATATCTACCCAGGTCTCGAAAGCGCCCAAGACTTAACGAGGGGAAAACTGTTGAACGCTAAATTGAAGACTGGCAGAGGATTATATAACAAACCATAGCTAAACAGTTATTAATTCGATGTTTAGTTATTTTATTTTAAAAAATTTTTCTTAACGAACGCACTGTTTTAAAGACAATGGTTTATTTTTTTCCAATCTTTTTTCTATGTTTCTTTTTCTTTTATGACAGTTTCTGAGGTAGAGGTTAGGGTTAGGGTTGCAGCTGGTCCAAAAGTTTTCTTGTGTACTGGTTCTGTTGCTGGCAGAAATCAATTAGTCCTTCGGGAGATTCAATGAGCTGACAGCGATGATAGAAATTCATTTTTGTTATTAAACGTGATTAATTTCTTCCAAAAGTTATCGGCTGCTTTCTGTAGCCTGATTGTTTAATAGTTTTGTCACCTCTCGGGCGCTTCCGAGACCTGCCCGAACGTTGACGACGCAAAGTCACGGAAACATGATGCATCATCTGTAAGAGTTTTTTAAAATAAATAGGAAGTGTTATGAAAACTGAGATTATTCAAACTGATTTTTTTTGTTATCATTGGTATCTGTAAATGTAATGTAAAAAAAAATGTCCTTTTTCTCATAGATGTTTACTGTTTTAAAAAAACTTTCATAAAAATCTCTATTTATCTACATAGAGCCATATAGAAATTTCTGTTTTTTAAGTTTGTAAGTGACACTTTTCAGGGGATAAACAGAAAATGCCTCCAGTTTAACCAACCAGAATAAGTATTTTTCAAAATAAACTGTAGCAAAATATGTTATTATATTACAAATAACAAATGAAAATTGACTAGTAAGAATCAAAGTTTGATTTGTCAACTAAAATTTTATTTCGCTCCAACTTTTAAAATCCGGTAAAGTTAATTCAATGAATTTATTTAAGTTCAACATAAAAATAAAAGACAAAATCAAAAATTATCCTCTTTCTGCTTGAATAAATGGGAAAGTTTTTTTTCCCATATATCCTCAATATATTTATATAAAAACGAGTTATGCTTATTTAATTCAACATAACATTTTAACATACCGTATATATATGTTTAAAAAATAAATATGCAAATTAGGAATCGCTCAAATTCTTTGTGAGTGTTTGCAACTCACAAAGAATTTGAGCGATTCCTAATTTGCATATTTATTTTTTAAACAGTTTCTAATAAATCAATATTTTGTAATATACATTTGTAATTTACATGTTCATATTTTTTTATGTATACACAATAATTCTGTCAATAGTAAAATGTCTGATGTTGCTGGGATGCGGAGAAGAGATACTACACTTTGATCTTAGCCAAAAGGTTAAGGAACTATAAAAAATGTTTTTATGATTAAGCATTTTTAAATAAATGAAAAAAAAAAAAAGACCTGATTTAATCTATTATTGTATTTTTTTTTTTTATGAAAGTGGGTAGTGTAGTATAGGTTTAAGGAAGGTGGGGATAATAATCCCAGGCATTACATCCTCCTTTGAAGGAGGGGGTAATGTAATATCTGTTCTGTTGTTATGAAACTATCTTCCCAGAGACTATGTTCTCCTTTTTATTGGGGGGGGGGGGGGGGGGGGGGGTAGTGTAGCATCTTTTCTGTTTCCATGATAGCATACTCGCTAACATTTACCTTTTCCTTACATGAGGCTTCCTCCCAGGTATTAACTCCTCTATTTTGGAGGAGGTATTGTAGTATCTGTTCTGTTGTAATGATACTATCCTATCAGGAATTACCTCCTCGTCTGGGCGGGGGGAGGAGTAGTGTAGTATATATTCGTTTATCACACCATACTCCCAGGAATTATCACTTTCTTTTTGGTGGCAGGAGAAGAATTCTTCCAGGCTTTATTTCCTCCTTTGTGGGGTAGTGTAGTTTATTTTAATTTGTCATGATACATTCCTCTCAAACATTACTTCCTCTTTGGGGGGGGGGGGGGGACAGTATAGTAGATTTTCGTTCCTCGATTACCTTCTTTTTCTGGGGCTGGGTGGGGGGCTGGTAGTGTACTATGTATTCTGTTGTCATGATATCATCCTCCCAGGCATTAACTCTTACTCTTTTTTTTTTTTTTAGGGGAGTGGAGTGAGTAGTGTTCGTTTTTCATGATATCATCCTCTCAGTAATTACCTCCTCCTTTGAGGAGGAGGGTAAGTGTATGTAATTTGTTCATTATATCATCCTCCCAGTCTAGCAAAAATATTTATAAAGTTATATATATATATATATATATATATATATATATACACACACACAGGGTAATCTCCTAAACCAATGAACAGATCATGATCATTATGAATTTTGGAATATATAGTCTAAAAAATACGATGAGTAACATAGGTACATTATTTTTTTTGTAAATGTTAACATTTAGGTGAGTGCATATATATATATATATATATATATATATATAAGGTTTTTATTTTATGAACTGATCATTATGAATTTTGGAATATATATTCTCGGCACCCCGGTGAGTAACATGGATACATTTTCTTTTGTAAACTTTACCATTTAGGAGGTCCGCTTACCCAAACTTGCATCCACCCTAAAAAAACATTAAAATAAGTTAGATACAAAAAATTTGATAGAGAAAAGAATTGCTCTACACTAAATTTTGAGTTATATGAAGTAATACATCTTTAAAAAGATTGGTGCATGCGTGAGCATCAATAATATGTATGTGTTTGGTTAAATCCTATACTATTGAACTCATCACTATGAATTATGGAATATGTATTCTAGGCAACAGGGCACAGTTTTTTCTTTTTGTATTTCAATAGAATGTTTCGTGCTAAAAGACCAAAACTTCCATAGAAAATATTTTCAGAAATTAATATTATAATTATTAACTCTTACCCAAGTCATTTTGTAAGATCCGGTGACACTAAAACTGACTCAAAGTTTCAAAATATCTTTTTCAAAATAATTTAGATAAAAGAAAAAAATAAAAAAAGAATTAAATGTTAAATTCAACTCACCATGTCATCAGGTTTGAAGGGGTTACCATAGGAACCAATACCACCAGCTATACTAAACCCAAGTCCAGGGTTTTTTGTGATGTTTATTTCAACCTGAAAGAATAAAGGTGGGGAAAAAAAGGATACTAACAAAGTCAAAACGACAATAATGTTTTACAAAACCTCATTTAAAAGAAGGTTAAGATTAGTGTTAGGTTTATTCTACCATAACAAATCATTTTTTCTAGAACACACCATTTATTTTTTTATTTTGTTAGAGATCCACAGAATTCTACACATTTTTTTGAAACATCCCATATGCAAATTTATGCTAATGTTCTAATCTTCAGGATTCTATTTATGTTATTAATTCTACTTGATTGGATTTTTACATATATATTTTTGTTAATTGTGTTTTAGTTTATTATTTTCTAAATGTATGTTTTTCTATATTTTTTCTGTTGCATACTTTATGAGGATTTAATTTGCTGAATTCAATTTATAGTTTCATTTTTTTTTCTTATAACACATCACTCAAATAGTCCTGGGACTGACATATAGATAGCGCCACTAATAAAAAAAAAAAATTCATATGATTTTTATAAAGTACTAACTTTCAAATAGCATATGTCAAAATTTGAACCCAGTCGGATTATTAATTTACAAATTAGTTATTTAATTTATTGCAAATTTTCAAAACATTGAAAAATTCTGAATTCTGTATATTTATAAAGCAATGCTTTTTGATGAGAACAAAAACTGTTCAAACAAAAGCAATAGCTTGATAAGTGTTAGTTGGACTCTGCTCCATCGGAAGCAATGGTTAAAAGGTGGTATGCTGACTTTAAATGTGGTCATACAGACACAAATGATGCTGAACGCCTAAATCCGGCAGATGTTCTGGAAATCATAAATTGAACTTGCGTGACATCGCAGAGAAGTTGAAGCTATCAGAAGGCAGTGTATTCACCATTTTGCATGAACATTTATCAATGAGAAAGCCGTGTTCAAAGTGGGTGGCCCGTTATCTCACAGTTGATCAAAAACAACAATGCGTCGACAGTTCAGAGCATTTGTTTGCAACTGTTTCAATGCAACAAAAAAGTTTTTGCATCAATATGTGACAATAGATGAAACATCGATCCACTACTCCACTTATCGGCAGTCAGCTGAGTGGACAGCAGCGGGTGAAAGCCATCCAAAGCGACCAAAGATGTAAACATCAGCAGACAAGGTTTTGACTTCCATATTTTCGGATGTACAAGGTATTTTGTTGATCGATTACGTTGAGAAAGGAAGAACCATCAATAGAAAATGTTATCTAGCATCATTTGAAGGAAGAAATACCCCCCCCCCCCCAAAAAAAAAACGGTCACAAATGAAAAAGATAAATGTGGTCTTTCACGAAAATGCACGGTCACAAATCTATCACAACGATGGAAAAAATACATGAATTGCACTGCTCATTCCTTCTGCACCCATTCTATTCTCCAGATCTGGCTCCCAACGACTACTGCCTGTTTGCAGACCTACAAAGAATGCTCCAAGGAAAAAGATTTGTCTTGAATGAAGAAGTGATATCGAAAACTCAGGCGTATTTTGAGGTCAAAGACAAATCGTTCTACAAAAAAGACATCAAATTGTTAGAGAAGTATCACCCTCGAAGGAGACTGCTGATGAATGAAGTGGAATTTTGCCTAAAAGTTGTTTTATTAGTTAGGCCTTGAACTTATTGAGTAACATGTTTATTTTTGTTCTTTCTAGATGCAGGTGTTCTTATAATTTTGGATTCTAATTTCTTAGTTTTCAAGATCCATATGTTCCTATAATTTATTCTGCTAAATTTTATTAAAAATTCTAAATGCAGTTATTCCTATTATTTTTTTTCTGCTAAATTCCCTTTATTGTTATTCGTTCTGCAGGTGTTCATATAATTAAGCAGCTTTAGTCAATTCTAGAATGACTAATTTTCCACAATCACGGAATTGCGAATTTGAAAGAGAATTTGGCTTTTATTTGTCACTAGCGGGGCTACCCGGCGTTGCTCAGGGTCATAAAAACATATAATTGAGAAGAAATCGCGTGTGTAACATCTTTATATTCAAACTTCTATTTCCCCCTCTCATCTATAGCCGTCTATTTATCTTTCTACCTTTCTCTTCCCTGGTCGCCCCATTTCACCGCTACTTTTAATTTTGCTTTTTGGGAAGGCTGCTTCTTCCCCACCATTTCTCGTACATTGCCCAGGGCAATAGTATGACATATTTCTATAAAAAGTACCACCTCTATCTGCGCTTTCTATATAGGTACTTATTTCCGCTCCGGTATTAATACTATATACGTATGTATCACCACCGTGGTGCGCAGACTATATACATACCAATCGTCGCCCCAGTGCACATACTATATACGTACCTATTGCCGCCCCGGTGCATATCACTTTTATTACTCTAAAATCACTCTTATCGATTCCGCCATCCTTTTCAGCGTAAATACTGTTAAAATATTATCCAAAATTATCACTACAGTAGCTCTATCTAGGATATTGAGCACTTTTCTCCTGGATAACGCTGAGTACTTTCAAAATCAAGGACGCCTCCTGAGCACTACTGATATCACTTAGGTATCCTCCCTCCTTTTCATCTGCAAAAAAGTCCAAAGGGGAACGAATATGGCGTCAAAATATTTTCCAAACCTATCAGTACAGTAGCTCGATCTAAGATATTGAGCACTTTTCTCCCGGACAACACCGAGTACTTTGAAAATAAAGGAGGCCTCATGAGCACTACTGAAATAACTCTTATCGATTCCCCCATACTTTTAAGCATAGATGCTGTTAAAATATTATCCAAACCTATCAGTACAGTAGCTCTATGTAGGATATTAAGCACTTTTCTCCCGGACAACGCCGAGTACTTTCAAAATAAAGGACGCCTCCTGAGCACTACTGAAATCACTTAGGTATCCTCCCTCCTTTTCATCTGCAAAATAGTCCAAAGGGGTACAGAGATGGCGTCAAAATATTTTCCAAACCTATCAGTACAGTAGCTCTATCTAGGATATTGAGCACTTTTCTCCCGGACAACCACGAGTACTTTGAAAATAAAGGAGGCCTCATGAGCACTACTGTAATAACTCTTATCGATTCCCCCATCCTTTTCAACGTAGATGCTGTTAAAATATTATCCAAACCAATCACTACAATAGCTCTATCTAGGACATTGAGCACTTTTTTCCCGGACAACGCCGAGTACTTTGATAATCAAGGAGGCCTCCTGGGGACTACTGAAATCACTTAGGTATCCTCTCTCCTTCTGATCTGCGAAATAGTCCAAAGAGGAACGAAGATGGCGTTAAAATATTTTCCAAACCTATCACTACAGTAGCTCTATCTAGGACATTGAGCACTTTTCTCCCGGACAACGCCGAGTACTTTGATAATCAAACAGGCCTCCTGGGGACTACTGAAATCACTTAGGTATTCTCTCTCCTTCTGATCTGCGAAATAGTCCAAAGAGGAACGAAGATGGCGTTAAAATATTTTCCAAACCTATCACTACAGTAGCTCTATCTAGGATATTGAGCACTTTTCTCCCGGACAACGCCGAGTATTTCAAAATCAAAGAGGCCTCCTGAGCACTACTGAAATAACTCTTATCGATTCCCCATCCTTTTCAGCGTAGACGCTGTTAACATATTATCCAAACCTATCACTACAGTAGCTCTATCTAGGACATTGAGCACTTTTTTCCCGGACAACGCCGAGTACTTTGAAAATCAAACAGGCCTCCTGGGGACTACTGAAATCACTTAGGTATCATTCTCTCCTTTTCATCTGCAAAATTGTCCAAAGGGGAACGAAGATGGGGTTAAAATATGTTCTAAACCTATCACTACATTAGCTCTATCTAGGATATTAAGCACTTTTCTCCCGGACAACGCCGAGTACTTTGAAAATCGAGGAGGCTTCATGAGCACTCCTGAAATCCCTTAGGTATTCTCTCTCCTTCTGATCTGCGAAATAGTCCAAAGGGGAACGAAGATGGCGTTAAAATATTTTCCAAACCTATCACTACAGTAGCTCGATCTAGGATATTGAGCACTTTTCTCCCGGACAACGCCGAGTATTGTAAAATCAAAGAGGCCTCCTGGGGACTACTGAAATAACTCTTATCCATTCCCCCATCCTTTTCAGCGTAGATGCTGTTAAAATATTATCCAAACCTATCACTACAGTAGCTCTATCTAGGACATTGAGCACTTTTTTCCCGGACAACGCCGAGTACTTTGAAAATCAAAGAGGCCTCCTGGAGACTACTGAAATCAGTTAGGTATCCTCCCTCCTTTTCATCTGCAAAATAGTCCAAAGGGGAACGAATATGGCGTCAAAATATTTTCCAAACCTATCAGTACAGTAGCTCTATCTAGGATATTGAGCACTTTTCTCCCGGACAACACCGAGTACTTTGAAAATAAAGGAGGCCTCATGAGCACTACTGTAATAACTCTTATCGATTCCCCATCCTTTTCAGCGTAGACGCTGTTAACATATTATCCAAACCTATCACTACAGTAGCTCTATCTAGGACATTGAGCACTTTTCTCCCGGACAACGCCGAGTACTTTGAAAATCAAAGAGGCCTCCTGGGGACTACTGAAATCACTTAGGTATCATTCTCTCCTTTTCATCTGCAAAATTGTCCAAAGGGGAACGAAGATGGGGTTAAAATATGTTCTAAACCTATCACTACATTAGCTCTATCTAGGATATTAAGCACTTTTCTCCCGGACAACGCCGAGTACTTTGAAAATCGTGGAGGCTTCATGAGCACTCCTGAAATCCCTTAGGTATCCTCTCTCCTTCTGATCTGCGAAATAGTCCAAAGGGGAACGAAGATGGCGTTAAAATATTTTCCAAACCTATCACTACAGTAGCTCGATCTAGGATATTGAGCACTTTTCTCCCGGACAACGCCGAGTATTGTAAAATCAAAGAGGCCTCCTGGGGACTACTGAAATAACTCTTATCCATTCCCCCATCCTTTTCAGCGTAGATGCTGTTAAAATATTATCCAAACCTATCACTACAGTAGCTCTATCTAGGACATTGAGCACTTTTTTCCCGGACAACGCCGAGTACTTTGAAAATCAAAGAGGCCTCCTGGGGACAACTGAAATCAGTTAGGTATCCTCCCTCCTTTTCATATGCAAAATTGTCCAAAGGGGAACGAAGATGGCGTTAAAATATTTTCTAAACCTATCACTACAGTAGCTCTATCTAGGATATTGAGCACTTTTCTCCCGGACAACGCCGAGTACTTTGAAAATCGAGGAGGCTTCATGAGCACTCCTGAAATCCCTTAGGTATCCTCTCTCCTTCTGATCTGCCAAATAGTCCAAAGGGGAACGAAGATGGCGTTAAATATTTTCCAAACCTATCACTACAGTAGCTCTATCTAGGACATTGAGCACTTTTTTCCCGGATAACGCCGAGTACTTTGAAAATCAAAGAGGCCTCCTGGGGACAACTGAAATCAGTTAGGTATCCTCCCTCCTTTTCATCTGCAAAATTGTCCAAAGGGAAACGAAGATGGCGTTAAAATATTTTCTAAACCTATCACTACAGTAGCTCTATCTAGGATATTGAGCACTTTTCTCCCGGACAACGCCGAGTAATTTGAAAATCGAGGAGGCTTCATGAGCACTCCTGAAATCCCTGAGGCGTTCACACCGGCGAATGCCTACACTCCACCTCCCCTAAATTTCGCCTGAGGCGGCCTCACCGTCGAATACCGATACTCCCCCTCCCCAAATGTTTCCTGAGGCGCCCCACCGGCGAATACCGATACTCCCCCAGATTTGGCCTGAGGCGCTCATACCGGCGAATGCCGACATTCCCCCCATCCCCAGATTTGGCCTGAGGCGCTCATATCGGCGAATGCCGACACTCCCCCTCCCCAGATTTGGCCTGATGCGCCCCAACGCCGAATGCCGACACTCCTCCTCCCCTAAATTTCGCCTGAGGCGCTCATACCGGCGAATGCCGACACTCCTCCTCCCCAGATTTGGCCTGAGGCGCTCATACCAACGAATGCCGACACTCCCCCTCCCCAGATTTGGCCTGAGGCGCTCATACCGGCGAATGCCGACATTCCCCCTCCCCAGATTTGGCCTGAGGCACCCCACCGCCGACATTCCCCCTCCCCAGATTTGGCCTGAGGCGCCCCACCACCGAATGCCGACACTCCCCCAAATTTCGCCTTAGGCGCTCATACCGCCAAATGCCGACACTCCCCCTCCCCCAAATTTGGCCTGAGGCGCTCACACCGGCGAATGTCGACACTCCCCCTCCCCAAATTTGGCCTGAGGCGCCCTACCGGCGAATACCGATACTCCGCTCTCCCTACAAATTTGGTCTGAGGCGCTCACACCGGCGAATGCCGACCCCCCCCCCCCCAATTTGGCCTGAAAGGAGGAGGTATAGGAAGGGAGGGGGGGAGGAATATTAGCGTCTAAAAACTGGTTGTAGTGTGAGTGAATTTCTTCCTGCCACTCTCTGACGTCATTTCTGGTTTATCGTGACTTTGCATTTGATTTCTTCTCAAATTAGTATAAATAACGTTGAAAAATGGAGTTAAAAGCCACCCCCCATTGGAGAAAAGTGCTCAGTCGACCCCGGAAGAGTCAATTTTTTTTTCCGGTTCCGAGATATTAGACGCGCCTGGGCTGGCCGGTCGGAATGATGTCACCCATGTGACCGTTTGTTGGGTACTTTCAGAGGAGAAGCTTTACATACATACATACATACATACATACATACATCCATACAGACAGGTGACGTTTATATAATAGATTAAAAAAAAATTTTTCTCACAATTTTTTTTTTGAGAATTCTTTCAAAACTTTTTGACGTGAAAAAATATTAAAAAAAAAAAAAAAAAAAAAAATTGTTGATGTTCTGAGAAACATGTTGGTTCAGTTATTTTTATTTTATTTTATTTTTTTTAACTAGCTAACCGGATGGAGTTGTGGCTCAGTGATCAGAAATGGGAGGATAGATGAATAGTTTTGGTGCGTATAAATTGGAAGTGCACACAAAGATCAAATGCATAAACCAATCGCATACAAACATCAAATGCATAAACCAATCGCATACAAAGATCAAATGCATAAACCAATCGCATACAAAGATCAAATGCATAAACCAATTGCATACAAAGATCAAATACATAAACCAATCGCATACGAAGATCAAAGCAACACGTTTAACAATTTAAACTGAAACTAATAAAATGTCTTTCAAAAAATTTATTTTATAAATTTTTATGTTGAAGGAAAAATGTTGTGGCGTCTAAAATAAACCTATCAATTACAACATGTATAAATAAGGGAAAAAAATGTATTTGTTTTAGTTTAATAGAATTTTATGAAACGATTCCGGCTTGTCTACTACAAACTTCATCTGTTTCCATAAATATTATTCAAATTTGCAGATCGTCAGTATTTAATAGTAGTAGACATTTCTTAAGCTCTAGTTTTCTGAGTAAAACATTGATTCCTATATAATGTGATATTATATTGTTTTCTGTAAGGTTTCTTTATTTCATTGAAAGTTACATTTTCTTTGAAATTATTTTCATCTCTATATCAGAATTTAGTGATTTATTTTCTGTTTATCTGAATTGTTTTTTGGTGCATTTTAAAATATTATGGGATTATCATCTCTCTAATATTTTATCAGATACCGATGAAAGTGTATTAATTATAAAAATAATTATTTTAACTCATTGTGACTTCTCATCGCTACATTCAATTTGCGGTTAGGTATTTTTATTCATATGTAATTTCTATGACACAATACTATCGATTTTCTGCAGTTATTTAATATGCTTACATCACTATCGTAATTATAACTTGTTATCAAGGATATTAGCTTTTTCTCAATTTTCTTAGATATTGTTTTTTTGCTGAGGATAGGGTATTCTTCATTATTGTAAAAATAATTTCAATTAAACAAAATCCTTTAATAACATTAACTATTAAAAGAATATTTTTTCATAATCTTTAAAGCTTGTTGAAGCTATCTGCAATTCCTTTAATGTGTAATAAAACTTTGAAATATTTTTTTTTCCAGTTTTAACAAAAATTACAGCATATTTTGACATTTTCTCATGATTAAAAAAAAAAAAAAAAAATGTAAAGATAAAAAAAATAAAAAACGAAATTGGAAAAGTGGAAACAGAATTAAGCAATATTTAAAACCTAAAATTGGTACCACTACAATTCTTTGCAATATAAACAAAAGATTATGAAAAAGAATAATTATATATGCAATCTTGTTTTTTTACGTTCACGTTAATCCCGAGCTATGGTTATATATGCAATGGATAACTAAATCTCTCTTTTTTATTTTATACTAACAAATCAGCACTTATCAAGGCCAAAGACCACTCGAGGATATGGGTTACTAAGATTGTCAGTTGGATGACTTGGTTGTCACAAATTTTTCAACTTTAAGTTCCATTAATTTACTCAAATATTTAGATGTTGATTATCTTCACAATACATACAACTCCCCAAGGATGATCTGTGATCAGACCAAAAGTACTTGGGATTGTATCCATGGTGAATTTATCAGTCAGTTTCCACCTAAAACAAAGACTTATTAGGAAATGTGAACGGATCTGTAGCAAAATATGTCAACGAAAATTGTCCATATTATTTACTGAAATATGTTTCAAAAAAGGATTGCTGCCTAAATATACATATATTATTATATATTATATATATATATATATGAACTGAGTGCATGTAAAACTGCCAAATATGTCCATTTTACCATAACTTTAATGAACTAAAGTGAAAAAATTGATTCATGGGGTACAAAAGATTGACTACTTCTGGTGTAAGTGAACTTAATAGATTTAGGATGATTTGAACCTGTCTCACCAATTTCATACTGCATGTCATTAAGCAATATGACACATGCGTCCACAAACACACCAACATATTTTCAAAATAAAACTCTTTTTTATCAAATACTGATTACCTTAAACATTCTCAGAATGATACCTCTTTGTTTTTGTGTCCACGAATCAAAACTAGCAAAATATGCAACCAGAACGTACATATATTTGCTAGTATTAAATCATTCTCAATATTTACAAAATAAAAATGCGAGATAATATGTTTAAGAATTGTGACAGTTTTGGTTACAGACATGCAGACACAAAACCTCTATTATATTTTCTCTATTCATTTTAATAAATTTTATATTATGTACAAATTTACGTAGAGAAAATGAGTTCTAAATTTTTGGTAGCTTGCTAAAAAGTGAAGAAAAAGTATTTTATTTACTCTGTGAACTGGAAATTGTATTCATTACTTAATCTAATGTTAAGAATAATAATAGAAAGAATATTACGTTGAGCAAAAGCATTTTATTTACTCTGTGAACTAGAAATTTTATTCATTACTTAATCTAATGTTAAGAATAACAATAGAAAAAATATTACGTTGAGTAAAAGTATTTTATTTACTCTGTGAACAGGCAATGAATATTGAAAAATTAAATATTTTTTATTAATAAAATGTAAATAAGTGTAAATTTATATTCTTCTTGATTGTTCTATCGTGTCTTATTTTCTATTTGATCGTCCGTCATTATTTTACTGGCCAATCAGAATGAACAATTTTGCTCTAGTGGTATGACACTATATCTGTCTGGCGGAGAATTAAGACTGTTAATATATAAGCATGATTGGGATTTAAAAAAAAATCTGAGAAAAATGCTACTGTTGCTTCTACTTACCACATTTGTCTGTTCATGTTTATACCAGTTGTTTTCTTTCTGTTGCTGCTGCTGCTGATATACAGCTTCCACACCTCGGCTAGGAGTTATCTCCCTTGATGGAGGTGGACTAGAAAAATCACTGGCAGATGGAGTGTAGGAACTGCGCTCGTCCGCTGAGTTTGGTCGATACGAATGCCTTGGAGATGAAAGCTTTGAATTGCTTGCATTGGGGAAGCCTAAGAAAGAAAAAAGATTGTCTTCTAAATATTTTTAATTGAAAATAATGGATTACAAAAATTCATATTAATAATTCAGATTCACTAAAATTTTTTTCATTTTCATCAGATTATTATACACTTGTGCAGTTTAGTAAACAGAGGCAGATAATCCACAGGAAGTAACGACCAATAGATGAACACATTTTAATGAATTTATTTATTTAATAAAATATAGTTTCTGAAATAAAAACAAAGTTTATTTTCAATAAAGTGACATATTATCCAAAACATTGTAATAAAATATAGTTTCTGAAATTGACAGTAATTTAAAAAAAAAAAATTTTTTAAATTATAATTTAAAATGTAATAAAACGAACATAATAATAAGACTATATTTTATTACAATGTTTTGGCCAAAATGTTACTTTATTGACAATAAACTTTATTTTATTACAATGTTTTTCTTTCAGAAACTATATTTTATTAAATAAATTTATTAAAATGTTTTAATCTATTGGTTGTTACTTCCTGTGGATTATCTGCCCCTGTTTACTAAACTGCCCAAGTGCCAATTATTAACCTCCTCCTGAGTGCTTTTTGTTTGCATTTGTGAGACAGGATGTTGATACTCATATTTCGATTACTCCCCTTTCCCCCAGACTTCTTCAGATGAATGGTTCATTTAAATATGAGCATTCTTAATTATTTTTGTACATTGAGATTTCTTACAAAAACAAAATAGAGTGGAAATTTCCCCTCTTGAAATGAGAATAAAAGATTTACCATACATAATTCTTTGTAATGAAATTACCGCCAAACTCTAATGATAACTTAGACTGCTATCTTTGTATGAGTTTTCTAAGAGAATTCACATCCCATTAGTCAGAGATAACTTGAGAACAAGTATATCTAGTGAACCACCTAATGGTCAGAATTTCACACAATTCAAAATGGAGGTGAGATTTGTAAAAGGTTGGTGCTGGAGGGAGAATTAAGGTATGATCAACCCTGATTGTGTCTTCTGGGTGAAAAAATACGATGTTGAGAGATGGAAAATGACATTGCTGATGACACTTTCCTATTCATTGACAAGATGTATTTTGCAGAAAAAAAGATATGTACGCAAATCTGATAAAAAGATGATTTGGATGTTTATTTTTGAATTCATAAACTCTCTTTAGTGCTAAGTAATAATCAGTTCTAAGTGACCGTCTTCTGGAAGTTGAAGGTTCAATCCTCAGTACGGACGGTACTAAAAATTGCAATTACAGAATTACTTAAGACTTCTACCAGGTCATGGCCGACGGAACGAGAGCAAGCTTTCCTATGGATTAAATAAAGTGTTCCGTTCAAAATTCTGTACAGATTTCCGAGTTCAACAAAATGCACCTGAAGATGGTCAAAGGTTACATAGGCTGAAACGTTATGAGAATCACATCCAAGATGAGAACAGAAGTCTGAATAATCCAAATCACCTTTTAGAGTTAATTTTCTGCAAATTAACATAAATTAACTAAAATCTTTTCAGTTATTTCCCTTTTGATTGCCATCATGTGCGTAAATTTCCTTTTGAAAAACAAAAAAATATTGAAAGTGTTACATTTACTCATGAAAAAATAACTTAAATAAATTACATTTATTTTCTTAACATTACACTTTTCTTTTTGAAAAAATAATAAAACTAATTGAAGCAAAACTTATTTTATTTTTAATTCACCCAATTGAATAAATTTCTTTGAACAGAAATGATTGCATTTACTTCTGAATATCATTTCATTTTGGAAAAAATGGCTAAATTTATTTTCTTAGCTGAAAATTTGCTGCTTCTCCATGGTTACACGTAGATCGAATATAGATGTCAAAAAAATAGCAAGAAACCTTTATGATGTACTTGTGAGGGGAAATAAATACTGTTCACCAAAAATTATGGAAATTCATCCGCTAGTTGTGTTTTTATAAAATAAATTCAACTTTTAGCAGTACGCAGAATAATACTGCCATTATCGGCATCATTATGAAAGTCAAGGGAGATAATTCAAACTTTTGGGAGAGAAACCAACTATTTTTTTTTTTTGTTTAAATGCGAAAAAAAGGAATTATCTCCCTTAAATATCATATATATTTTTCTTTTCGAATTCAATTTTGAAAAAATCCTTCTGGTTGGACAATTTCAATTATAATTAAATAGTTAATTTTAGTTTAGTGTTATAATTTATTTTTACATTTCCTGTTTTTTTATATGCACTCTCATATAGTTATGCTTAAAGCTGAGAAAATTATGTTTTCAAATATTTTACCTGTGATGCTACCATGGGCAACCGCTTAGCATATCTTACTATTGTTTACATTTAAACATATGTGCAGCTAGACATTTTAATACATGAAGAACATACATTTTTTTAATTCACTAATTACGAATTACAAAATAAGAGCATAAGATATCTTGTAAAAATGAGTTCCTTCAGCAAGGATTGAACTCAAAACTTCTCGGTAGAATTAACTCTAGAATATTTTTTAAACAACGCCTTTCACTACTAGGCTATGTGACTGAAACATGTAAGTGCTATTGTAAGACGAGACGTTGCCAGTAGAGGAGAACAGTGCAATGAAACCAATGATGAATGCTATGTAATCTTCGGAAGGCAAGCGGCCATTAAAAGATTTAAGGAACAGTTTCCTAAGCAAAGTTCCTCCTCTCTGCATCTAAAGATGAGGAACTGCTCAATATTTGGAAAGAGGGGTTGGAGAGCAAATCCCTTTGTATAGATATGGACATACTACCAGGTGTGGAACTCCCAGTTGGTGTATCATCAAATTGGTTGAAATGTAAAACCTTAAACTATGTTAAAAACTAAAACTGACCATTTAAACTCGGCCCCGATTAAATGTGAATATTTATGTGGTCCACCCACATGTGTATGTAGAAATGCTGTTCAAACTAGGAATCATGTCCATCTCCATCTGTCAAGCTCATGCAGCACTAAAGAACTAGCAGCATATAACAGCACAGTTATGACATGCTTAGACGCATGGACAAACAATTTGAACATCTCTTTTAAAGACACAAAACGGTGAATATTATAAATAAAGATACCCCAAAATACAAAAAAAAAAATCAAAAAAAAAATCAGATTAACAAAAAAAAAAATTATTTTGCTGGTCATTCTCATTAATCAGTAAATTTTCTAGTCTGATATGGATCAGTTCATAAAAAATCAATGTGATTCTGACCTGCATAGAAATTTAATTCATTCTTTTGATGCATAGATAATTAAAAAAAAAGATGAGTATTATTAGATATACGTGCAGAGTGAGTAAACAAAATACTCCTGAATCAGAAGTAATAATCCAAAATGTTAATCAATTTCACAATGCAGTTTGATGACATGCAGAAGAGAATTGACAAAAAGATGAATTTCTTCTGGTCAATTTGGGCAGAAAATGAATCACACAATTTGTTTGCTTGGCAATATTTGGTACAATTCTACTTCTACGTAGTCAATTAGACAATTCTTCAACAAATGAAGACATTTAACAAAGATATTAAAATGTTTAGAAAAAGTGCAAATTATATTATATATATATATAAGTCAGGTTTAGTCTATATTTCAATAACCATGTTTTTTATTCAATTTTTTTTTATTTTTACTTTTTCACATTTCCAAAAAACAATCTTTCTGTGAGATGTATTCTTTCGGCCTTTTCTTTTGCCGTGAGCCAAACAATAATTTTATGTTAATATCGTCTCTGCAACACTACAAAATCATCAGAAAAATCCATAAAAAATAAAAAGTTCTTGAATTGAAATGTCGTGAAAAAAACCTACACCTCTCAGTGGGTGATTGTTGGTGAAAACAAAGAAAAAACAAAAAAAAGAGCAAACTCACTCATGGGTAAAGGCTCGCTAGAACATCATTTTGAATTTTATATATATATATATATATATATATATATGGAAATTGAAAAAAAAAAAAAAAAAATATTATTTATGTATTCATCAACGTTTCGTCTTTATTATAAGACTTCCTCAGGATGATTGTCTGAAGAAAAAAAAACAAATGCAAGTACCAAATTCTTGAAACACGAGGTGGTAGTGGGTGTGAGATTAAAATTGGGGCCGCTTGTGAAAATATTGTATATATATATATATAACACATATTACTCTAGTTCATTAACATTTTATTCAAACAATTGTTTCCGTCTATTTTTGTAAATACACCTTAATGGTATATAAATTTTACCAAACATTCACAAAGAGGCTTCACCAGTGCATAGTACACCACAGTCCGGCCGAAAAAACAAGATGTGTCCAATATTCATTTAATCAATAAAAAATATTTAAAATTTTATATCCTTTTTTCATCTGCTTTTATCACTCCAATCAAAAGGGAAATCTTGCTTAGACCATGTTTTTTTTTTTCATTTAAAAATTCATAAAACATTATGTCCACAAATTTGTTTTCTTTCATTAAAATGTTCATATTTGACTTACAAAAACCATGTGGAAATATTCACACATAAGAAAACAATTATTTAATTCACACCAAACGTTATCATCCTTATTCTACCATTTTTATTCCTTTTTCCTCTTCCTTGTCTTCATTATTTTTATTTTTCTCTTAAGGAGTACAGATCTATCATATCACCATCCATTTTTATTATCTGTGCTGTGTTATGCACTGATGAAGCCTCTTTGTGAATGTTTGATACAATTTAGTTAACCATAAATGTGTATATTTACAAAACTGGGCAGAAATAGTTGTTTGTAAATAAAATGTTTTTTGAATGAACTCGGATTATATCATGTTAAATTAAGAGCTCTAGTCTATTATACACTATTGAGCGAATATATAAACCTTCGTGCGAACTTAAAATAATATATATATATGTAACGTTAGTTGAGATCAATATAATTTGAACATTGTTCCAAGAATTCAAAACCAACTATTCCGAGTACGATCGTTTCAAAAACTTTTTGGAAATATTTTATTGTTCATTATTTATGATGATGATTCCAATAGGTCTCTTCATCGGTGCCTTTTATAACATCACATATAGAAGTCTTTAAAAAAACCCATCAGATTTCAGTACCAAAATTCATGGTAGTTGGTTTTGAATTCTTGGAACAATGTTCAAATTATATTGATCTCAACTAACATTATAATAGCTCTGGATGATATAACAATCATCCATTGAGCTTATATTAATAATTTGCGGTATTTGGGGTTTTCTAAAATGTCTATATTCTAAATGTACCTATATTTATATAGCCATATTATTCTATTATGCATTATCACTACACTGTAGTCAAAATTTTTCTGACTCTGATTATATATATATATATATATATATATATATATGAGAGAGAGAGATTTTTAGCTAATAAAAAGATCTTTTACAATTGTTTCAAAGTTAATTTATGACTTTATATTTTATAAAGTAATTCTATTGTATTCTTCATTTTCTCTTTATAAGAAAATCTGAATAATAAAATAATAAAACTTATTATTAGAATCAGAAATTCTATAAAATGTTCCTTAAAAATTGACAGATGTTAAGTCAATGAAAAAAAAAAATTAATTTATTTTGGCAGATTTGAATTTAATATCTTTGAAAAGTTTTGTTTTTTAAAAGAATTAAAAAACTAAAATTTTAAAAAAAAATTTATTTTAGATATAAATAAACTTATATATACATTTTCAAAGTACAACCACAAATTTTGACATCCTCCAAGTAATATTCAAAGAGAACCAAGCAATAAACCATTTTTTTATGAAACAGGAACATGTAAAGAACCCATCTTATCCATAAAGTATTTTATTAGCTGGTATCTCCCCCCTCTCCTTGCTCATTTTACAAGTTTGAACTTTCCCCCATCACTCTAATCACTCCCAGACTTATTCCTACTCCTTTCCATGTATTTATACCTACTGCTGTCTTCCTTGCTTGTAGCCTTCAGTTTCTGCTCTACTCTTTTTCTTTCTCCCCCCCCCCGCCTCCTCTCTCCTATCTATTCATATTAACCCTGACCTGTATCTAGTAACTAAAACAAGACCTCACTTTGAAAAAGTCTTTCAATGAATAAAGACAAAATATCAGTCATGCACCAGTTTGATTTGCTTTTCTATTGTTACTCGATTTGTCCACTTATTTTCTCAACACACACACATACATATATATATATATAAAATTGTTATTGCTCTATCTTGTATATCGAGCATTGACTTTTCTTGATAGTATTAATTTAAAGATAAAATGTTATCTTTATCATCTCTCAATTTTATTAATATATATATATATATATATATATATATATATATATTATTGCGAAAATAAATGTTTTAGCATATACTTTGAATACTTAATGTTTACCAACCTCTTCCAATTTAAGCTCGATGAATGTCAACTAGTAACAACAGAGCATATATAAGTACGCAAAGTTCAATAATATTCCAAAAGGCAAGATTTTTAAAATTTTCCTTACAAAGCATTTTTCAAAACAGATACATTTCAGTGCAAAGTATTTTACGAATCGTTTTGCTCAAAGTAAACCAAACATTATCATGTCAATATTGGATCTGTTCACCTCAAGCTCGTCAGAAAAATACATAAAAAGTTCTCTCTTTCTCATATATATATATATATATATATAGGATGAATGGAAAAATATAATTAAATTAACTCATACGGATAGCTAATATTTCGTCATTATTAATTGAAGGACTTTGTTAAATTGAGTGTAAAATTTGAAACCGCAATTGAAATGAGAGGGACAAGAAGAGAAAGAAAACAGTCAGAAGAAAAAACATAGAATTGACGAAAAAAGAATGGGAAGAGTCTTGTATTAAACCTTTAAACAAAATAACAATGAAGTGAAAGCATGGAAGATGGAGGAGAACAGAACAATATTATGGCAACGTTTTAGCTGCTTGACACGCGTTGACATCAGAGAGAGACAGAAGCAAAACAGATGGAACAGAAATGCAATTATATTTAAAGTACGTTGATGTCTCTTTTGCGTGTTTCGCTTTCACCTAATTTCCTACACACATCAAATCATTTTTTTTTTTTTATATATTTAATACGCTTTTCTCCCATTTTTTCTTGAATTCTATTTTTGTGTCGGTCTTTCTTTCTTTCTGCCCCCCCCCCACACCTTTTTACTTTCCCATGTGCGTTACTTTTTAAAATTTGTAGTTATTCAGATTTTAAACTCACTCTAAAGAAAACCTTAAACTAATAAATAATTTCCATACGTATTGATTTGATTATGTTGTGTTGTGTTGTTTTTTTGCATTCATCCTCTGCATTTTGTTGAATTTTATCCAAATTGTTTTTTCTTATACATATATATAAATATTACTTATATATATATATATAAATATTACTTATATATATATATATAATTTATTTAGATACTGTATATTACATAATTTAGCAATGTACTGCGGTTTCATCCAAAAGGGCAGATTTAGACATCTTTAGTAAATCTCTGTGCCCAGTGGAATCATCGGCAAGCTGAAACGATTGTAGTCAGCTTGCCGATGATTCCACTGGGCACGGAGATTTACTAAAGATGTCTAAATCTGCCCTTTTGGATGAAACCGCGGTACATTGCTGAATTATGTAATATACAGTATCTAAATAAATTATATTAGCTCTCTTATATGATCGAGCACTTTATTTGATTTCTTTTCATATACAACCTGACACATTATATATATATATATATATATATACCTATAATACAATAATACATGTTACATTTTTCATCGAGGTTAGGGTTTTGCTCAAAAAATTTAATGTAGAAGTTGATTCCCTTTGCTCAAGAATTTTGTATGTTGTTTTTGTATTTTTTCTTATATTTTCAAATAAGTGCTAACAGTAATATTTTTTTACTGATTTATCTCTTATAATCTCCTCTGAAGATAAAAGCTTGCATTTTTAAAATCCATAGCTTAAGGAAGGAAAAAAAAGTTTATTTAAATATTCCTTGTTTAAACTACTTTATGATTCAATAAATATTGTTCTTTTTCAAATTTTTTATTATCATGCCTCATTTCATTTTATTACTGCTCTACCTCGTATATTGAGCATTGCCTATTCAAGATAGGATTAATTTAAAGATATATTATTTTATCTTTATTATCACTTCAATTATATAATATAATGCGTATATATTTTGTTTCAATCTTTACAGTGCTCAATACATGAGCAGAGCATAGTGGTAGTATAAAAATGTACTTATGGCAAGTAAGCTACACAGAAACGTTTGTGTTTGATTTCTGAGGGAAATCATCAGGGTATTAATAAGTATTGCTTTTCTTCCGGTATGATGATGTCTAAAAGGATTACAGCGCTATTCTAAGGAAAAAAAAATCAAAGTATGGATTAATTAGAAAATTGAACAAGTAAGGAATTTAAGATGATGGCCTTTTTTCTGACACTAAAATAACGGTTTGTTTTTTCTTGGATTTGCGTTTCTTGATGACTTTTGACATGATAATTTCTTTTTGAAAAACTTTGATGGAAATGTTTTGAATTTTGATCTAGAAAGAACTGTATAGAAAAAGATTCATTAAAAAGAATAATATTTTTATAAATATTTATTAGAAAATTTCGTTTTTTTAGATTTAATAACCACTGACGAGGCCTATTAAACATACTTGTTTTTTTGTTTGTTATTTTTTTTACTTATGAACAAAGGCAAAAGTGTGATTTAATACGGACGAAACAGCTGTCTGAGAAATACAATGAAATGTTTTAAATAAGACTCGGATTATATTCTCTCTTATATATATTTATTTATATATATTTTCTTCCTGGTTCATCCTGTATTTTGAATAGTTTAAATTTTTAATTCGCTGTCTTAAAGTACCTTCACTGCTAGTATCTTTTTTTTAACTGACTGATGGAATAATATATGGTTGCATAATGAGAGGTTATGTCTCCAATATTGTCTGAATATATGTTTTCTTTTTCAAATAGTACTGAAATCTGATGTTTTTTTTTTTTTTAAATGACTTCTGTATGTGATGTTGTAAAGGACGCTGAAGAAGAGACGGTTTGGAGTCATCAGAACTACAATACAAAATACAATATTCCCAAATTGTCTTTGAAACGATCGTACAACAAATCATCATTGTGTTTGAATTCTTGGAACTGATATAAATAATATTCAAATTTTGTTGATCTCAACTCACTTTATATATTTCTTTTTTTCTAAATACGAATTATATAATATTTAAAGACATTTTCATAAAACCACTACGTATTGGTAATTATTAAATCATACTTTCTGTGTATATTTTGAAGAAAGTTTGACATTTCATTTCCAACATTGTTCATTTTGTGATCACACAAATTTGTTTTTTTTTTCTTTAATAATTATTTTCCTTTTTAATAATTCCTTTTTTTAATTTTTGCATTAAAAAAAAAAAAATCATTATTCAATTTATTGAAGACACTAAAGCAATTTATTGAACACACTACAAAAGGAACATCCTAAAAAGAAATACAAAGTAATTAAACCCAAAGAATACACACGCGCACATGAAGAGAGATAAAGAGATTGAAAATGAATCCACTTACCAGACGGTTGCATAAGAACATCGACTTTTTCATAAACATGTCCATAGCCACTGTCTGTCGAGCTTGAGACATGGGAACATGGCTCTGCATTTTTAAAGATAGCTACATCATCATAATGTGATCCTCCAGATGCATAGGGGGAGTGTGAGGGCCCAGGGAAAGAGTCCTTATTCTGTAAATGTTGGGGGTCGTAGCGAGGATTTTTCAAGCCAGCACTCTCTCCTTCGCTGTGGGAAGACGTTGATCCGCGAGGGGAATTAAAACCAGAGTGGCAAGAGTCAGAATTATCCCCAGCCCTACTTTGTTGAATGCTCGAGATTCGTGGATTACACCGCCTGTTAAGAACCGGAGTCCTGGGGTCAGTCTTGGAGAGCATCGAAGGATTGACACCATTATTGTTAATTATAATGTTGTGACTGTAGGGATTGTTAGGGTCGTAGATAGGGGTGGAATGTTGAAGGGGCTGCACGGGTTCCGACGCAAATGCGTTGTATGGATTCCGATTAGAATGGTTTATAGAAGTTCGTGGAGATGCTCTGGAAATATGTGGAGATTCAGGTTGATAGGGAGGGGGTGGTGGTTGCTGCCTACTTCCAGCTGAGGCACGGTAGGGAGGTGTCGGCTGATAGGGGGGTGGGGCACTTGGTCTGTATTTGTCAGACAAATTTGACTGACTTCCCATGTTGCTGTCAATTTTCTGGGGATAAAAAAAAAAAAACAAAAGACATGGATTAATGACTTTGAATTTAAGTTTTTCTCCAAGATTTTTTTTTCAGTTAACAAAAACTTCCATGTTCTTCAAACAAATATTCTCATCCTCATTAATTTCAATATAAGATTTTAACATCAGCTTTTCTTATAGTGCTGAAGATTTTCGGATGTCCCTATTTAATTACCTCCTCACAAGGGCAAAATTAGACACAAGGTTAGTTTTTAAAGTGGGGTAAATACCCTGGAAGCAACTGCCACCACAGGTGTTATGTTTCTTCATATGATTCTTGCAGACAAATTTTCTGTATTATAATCATCTATTACATTGTTATTTTCCATGTAATGAGGAAATGGCAAATCTTCAAGTTTTTCTCTTAATATTTAAGGACTTTATTAAGATTAAGAGGCGAGAGCCCTTTAAACTTGTTGGAAGATTCTTGGAAGTCTTTTCTTTATTTGATGTAACGCTTCCTGCAACATAGCTTAGTTTCACCTCTTATTTTGTATTTTTCTTCCATTTGTGAACTAGAAGTTAATTCAACCATGCGAATAGAAATTTCTTGATTGAACTTGACATCAAAATCAACATTTTCCAAAATCTTACAAAAGTTCCATCTATCTTGTGACACCTCTCGTAAAAACTGCTGGTGCATTACCAATTGTTTTGAAAGTTCATGCGAGTCACCATATGCTTCTTGGAATAATGAATTTATCATTTCAAATTCTTGAACAACAGGAGTTGCAAACACAAAATACAAGTAATTCATCTTATCTACCAACATTTCTTTTATCCATCAACATTTATATTTCTTGCATTTTAAGCTAACAGTTCTTCCCACTTTAACGAAAATATTATACAATAGTTTTCCTCTAATTAACCATCTTGTTTTGGATAATTTTTCACATGGAAGGGGACATATCTGCCTTGGTTGTTTCCCTTATCTACAGGGTTTATTATTAGAGCTTTGGAGTTTTCTCTTCTTGGGAGAACACTTACTGAATCATAATGATATGTCAATTAATAGAAAACTAACATAATGCAGATTTGAGAATGCATGTTCAACGCAGAAACTTAAAGAATGACAGTACACTTCATTTGAACACAATTTGATGATTCACTCTTCATTCTTGATGACACTGAAGTCTTACCTCCAACTACAGAAGATGCTTCATCCCTTGCAAATCCGATACAGTTTCGAAGAGTTTGGTCGAATGCATTTATTTCCTCTACTATTTTATCAAACAAAATATGTGCAGTGGTTTCAATTACTCGCACAAGAGACAGAAAAGCAGTTTGATTTTTCCCTTTATTTATCACAGGAAAATCAGACAAGAATGCATAGATGTTTGAGTCACTATATCAGTAGATTCATCCACAAGTGAAATATGTTTTTTTCTTTCCAATCATTTTTCAGTTCTCATTTGAGTTCAGCTGAAACAACATTCTTAATTATTGCACTGCAGGCAAGTTCATATTCTCTAGAATACTTTTTTCAACATATTTTTTATCAAACTCGTCACCAATATAAACAACAAAACGAATTAGAGCATGGCAAACTATAAAGTTTTATTTCTGCTTTCTTTTCTTGATCAGTTGATTTAATACACATATTTTTTTAACAGAACTTTGTAAAGTATACCGTGTTTTATCTTGATGACTTTTTTGCTTTTTCGTACAGTGTTGAAATATTACTTTGCTGCGGTTAAAACGTCACATTGCACAATACACAGCCACACCCTTACTGACAGTCATCAGCACCTTTTTAACCATGGGTATGACTTTTGAACCATGGGTTTATTATATTTCCACCCATTTTCATAAGCATTTTCTGATGCATTTTGAAAGGGAAATGAACAAAAATCTAACATATTCATATTTGTTCAATTAGAACATCAGACTTAATAAGCCATAAACGAGTTGCAACTCACTATTATTATAACATAAATATGACTGTCACATAATATAGCGAAACGCAATGAACTTGACCTGTACACAAAATGAAGCCTCCATGAGAACAAATGCATGTATCAGTACAAGAAATGACATAAGAAATTGACCAATAGAAAAGGTTGTTATAACCAATTACAAAGACAGGGGAGGATCATATGAAATAACTCATGGCACTTCTGTGGGGGTATGAATCGTTTCATTTACAACCTTGTAAGAATATTGTGAAATAAATAATGTTGAAAGTCCTAAATTACTTAATTATAACATTTTGTTTAATAATAACTACTATCAAATAAATATTTATGCAAAATTCTGCCTGCCTCCCATGAAGTAATATGTCGTGACAACCAACTGGGCGAAATGTATTGAATAGACATTTTTTTTTAAACTGGGGAGCGGACGCAGGTTTAGACATGATTTTTATTCAACAATGGCTCACCATTGTGATGGCATAACAAAGGTAATTAATTTTATGACTCAAGAATATACACAGGCCTGTGTGTATATATACATATATCTTCCTGTGTTTAATTGTTTTTCCTTTGTCTTTTCATACATTCTGTCCCCATGACATTTCAGTTTATGATATATTGTGTATTTTCAGTATTTACTTCAACAATGCTCGATACGTAAGTAGAGCTAGTTAGTAAACTATGAAAATATATTTATGGCAATTAAGCTACACAGAGGCTCCCACCTATATATATATATATATATATATATATATATATAAATAAATAAATAAATTGCAATATTTTCTGACAAAGATAAGGTTCTGTATCAAGCATTATTATTTAAAAAATAACATCTGTTTCTTCATAGCCTATACAATCGAAGCATTAGTAATAATAAAGTCCGAATCTTATAGACAAATTAAGCTTCAGATTTATAGAAAAGAAATCCTGACTTACTTCAGGTATTTTTATGCAAAAATGTTCATTCTGTAAAAATATCCGTAGTCAGTCATTTTTTTTCTGTAAATCTGAAGATTCATTTGTCCATAAGTTTTGGACTTTGTTATTATTAATGTTTTGTTGTATTGGCTATAAGGAAACAGAGGTTATTTTTTTAAATAAAGACCAACTTTGTTTGATACGAAACCTTGTCTTTGTCAGAAAGTATTTCAATTTATAACTGCTCGTGAATTAAATATTAGTACAGTCGGAACATCTACAATCTATTGAGTTTGACTACATCACCAATATATATATATACATATATATATATATATATATATATATATATATATATATATATATATATATTGTTAGTTAATCAACATTTGTTTTCCGAGGACATTTTCCTATATATTTTAATCACACAACATACATGCTAAAATATTCCTTGGTTTTGGGATTGAGTTATGTTTGAAAAAAACTTCCATTCTAATTGTTCTAATTAGCTACTATTTGCAATTAACTCATCAAGTCACATATCTCTTGTTTGTATCTATTACTCTCGCCCTCTCTCACTGTATGTTATTTGCCCCTAACCGCGCTCTTATTTTATGTAGCATTTATCACTGGCGCTTTCTATTTATTAATAGTCAAAAGTAATAAAGAAAGGAAAGAATAAAAAAATTGGAATTATCAAAAGGGAATATCACCAGCGTAGTAATATTATTTAACACATAGTTAGAGAGAAAGAAAGAGAGATTAATTTTGTCTTTATTTTTTAATATTTAACTGACTTTGCAAACTCACTTTTTCCCGATTCAAACAATCTTACCCGAACCCAATAGATGAAACAACAGGTCACTTTAAAAGAAAACAAAAAAAAAAATTTATATATATATATATATATATATATATATATATATATATATATATAAGAGAATTAACTTTTTTAAAAAGTTTTTTTAAAACTGAGTTCACCCCAAACAAGGCAAGTTGTCACTGTAGACGTAAGGGGCTACTGAGAATTAGGGTGAAATTTTAGGGGATCATCCTAAATTGGGAGCTGTGCAGCAAGATGTCTGTTAACATTAGTTTTAAATTTCTGCATGTCGATACAGTCGGGGAAGCAGGGAGGGAGTTCCAAAGGTCGGCAGCTCGAGGAGAAAAGCTATTGGAGTAGCAGGCTCTCCGGCATCTGGTAACCTCCACAGTGAATGGTAGGATTTAGCTGATTGTCGGGTTGGTCGAGTGTATTTACGTAGAGGGGACACTAGAGCAGCAAGTTCATTGAGGCACATTCCATTGAAGTACTTGTAAAATAAGCACAAGGATGCAACATAGTGGCGATGGGACGGGCTGGAGGTTGGTGGATAGTGAGGGACCTATAAGATTGGAGACTCTTTTTTGGACCTTGTCTAAAAGGAAAAGACTAGTGGATGATGCACCAGCCCAGATGTGAAACAATATTCCATGCATGGCTGGATGGTGGCTTTGTAGAGATATAGGATAGTGTTTGGTGTGAGAAGTTTTCTAGCCCGGTAGAGGGAGCCCATCTTCCTTGCAGCAGCCTTGGCAATGTCTTCTATGTATTTGTTCCAATTCATGTTACCTGTGAATGTTAGGCCGAGGAGTTTGAAAGTTCTTTGTTGTATTTAATATCAGGATGAGTGCATCGATAAATATAGGCACAGTAATCAAAGTCCATGTATATATGCTCATCAAGCCACCCTGAAAATTACATAGACATGATACTGACAGTTACCATGTAAATTTGATTATTGTGAGTTGTTGCTCTCTAATATCATGAGCTGTCTCTCTCTCTCTACATCTGTGGTAAGTTGTATAGCAGTTGTGTCAGGAGCGTCATGATATATGGCAGTGAATGCTGGGTCCTCTCCCAGTTCTCTCTTTCACTCATCTGCAGCGCAATGACAGATACATGATCAGGCAGATCTGTAATGTGAAATCTGACTACGCCCAACACATCAGGTCAGAGGATTTACTGAAAGCACAACACTTGCCAAGCATGGAGATTATTCTAAAGATGAATCGATTACGCTGGTATGATCATGTGGAACGTTTATCCTCCTGGATACACTGTTGCAGAAGCATGAATGTCCTAAGTCGCAGGAAGGTTGGCCGGCCAAGGAAAACTTGGAAGCAAGTGATTCGACAAGATCGCACAGAGTGGAATTTGGAAACAGCTGACCCACTGAACCGTGAGAAGTGGAGAGTGAGCTTGCGTAATATAAGAAAACGTCTGACTCCGGAACAAGGGAAAAGTGACGTTAAATGAATAGACGAAGAAGAAGAAGCAGTATCTATGAAGCCATTCATGTTTTTATTATAATAAAGACACTGCATGTCTATCTTATATAATGAAACACAGATGTTTCATGTCTATACGGTGATTCTCTTATAATAGACAACAATCTAAAGAGTCTGGTTATCTGATGATCTCTATGAATTGATTTGATTGAAGTGGACCATAAGTTGTGGTAAACACAATCCCACTCTCTCCACCAAGCAAGTTATGCTTGTAGAGGTGCAGTGTGTCACGTATCAACACATTTTGTATTGGATGCTTTATTTTAATTCATGGAGACCAGTTTGATTGTTTTTTTTCTAATTTAATCATAGTTGCATATAGAATTTCTATAATGAAATATTAACTGCTACAATAAAGATTGTGGTTTTGTTGAAAGTTACAATCCTCCTCCAAATAAAATATGCGTTATATTTCATTCGAAAATAAGATATATAAATTGAAATATACAAAAGACAAAATGATGATGACAAAAGAACAGGAGAAATATTATAATTGCTAATGAAGTTCATTCTTTTCAAAAGGTAAATCGATCAAATGTTATTTTGAAAACAAAAAACTGTGTTCATGTACACAATGAAAACAAGTTAGTGCCTTTTTTTTATGGAAATTGCTCCAGACAAGGCATGGAGCCACTTGATGTAAGGAGCTAAAAAAAAAAAAATAATACTTCAAAGTCAAAAACTAGCCAACGATAAGTATTAGATAGATTTCCGACCCAGAAAACAGCAATTCTTCCCCCCTTTGTCAGAATTTTTCAAAGGTAGCAAATGGTTTGGTGTCTTCTTTGCTATGTGTATATGAATGTTGCCTTTTTGATTTCGCAATCAAATCTTTTTCAATTTCCTTTTGATAAGTACAAACCACTGGCAGATAAGTTGTCCTAATCTGTCTCTTTTTACTATTATATTTCAGAAAGAAGGTTTTGAATATTTAAACTACACAAACACTTTAGAAACATTGTGTAATTAAACAGACACAAAGTATATTGCAATCAAAGATTTTCTTTGGTATACTTACATGGGGAGAGCTGTATCCTTTTCTCTCTAATACTGCATAATGGTCTTCCTGTTGACGGTTTGGTGGAATGTTCCAATGCCAATTCTGCCTGGGGTCAGGCAAATGTGAGAAATTAGGTGGTGCCCCAGAGCCATTGGGTGTGCTCTGGTCAAGCATTTTCTCTTGAAAACTCGCAGAAACAGTCAAAGGTACTGAAATATCGGCTAAACAAGTTCGACCACTTGTTTTAAGCATAGGAGCTGTATTATCACCACTGTAGAATTCATCTCCACGTAGCGCTTTCTGTGCACCAGAATGGTAATTGTGGGGATGAAGAATAGGATTTGGACTTTGTCTATAAGGGGAACTCTGCCCTACTAGGGAACCCCTTAATGAAGAACCAGATGGCGCATCTCTATGCAATACTCTGTAACCTTCAATATCACTACTGTAACCATCTTTTTGAGAGCGGACTAATCGAGGGTTATAATGTTGATGGAAAGGCACTCTATCACTCCCAGTATTAATGTTCTTTGGGGAGAGCATCATATTCTGCAAGTGTCGATAACGCACAACCTCTTGATCACTACGATAGCCGGTGTCCGAATCATACTCCCTGGTTTTATGGCAAGATTTTCCACCAGGAGAATCGTATATCAAATGTCTCTGTGAATAAATGTGTGGATTGGTGGAACTTTGATTCTTACTGCTTTGACTTGTGGCTATTGAAAGCAGACCTTGGTTGGAAGATACTTTGTCATGGGAAGGAGTAGAATGGTGGATCTTAATCAAGGAAGCGGCGCTGCTGTTGACTGTGCGATCATCAGAGTACTTGCGGTGACCAAGTTCAGAACCAGTTTCCGACCCAATATGGACATTGGAAATAGAACCGGAAAGATTGTTGACCATGCGATCTGGATTATAAAGAGAAAGTTCTGAAAATAAAATAGTCAATTTAAATGTTACTCATTGGAACTCAATTTGTTTCTGGTTTCAAAGATACCCCGTCAGCCAATGATTGACATCAAGTTTAAGGAATTGCCAAAGTTTATCAGCTGAAATAATTCTCAAGTAATCATGCAGTAAATAGGGTCGTTGGCAAAATAAAATCTGGAAATCACTGTGGGTTTCCCAACATGGTTGTTACGACAACCATCTCCGCATTTAGCCCCCCCCCCCCCCCAAAAAAAAACAATTAGAGATTAAAATGAGGAAAGTCTGACATTAAAATGTACAGATGGTTTACTTGCAAGAGTTGTCATTGAATAAACAATAAAAATGCGAACGACATTGTAATTTGCTTGAAGCATTGTGCGTAAAAAGTTGAATTTTTTTAAAAGACGGGCCAATGCAATTTTGGTTGAAGACGCTGTTTGATACAAGGCAATAATGGTAAATAGATGAAATGACAATAATAATTTTAATAATAAACGATTAAGAAATATCAATAAACATTTACAACAAATAATAATTAAATAATAAATATTTATTTTCTGTAAGACTTCTACAAAATACAATGTAAAATTTTCCCAATTTTGGCTCTCTGTTCCCAGACGAAAACACTCTCCGAGTTCAGTGAAGATTTATTCTTGAAAAGGAAGCATACTTCGAAAATTTTAAAAATAAATAAATAATAAACATAATGATAATTAAAATTATAACAATATACCATAACATCCTGATTTCATACACTATGTTGGTAAATACCTGAAATTTACCTGAAAATGATCGAATCTGTCAATATTGTCATTTCATCTATTTACAGGGAGGTGACAGTGGCTAAGTGGTTAACGGCACGGACTGACAACCTGAGTGTGCCAAATTCAAATCCAGTTCGTTCCACAGAAACACTTTCACTTAGGATGTTGGCAACCTTCATGTGGTCCCTCCTGTAAGGACCCGATGTCTTTCTAGAAATAATTCTAACTAGAAAGATATCGGGGAAACCAATGTCAACAATAGAATCATCCGATTCATACGAAATGAATGAATGAATCTATTTACCGTGGCTTTAACCAAAATTGCATTGGCACCGCTTTTAAAGAAAATTTTTTACTTCTAATAATAAAAATAAATTTATATAAACTGATCAAAGACACCTAGAAACATTTTAGGTTAGTGAAATATCATTTTATGCAGTTATTTTGGAGTTGGTCCTCTCACTATGGAGATGACAAGACCAATGACAAAAGATGAAGCGGAGAATTGCAAAATATACGGCATAAAACACACATTTGAACGGAGCTTTTGTCGCTCAAAAACAAAATAGCAGGTAAACGTACATATAAGTCAATCATCAGATTTATTCATACACAAATCAATGAATTTTTTCATTTTTTTATGAGCTGATCGAGATGAGAAAAACGAGAATTCAAACAAATAAGAAATTATTATTTCTTATTCAGTTTATTTAAGTGAAAACATGAAATATATAAAAGGATAAAAAGTGAATGTGGATTGAGCAACAAAATGAAATGCAGAACTTGTGTTTTCGAAGGTATGGAAAGGGTACAAGACATAAATACATTTGGATATGGTCAAGTGAAACAAAAAGAAATACCTGAAAAGTGCGCCTTAAGAAAATGAAAAAAAAAAAAGG
Organism: Sepiola atlantica; assembly: GCA_963556195.1. Classification (NCBI taxonomy): domain Eukaryota; kingdom Metazoa; phylum Mollusca; class Cephalopoda; order Sepiida; family Sepiolidae; genus Sepiola; species Sepiola atlantica. The sequence continues at coordinate 38,280,789 of OY744537.1, forward strand.
TTCAACGAAATGAAATGAATCTGCGTTTATCGGCTTGGACTTGTGATAAGCCCTGATTTTTGCAGTCTCGACTGTGTTTTCATCGTTACTCTTGGAAAACTATGTCAAAGCTAACCTTTCAAATATTACTAACTCCCTTCTTTGTGAAGGGAGGGGGGGGGGTGCCACATGACCAGAGATCCAAGAATGTATACTTGTAAGATAGAGAGGGTGAAAAGGTGAAGATATAACATGGACCCCACACTCTTACACTCCTTGCGACGTGACGGCATCAAATGTAATGATGAACCGATCGGCGCAGGAATCCTTCCTGACTGTGAACACCTTTTCTTTGGCTCGTGATTTCGTCTGTAGTGGCTGTAAAAAGAAAGATGGCTCGAATCTCCCCCGGGTCAGATGAATGACGACTTCGTGATTCTGTGAAGGCAAGATTACTTAGCAGGACAATTCGATGACAGAATAACTCAACAAACGGCTAGGCTTTTCACAACAATAATTATTTAATAAAAATGAACGGTGGGTTTTTAACCCAAAGTCTATTCTTCGATAATGGCTTTTTTCTAACTATCTTATCTTCCTTCTCTCTGTGTGTGTGTGTGTGAATCTCTTTACGACTGCAAATCCTTAATCGAGATATAACTTGTCTACTCAAAACGGTGTGTGTGGACTCTTACGACCGTTGGTATTAATTGAGACGTTAATCTCTGTTGGAAAACGATGGTGGGGGAATGCCATGAGCCACGCCATGCCAAGCGAGAGCGATCGTTCACGCGGCGCTCTCGCTGGGCCGTCTGTTCCGAACGAATCCTTAGATCTGACTGACTTGCGATCGCCTTCTCATCTCAAAATAACAAAGACGAAAAACGTATAACTCATACTCTCTCTCTCTCTCTCTCTCTCTCTCTTCTCGTCGTGTGGTACGCGCGATGCTGACTTACTCTCTTTCTTTCCCCCATCCCTTCTTCTGTGTCCCACCTCCTCTCCCGGGGTGGGGTGGTACGCTTCTCAACGGACAATTTGGAATTTATCTCTTAGTCTTTATCTCCCTAGAGACCAATTATTCCCTCTCCCTCTGTCCTCCAAGTGTTGACACCTCTGATAAGATTTTGCCAAAACTTTTGGCAGCGTGTGCTCAATGTATCCCATTGTTGTTCCCTAATTGCCAACGACACCCTAAGAGCCAATCTCAGACTTCGCGGCGCCCCCAGCGATCAGGGCCCGGACGGTCGAAAATATGTACTAGCTCCCAGACTTCCACTTGTCTCTACGTGGGGCCTGATCTCCCCGATGCATTCCAGTGCACCCCGGGGTGCAGACTCCGTCGCTGAAACCACTGTTTCACATCCGCCCAATCCTTATTTCGTGTCAATTGGTCGAAATTGACACCTCCCAGACCGTCACCTTTCTCTACGTGGGGGGGGCTGATCTCTCCGATGCATATCGGTGCGCCATAAAGGGGGCAGATACGTCGGATGAAATCACTGTTTCACATCCGTCCACCCTTATTTCGTGTCACTTGGTTGCAATTGACATCTCCCAGACCGTTACCTTTCCCCACACACAGAGAGAACAACGGATAATACAATCAAAACAATAATAATCAAAAATTAAGAAAAAACTGTAGCTAAACAATGGAACAAAAAGTTTTCTTTTTCTGTTCTGTTTTCTTTTGGTCTGTCCTTCTTTTTCTCTTTCCAGTCTATTAAAACATCAGGACTACGTATGTATGTGTGTATGTGCGTATGCATTTTGTGGTTTCTGTGTTGGGAGGTGGGTAGGTGACAAAATGAATTATTATGCATGCAATTAAAAGTTTGTTAATACAGATTGGAGCTCGCAACGCCCCTTACAAATTACGTCACCATCACCCTCTCCTCGGAATCAATCTCTACTTCTTCACTGGTCATCCACCCGGATTTCCGACACGGGCAGCGATTCCTGCTCCCGCTCGCGATCTGGGTGAAGTGTACTCAGGGGTAACCCTCCCTCGCTCATGCACTCGGCCGTCGGTGTGCTCGCGCCGTCCAATTTCTCCCTATGTCTTTCTCGCGCCCTTTGTCTTTTCTGCAAAAGCTAACCCTATTATTTATGTGCACAATTCTCACTAACATCGACCAAGCCCTATCGTGCCCGTGTCTAGTTCTACCTTTTAACGTGAATTTTCCCTTCCTGACGGGGTTAATCGAACCCTCAATCTCTCTAAAGCTAATAGCTTGTTACCTTCTGGTTATGCAACGCATTTTAACACATTATAATACTTTCATAACTGTTCGATGGGGTCGACCGGTAATCGCAAACGATTTGGTAATTCGGCTTTAATCTGCCGAGATGATTATATTCGGCGACAAGTGTCTTAGCGATTGCATATCCAACTGTGCACCTGTGCACTCACTCGTCAGTATCAACAACTGAAATTCTCTTGGTACGGACCTGTCTGGTTCGCATACCGTCACTATCATTGCGTCGGCCACCTCGGCCGGATTCTCTTCGTTCCCTTCTCTGGGAAAAACAATTCTCTCAGACTAACACCTTCTTGGCTCACTTCGGCCCGGTGACATTCGATATCGATGCGCCTTCTCTGGCTGCATGCGACAGTAACCCTTTTGGTTCTTCCCTATAACTTCCAATTTCTTCATGATCATTCTCTCATCGCTTCCCGACACTGTCCCTAATTACTCATCGAGTGCCTCTCCCAGCAACGGGGGGGGGGGGGGGGGCACTGATCTCTTCTGCTTCGTCTGTATCAACACTATCTATCTTAGATAGGATCTCATATCCTTCTCTTCGCTTATCATTACTTCTGTGCCCTTTCGTAAGGCGCACCACGATCTGTCATATTCACGGTGGTTCGAACATCTGTCGATTACTTCAACTTTCTTTTGCTTTTACAACTCACTATATATCTGCCTGGTCGTTCGGCAACAGCCCATCCAGCTGCAGGTATATTACTACTTGTGATCGATCATTTGGATCTAACCACGACGACCCTCCATCGGTCCCAGTTATGCATCTCTTTCTATCCTTATATGTCCGTTTTATCTCGGGGGGGGGGGGGGGGCATCCAAGACAACTGTCCGCGCCACAACCACCAGCACCGCACGCGCATGGGGGCCCTCCCTGCGCGCGGTGGAGCCAACGAATGCGACACAGCACAACCTCGGCCTCTCCCCCAGGTCCTTGACTATCTTTGGCTTGGCTTTCCTGCTATTCTGTGGTGGGGCGTTCTGCTCCCCTCTACCGTAACTTCATAGGTAATTCCTCTACCTTTCTGGCTAACCGATTTTCTCTCAGTCTCTTCTGGAGCTGGGCAGGGGGGTATTTTGCCGCTCTCCTCCCACTCGCTGGACTCGTCAACCGACCTAGCAGTCGCGTTTAATTCGATCTCTCTCTACGGGGGGGTTCATTGCTTCTTGCGGTTTCTCATAAACCGGCGAACAAAACCCAAGCCCGTCTTCTTCCCATTTAATTTCGCTATCTTTCACTAAACTTATCATTCTGGGGGGCCACCCTACTTTTTATACTCTGTGGGGTGGCCTCTGGGCGCTTCCCTGGTTCTTTACCCTGGCGTCAGGTGGCGCACTAAGGTTCGGAATCCTAATTCCTCACCTCCGATCTATGCTGCTGTGCACCACCGACTCTCATGTCCGAACCGACCACACCTAGTACAGTTCGGTCTGACCGAGCCACGTGGGCGCCCATAATTTGTGGGACACTCTGCTGCTCTATGCCCCTCACCCCTGCAGGTCCAGCGGACTGATACCTGCCTCGCCGGTGCGGGCCTATCGTACTCATTTTGAAGGTCCCATGCCTTCCGCCCCCTCTCTCCATTCGGGGCCCCGGACTCGCCCTGCCCCCACCGTTTTCCTTCTCCCAGGCCTTTCCTCGCCATTGCTTAACCTTAGCCGGGTCAACTCGCGTACGGCCTCAATCGCGGTTCGCTCGCTGGCGTATTGCCTCACTGGCTGCTCGCGGAGCTCCGTCCAAGTGATCCCCGGGTTTTCTACATACCTCCCCTCAATGAATCTCGACACTGGGCCCCTCGCTCCCTCTAGAGCGAGCAGCACCATCTCTAAATCTTCTAGTCCATAAATCACCCTCTTCTTCTGAATTACTGCTAACCACTCCATTGAACCGACGGGATCCCCTTTGTGGGGGGGTATTCGTATCCCTCCTATCGGCCCTTCTATCTTTCTAGTCTCTTCTCTCCCCATGCCTGTTACACTATTTGCTAGGTCCTCCTCCGAACCCATTCCCCTTGCGTTCTAGTTTACCACCCCCAACAACAGAACTACCCAAACCGCGTGCAAAGTTTGGACAACAATCGACACACCGACAAAACCGAGCAAGCGAACAAGAGAAATCAACGAGTCACTTACCCCTCTCCTCTGCTGCCCTTGTGGTCTTCCGCTTCTGGGCTGGTTTATTATTTTTCGAGTCCGTCTGGGCCTTTCAATCAATTGACTAAAAGTTCGCGGTCCCAGACCGATCTCAAAGTCTAAAAAACGTTTTTTCTTTCAGTCTATCTCTTTTTCTATCTTTCTCTTTTTTTTCAAACACGGGTGTACATGCCCGTTAAACTGTTTCTCTCTTTTCTTTCCCTTTTTTTTTCTATTCTCTTTTTCAACCACGGGTGTACATGCCCGTTAAACTGTTTCTCTCTTTTCTTTTCCTTTTTTTTTCTATTCTCTTTTTCAACCACGGGTGTACATGCCCGTTAAACTGTTTCTCTCTTTTCTTTTCCTTTTTTTTCTATTCTCTTTTTCAAACACGGGTGTACATGCCCGTTAAACCGTTTCTCTCTTTTCTTTTCCTTTTTCTATTTTTCTTCTTTTTTTTTTCAAGCACGGGTGTCGATGTCCTTGTTCCCTGCCGGTAAAACAGATCGTTTGATCTGCCGCGGATCTGTTTGTCCGTCTGTCTATCTTTTTTTCAAAGTGCTCTGCCGGTAAAAAAAAAATCGCTTGTTGTGCCCGTGGATTTGCTCTGTTATCTTTTTTTTCCCGAGGCTACCAGGCACCTTCAAGTACCCTGATCCTGGTCACGGCACCATTTATAACATGGACCCCACACTCTTACACTCCTTGCGACGTGACGGCATCAAATGTAATGATGAACCGATCGGCGCAGGAATCCTTCCTGACTGTGAACACCTTTTCTTTGGCTCGTGATTTCGTCTGTAGTGGCTGTAAAAAGAAAGATGGCTCGAATCTCCCCCGGGTCAGATGAATGACGACTTCGTGATTCTGTGAAGGCAAGATTACTTAGCAGGACAATTCGATGACAGAATAACTCAACAAACGGCTAGGCTTTTCACAACAATAATTATTTAATAAAAATGAACGGTGGGTTTTTAACCCAAAGTCTATTCTTCGATAATGGCTTTTTTCTAACTATCTTATCTTCCTTCTCTCTGTGTGTGTGTGTGTGAATCTCTTTACGACTGCAAATCCTTAATCGAGATATAACTTGTCTACTCAAAACGGTGTGTGTGGACTCTTACGACCGTTGGTATTAATTGAGACGTTAATCTCTGTTGGAAAACGATGGTGGGGGAATGCCATGAGCCACGCCATGCCAAGCGAGAGCGATCGTTCACGCGGCGCTCTCGCTGGGCCGTCTGTTCCGAACGAATCCTTAGATCTGACTGACTTGCGATCGCCTTCTCATCTCAAAATAACAAAGACGAAAAACGTATAACTCATACTCTCTCTCTCTCTCTCTCTCTCTCTCTCTCTCTCTCTTCTCGTCGTGTGGTACGCGCGATGCTGACTTACTCTCTTTCTTTCCCCCATCCCTTCTTCTGTGTCCCACCTCCTCTCCCGGGGTGGGGTGGTACGCTTCTCAACGGACAATTTGGAATTTATCTCTTAGTCTTTATCTCCCTAGAGACCAATTATTCCCTCTCCCTCTGTCCTCCAAGTGTTGACACCTCTGATAAGATTTTGCCAAAACTTTTGGCAGCGTGTGCTCAATGTATCCCATTGTTGTTCCCTAATTGCCAACGACACCCTAAGAGCCAATCTCAGACTTCGCGGCGCCCCCAGCGATCAGGGCCCGGACGGTCGAAAATATGTACTAGCTCCCAGACTTCCACTTGTCTCTACGTGGGGCCTGATCTCCCCGATGCATTCCAGTGCACCCCGGGGTGCAGACTCCGTCGCTGAAACCACTGTTTCACAAAGAGAAATAAAATTGTGAGGAGAAAAAAATTTCGTTTTAACAAAGGATTTGATCGCTGGCTGAACTGTACTCTGCCACACTAGGTAACCATTTCCCAAAGTTTCTAAGACAATTTTTAGTAACACAGACCACTTACCGGCACTAGAAGGATTTTGTTTCTTTGATACAAATATATGGGGGGGGGGTGACTAAGCCATCCCATCAGTTTGGTAACTTTCAACTTGATGGAATTTACCTTTTTACAATCAGATCTGCTTGTTTGTTAGAACATGCAAGCCTCTTTTGTTCACAAACGAATTCATCAGCAGCAAGATGAGGAAATAAAAATTAGGAAGTTGCCAATTGACAAGTGGGAGGGAAGGGGACTGGGAAATGTTTTTTGATGAAACAGCTAAAGCCATCTGACCCTTATTCCTGTCTCAATCTGCCTAGATTCCTTTCTCAGAAGAGAGTAGTGAAAGAATCCATTCCATGGAAAATATCAATCCCAGACAGATCATTTTACATGAAACTTATACAGCGAAATGCCTCAAAAACAGAAACAAGTAACCCTGAAAAATGTTAAAATTGATTTTATAATTTGGTATTTAAACAAAAACAAATAAAATATTGCTTCTTTTTTTTTTTTAAATATACTTTTCTCCCACAGTGGCAAGATGTGACACAAGATCGGAAGGCGGGATTGCAAAGTCAGCGCCCAAGAAGATGAGCACTCTGGCCTACAAAAAATGCCAGACCCGTCGGCATTCCCGGTAGGGGCGCCTCAGGAGATTAACAATAAACTAACCCCTTTTCAAAGGGTGAGAAGGCAAAGCCTGGGAGGGTGGACCTCCTAGAACTGCACAGGACAATACCCCAGACTGACTGAATCAAGGCTCAAAGGCCAAGACGGTATTGGTCTATAGGGTGTAGCATCCATCGGAACAGATACTACACTTTGATTCCAGCCAAAAGACCAAGAACTTTTTTTTATAAACAGAATCTGATCGTAAACTATTTGAAGTTTTTATTTATTTCCTTCGTCTATTTTTATCTTATCAAATTTATTAAAATAAATAATAACGCCCAACTGCCCCCGCTCCCCTATTTTCTCTGGAAAATATGCTGAAGTACAATAAGGTAAAACTTTGATGACTCACTCATTCATTAAATGTAGGTGTTTATTACTTTGTAATCCTTTAAATAATTTTTAAAAAAAATGATAATCTTTTCATTAACCAATAATGAAAATTATTAGATGTACAAGAGTTTTTAAATTGTAACGATTTTTTTTTCATTATATTCAAAAATATTGTACGCTGAAAAAACAAATAATTTTTTTGCCAATTTAGACATTTCTTATTTCATTCTTAGTTTTTCTAACAATCTCTTTCCTCCTCTAATAAAGAAAGTCAATTAAATGCTTATGTTCTTCCTCGTAATAATTGTACAAATATGTTGAAAATAAAATATTTTATTCAAATCTTAAAGTGTTTTTCAACTTGTATCAATTTTGTTTGAAATTGTCGTTCATTTGTGAACAAACTTATCAAATAAGTAATTATAATGAAATCACATCCATTTAAAATAATAAAAAGAAAATGTAGATAATACTAAAACTCCGATAATCTTGCATACTTGTTTGTTTTCACATTGAATATATTAGATAGTGGGAGGAAGGACGAATGAGGTGAGAAGTGGTAAGCAGATGACGTAAATAATAAGTCAACCTTTAAGCAGTCATCTATCTGATCAGTCACTATGGCAACAAGGACTTGGATATAGCAGCAGCAGTTGAAACAGTAAAACCGTGTGTTTATTTTTTGTTGTAGCTGACATCTATGATGATTACGCATAAAATTTTGCTAATTTTTCTTAAATTGAAAGCCTACACTAATTTTATCCTATCTCCTCATAAACTATTAATACATCGATCTATTTATCTTCTCAATCGTATATATTAATGTACATTGTACCAACGATGACCCAATGAGTCAAAGGTCATCTTGTAGGCATCAAAGTTCTACACAATGAATATGGCGGTCACAGTCTAAGAAAAAAGGTCCACTTCTGTAGAAGGGTTATCTTTAAACCATACTGAAGTATGCTAAGTGTAAACTAGTTTGGGTGTTGCAGCATGTGAACTGTTGTTGGGTTATTTTATACAGAAACTTATGTATACTTTGTATCTGAATGATTTCTAGATTAACCTGGTTTGTAAGCATATATTTTGGTAAATGATAGTCTGTAAATAGATTCATTTAATCCATAAATGGTACATCTAAGAGTGGACCAAGAATAATGGTAACTATGGGGCAACTCTACGCTCCCCAAATTGGAACCAACCTCACCAACCGATGACAAACTGGAAAGAAAGAGGACACATAATGAAAGTAAGTCATTTGGTCAGCTTAGAAGAAACTAGAGCACTTTCGTCATAGAGAATGGTTTGTCTATGTTTTGGAAAGACAGGAAGAATCATATAATCTGAAGAACACTGTCCCCTTAATGAAAGCCATGGGGGCACGTGTAGAACGCCATGAAGATTCTTCAGTGAATCGGAACTAAGAATTGATTGAAGAAAGATGAATATGAACAGATTTTGAAAAACGATCCGTAAAAATAAAAGCAAATAGTCATAAAACTTGATCTGAACTTTCTTTTTGATTTACAACAGGAAATCAACTTAAAGTCATGACAGTGCCGTAAGCCCGCCCCCCCCCCCCCCCGATCCACATTCTATAATGATACCCCTGCAATAACTAGGGGAGACTAATCTGTATACAAGCAACTGTGCTAACCTTTTTGATCACAAAAATCAGAGAATTCCAATTTTCATTTAATTTTTTGCATCAATTAAATAACTGCTATATTTTATAAGGCTACAAGTTTCCAAATTTATGAAAGCGATTTTCAAAAGAATCAGAGTTTATGCTAGATTAATGCACATGTGCATTATATATTTATTTTTTAATATTTTATTACTTTAAAAGTGACTGTATATCATTTTTTTTCACGTATCGTTTTAATTAAGTGGTAAAAAATAAAGATACGAAGGCCTCTGGTTTGCTGCTGAAATCATTGCTTTTGGGTCCCCTAGAAGGTTTAGGCCTACTCTGATCTGGGAAGGTCAAATGTAGATAATGATGGCTATAACCTTTGAGTTTTCTACAGTCTGAACTACGTACTTCTGGTGAACAAGTACCCCAAGGTAGACGTAAACATTATCGACTGGCGTCCAAAAGACCATTATTAAAATCCTATTGATAATCTCTGAGGTAAACTGATGACCAGGATCTGTCCCAGAAGCATCGAATCTCTGGGGTGGAAATGGTAAGGAGGAGGGGCTGTTCATGCTTGAAAAATTTGCTGATGAAGAATGAGCCTAAAACTATTTAAAAAAATTTTTTTTTAATGGAAATCGCTCCAGAAAAGGCATGAAGCCACTTGATGTAAGGGGCTAAAAAGAATGAAAGATGATTATTGCAAAGACAGGAGATGCCTATTGACCGTAGTCTTGAAAATACCAAGGATATAAGTAGGAGGAAAACAGTCAGCAGGAAGAGAGTTCCACAAGCCTGAAGCTGTTGAAAACAAGCTACTAAAATATGAAGATCTAAACAAGATATCAAAACAGCGAATTGATGAAGACCACTGTACTAACGAGTCAAACGAGCTGAAACAAAGGAAGCGGAAAATAAATCAGACAATTCTGAAGAACACAAGAGACTGAAACTAGCAACATCACGTCTGTGAGAGAGAGGGTGCAGAGAAGAAGAAAAGGTAGAACCAACCAAATGACAGATACGCTTCTAAACTTTATCAAGAACCCTTAAATGGGACAGAGATTCCCCAGCCCCAAAATCACAACAGTATTCCATACAAAGAAAAACTATACAAAATGGCTGCCGGTTGTTATTCAGCATAAAAAATAATGCGTAATTGATAATTAGTATAAAGATAAAAAAAATCATTTTTATATTGGTATTTTTTTGAGAAATTCATTTTTCCTGCTTTCAAAGAAAAAAATTTAAGCTCCATAAATAAAACAAATATATTCAGAAATGCAGTATGAAAAATTGCTGCACCCTTAAACAGCATTTGGGAAATAAAATGTTATGACTTATTTAGATGCATTATGGGAATTGGCTTTATTATATTCTTTAGAAAACCTTATAAATGCTTAATTTGAAAAATAAAACCTGATACCACAGATGTTAAGTGATTATATTATTTTTAGAGTGATTTTCAAGATAACATCTAGTCTTTTTTTCTTCATATCTTTTCTCAATGTATATTTGGGTCTATATCCTAGACCGAATATCCAGTAAGATAGATACAGAGAAAAGAAAAGGAAAGAACAAAAATGACTTTCCCAAATTCACTTAAACGATAGATGTTATCTTGAAATATTGTTAAAAATGTATAATAATCATTTAGCATCTGTGGGAGCATTTTCAACATATGTATTGATAAGAATTTCTCAAATATATAAAATAGGAAATATTTTAAAAACAATAAAATTTATATGGGTCTAATTTGCAAGACTGACAGTGGTAGGAAGAATAATATTAAAAAGACAATGGGAAGGAAAACACGAGCAGAGAACACGTGGCAAGACACTAATGAATAACAAGCAAGTTTACAATTAAAGTGAGGCCACAGACAAGAAAACTTACAAATACTACAAATTTGTTCCCAACTGACCCTCATAATATCAGCTATTGGCTAGGAGCAAAGTGTAGTATCTGTTCTGATACTACACTTCATCTTTTCTGTCCTCGGTTAGGGAAAGGAGAAATCCTTCTAGACTAAAATTTTTTAAATTTTTGTCCCAATCTAGAGTGCCCCTTTTTGGGGAGTTGGATTTTCTCACATTAATATCAGCTGCTGAAAGTGGATTCAGGAAATATAAGAATCAAGCAATATAATTTAAGTTTCAGTTTTTTTTTTTTTTATACAGCATTGAATTATATCACAGACAGTATTTTGTATCACATGATATTTCATCAAAGTTTTAACAGAATTGATTTTTCTTTTTTCAATGGCCGACACAACTGAAGATATTTTGAAGATCAAATCACAAAAGGGTCATTTTAATCAATACTGATATAAATATTGACTTATAAACAATATATCTCCAGATCAGGAAAGCTAATTCAAGATCTATATAGAAATTGGATGCACACACACACACACACTGAATGTCTACAGGAAAGAAACATAATACCTACTGGTGAAAAACTGAAGGCCTACTAGACACCACCCTTGGGTGTCTTCGGTCTCTCTATACAAGGGTTTGTCAGGCCACCCTGACATGAGGATACTTCACATATGAAGTAAACCCTGACCAACTCTTTAAAAAAAAAAAAAAGAAAAAAAAAAGGTGTGCTGTCTCCTCAAACAATCCAACACGTCCTCCGGGTTGCAGACGGGGGGACCCCTACTATTAATAGAGAGCAGCTTTGAATAACAAATAAGAAGCCGTTGACAATGAGGAACTGATAAAAAAGATGAATAACAACAAGACACCCAAAGATAAAAAGGGCCCCTCAACTTATTTATGCACCAGGCAAAGAGACGTAAGCAATGATGTAAACTTTCCTGCCTCTGGAAGTGGCACTCCAGCCATGACAGAGGCCAACCAGGGGCAGCCATCAGGCCTTCATAAAAAAGGTCCTGACCTTTATGTTCACCATGTGCGGCAACTAAGAAGAAAGTGCTATTGTTTTGCTACCACTACTCTAAGTTTGCAAAGTGGAGCAAGACATCAAACGAAATCCTGGTTGAGAAGATCAACAAATTTGCCGTCTCTGAAGAAAAACAAAAAACAAAAAAACACTGGTGGCCCACCTCTGATCGCTTGTTTCCAGGATGGTCATATATATAACAGAAAATGAGAACACCCTCATCAAAAATGAAGCTCCATAGAAGGCAGAAAGAAACTACTTTCCTATCAAGGAAGAAGAGACCAGACGGCGACAAGAGTCTAGATGGGTAAGATAGGTAAGGTAAGATATTGCTTAATGGCACATCAACCCTTTTCATGCCATGAATGTAGAAGGAAATATCCTTCATTTGAGTCTTAAGTCAGTGGGTCATTTATAGTCATAAGTTAAGAGCTTTGGTATTTTGAATTGTTGTCATTTTGGTGAAGGTTTTTATGCTTCAAGTTCTTTATATGTTCAAATGTTTAATCATGGTTTTTGGTTTGGTTGTTTTTGTTTCACGGCATATCGACCCTTTTCAGGTCATTTAATGCTGAATCCGGTCATTTTGGTGAAGGTTTTTATGCTTCAAGTTCTTTATATGTTTAAGTATTTATTCATGGTGTTTGGTTAAGTGAAAGGGAGGAGATGAGGGAAATTGTTTTTTGTTTTGGATTTTGCAGAAGATGATTGAGTTTCGCAAAGGAAAAAAAAACAATAAAACATCAATGTTTGGTGCATTTTGAGTCAGGAAGTCAATAACTTCAGACAGCCTGATTTGGTAGCGCCAGTAGATTCTATTTGACCCATAGATGGGGCCCTTACAGGTACTACCACTCCGGGGCAGAGTGGACCTGGGAGCAATGGCAGCTAAGGGGCAACTCTACATTCCCCACAGCTCCCAAATGGAGGCCTCACCACTGGATGTCTTTTAAGGTCATACCCAGGACCGTCTAGATGGGAGAGGGAAGAAAAGTGGAAACTCTTGGGCCAAGGAATATGCTCAAGCCAAATACATAAAAAAAAAAACAGAGGGGACAGGTTGAAGGGTGAGGAGGCCACACTAACATGGCTAGTAAAAGGCGACACATCCCTCATAATCAAAACGAGTGAAACAGAACGGCCTCGTAAATACAGACACATCAATTGTCTCACTACGATCTACAAGCTCTTCATCGGCCTGGTTGCAGACAGCATCTATGACTATCTCTCTTTTGGAGCGTACCTCGGAAAAGAAGAAGCATGATACAGAAGGAAGTGTTTAAAAACCAAGGAATAGTTGTTGATTAATAAGACCATCTTTGAGGACTGTAGGAAGAGGCAGAGAAACCTAAGCCTGGCTTGGATTGATTACCAAAAGGCATATGATAGTGTGCTCCACACGTGGCTACTGCGGTGGCTTGTACTATATAAGATCTATCGGGTAATTAAGAAAACTTTGTAACTCTCGCTTCTCTTATTTTATCCTTTAGTCCTCACATTCCATGAGTGATGTTTCTGACAAAGGGGGAAGAATTGCTGTTTTCTAGGTTAGAATCTATCCATCTAACACATATCGTTGGCTAGTTTTTAACTTTGAAGTAGTATTTTTTTTTTAGCTCCTTACATCAAGTGGCTCTATATCTTGTCTGGAGCGATTTCCATTAAAAAAAAAAAAAAATCATGGTTGTACATATAAAGATGTGGCAAACAACCATGTCATTAAGCCACACTGATGAAACACTTACAATCCCTAAAGTCAATATCCGAAGAGGAATCTTCCAATGAAATAGCTTATCTCCTTTACTCTTTTGCCTGACGATAGATTCGATAAGTAAATTACTGAACAAAAGCTGGCGTGCCTACAACCTAAGCCAAACTTAAAATAGTGAAATGAAGACCAGTGACAGTTTGGGGCGGGGGGAAAAAAAAGTCACTATTTTAAGTTTTTAATCGTAGTGCATGAATTACTTCAACATATTTACTCTGATGAGTGTGGATGAAAGCTGGCTTAGTAGATTTATGTACTATTCTTTCTCTTGTTTTTAACACTCCCCCCTCCCCTAAAAAAATGTCACAAATGTCTATATTCCTTGCCTTAATATATATATATATATATATATATATATATATAATTTTTCTACAAGCAATGATCCATAGGAAAGTATGCAAATATGCCATCTTTGATAATTAAACCGCTGTCTGTGCTGCTGCATGCAAAGGAAGATGCTGGTAGTCAAGATGAGCGGCGTATTGATCGTCAGCCGAGATGGCTTTTATTGACAAACAGGTATCAATAGAGCGAGTGGAGTGTATTGATGTATCGAAGGGGACATTCGCTCGCCTCCTCCTCCTCATCCTCCTCCTCTTCTCAAAGCAGATGGGGACATTTGTTCATTCTCATCACCTGCTGTCACAGACACAGGTTCAATATTCTATACAATCTCCCAACTCAACTTTCAAGACTGATCGATAATCACATCAATACTACAATAAAACCACTTCCAATAAGATACACAATGAAAGAGTTTGGTGTAGATATATTTGAAGACAGATCTACATAGACATGGTAAGTCAGGAAACTATATCTATACTAAGATGAGAGACATCTATCTGTCTGAATATATGGAATAAAGTATTTTTGTTTCAAATACTGCCCGATTACGAGATAGAATGTTGACAGAGGCATACATACATACATATATATATATATATATATGATAAAAAATGGAAAAAGTGTTCCAACATAATGGAAATTGAAAAAGGAAAACCGAAAAATATTATGTATTCATCAACGTTTCGTCTTTATTTTAAGACTTCTTCAAGATGATTGTCTGAAGAAAAAATTTTTGGTACTGTTTGGACTCGTCAGCGTACTGAATGAGGTCGTTCATTTGACCTCATTCAGTACGCTGACAAGTCCCTTTGGTATAGGCTTTTTTAAATGTAAAAAGTCAACCCATTTGAATGAAACTACGGTACGATTCTGAATTATGTAACATACAGTTTTGCAATAAATTATTCCTATGAGCTCACACTCTTCTGCGATCAAGCACTTTATTGATTTCTTTTCAATATAAATTGACACACTAATATATATATATATAATTTAATATTTATTTATAAATATTAAATATATATATATATGAGAGAGAGAGAGAAATTGAAAAAGGAAAACGAAAAAATATTATTTATGTATTCATCAACATTTCGTCTTTATTTCAAGGCTTCCTCAGGATGATTGTCTGAAGAAAATTATTCATATATATATATATATATATATATATATATATATATCCATGAAAACGTGTTTTGTTGCTACTTTGGTTCATCAGGATTTCAAAACTTTGATCACAGGGACTGTAGTCAAGTGCTTTACAACTAAGCTACAAAAGTATTGTCTGAAATACGTGATGGTTTTATCGCTTATAAATGTTTTTGGTAAATAATTTTGTATTTCTTGCGATAATAACAGCTTATGAAAGCCTTTATGGTGATGCATTACGTAAGTGCTTGTGAGAGAGTTACATACATTATGTCGGCCCCTATTTTTAGGGACATATATTTTCTTTTGTTTGTAACTATGTTGATACTTAAGCATTTCTAAGGTTTCAAATCCTGCCATAGTCAGCCATGCAGTAACGGCAAAACACATGTCCATTGATAACTATTTTACTTATCTATCTATATATATATATATCTATATATATATATATATTTAAGTGAAATATTTTGAAAATCAACAATCGTGCGATTTAAATGAAAAATTCATTTATTTATTTATTTTTTTGCAAGCTTTCGTTGTAGAACTTTGTTAGGCGAGACTGCCTAATAGTTTTTTTTTTCTTCTTTTCTTCCTCCTCATTTTGATGGTATTAACCCCGAAGGGTCGAATCACGATATGAGCAGAAAGAGATGTACCATCAAAATGAGGAGGAAGAAAAGAAAAAAAAAACTATAAGACAGTTTCGCCTGACAAAGTTGTTCTACAACGAAAGCTTGCAAAAAAAAAAAAAAAAAAAAAAAAATTAAAATGAATTTTTCATTTAAATTGCACAATTGTTGATTTTCAAAATATTTCACTTAAATACATTCTCATGCATGCTTCAAAGATGTTGTCAATTTCCTTATATATATATATATATATATATATATATGATCCTAAAAATAGGTGGCAACATAATATATATAAGGGAGTTAACTCTCTCTCAAGCACCTATGTAGAGCGTCACTATAAAGGCTTTCATAAGCTGTTATTATTGCAAAAAATATAAAAATAATTATTTACCAAAAACATTATATATATATATATATATATATATATATATATATATATATATATATATATAATGTTAAGCTCTCTGATAGAGGAAAAGGTTTCCTCCTAACGTAAAACAATAACCTTCTGTAAAGAATAGATTTCTCTTGGTAACCAAATAGTGTTATAAAAATATATGTAAACAGATTAGGTATATATAGCGCTACAATTTCTTCTACTGTTAGTAGTAGGGTTGTTGGCACAGTGGCTGTAGGTGCTTGACTGCTGGTCACATTTGGATGTGACCGACCATTCAGGTTTCGAATCTCAGCGTGGATGATAAACTTGCTACATCTAGCCACACTGATGAGTCGTAGACAACAAAAGAACTGTCTGTGGATGACATTTATATATATATATATATATATATATATATATAAACAAATGAAACTAAATTCCAGTAACCAAGTTTTTATTCATTCTTCTGTTCACTTTTTCTAAATCCAAAAATTTTGACATATATGTGTGTTATATATATATATATATATATATATATACATACATACACACATCTACATTCTGTGCTTATATCTTTTAAAGTACAGATATATAAATGCATAATATTGCAAAGTATATATATATATATATATTTTGTAATAGTATGAAAATATATTTATGACAATTAAGCTATGCAGAGGCGGCCGCATTTTATCCCTGCAGGGAATCGTTAGGTTAAGTGCATATATATATATATATATATATATATATATATATATATATATGGGAAATGAAAATGGAAAAACCAAGAGATATTTTTTTTTTATATATTCATCAACGTTTCGTCTTTATTGTAAGACTTTCTCAGGATGATAATTTTAAGAAAAATGTCATGCAAGTACATCGAAATATTGGGTTGACATGATGGGTTGATGAGAAAAAGTAGTAGCCGTGGCTACTAAGAGTGCTGGACCAAGGTTTGGGCTGAGGGAAGTCAGTCTGTGGCTGAGAGTGAAATGAATGTGGATGGCTGTGAGTGAAAAAGGAGAGGGGTGGGAGTGTTAGTGAATTTGTCTTAGGGTGGGAGAGAAGGGAGGGGGTGCTGAGGCTTTTATCGTGATGAGGTGTAGCATGGATTTTGAGGGGCTGGGGAAAGAGGGAACTCTGTCTTTGATATGTAGGTAGTATCGTAGTTTTAGAAAAAGATTTGAAGAAATGAAGATAATTTGACAGTAGGTGGGTGGGTAAGAGTGTGAAAGAAGTAGTCGAAAGGGTGAGATGGGTGATGGGGGGAGATTTTGTTGTGGTTAGGTGTGAAAACCTCCGCATCCCCCTCCCTTCTTTCCCACCCTAAGACAAATTCACTAACACTCCCACCCCTCTCCTTTTTCACTTACAACCACAGACTGACTTCCCTCAGCCCGGACCTTGGTCCAGCGCTCTTAGTAGCCACGGCTACTACTTTTTCTCATCAACCCATCATGTCAACTCAATATTTCGATTTACTTGCATGACATTTTTCTTAAAATTATCATCCTGAGGAATTCTTACAATAAAGACGAAACGTTGATGAATATATAAAAAAAAATATCTCTTGGTTTTTTCCTTTTTCATTTCCCATTACGTCGGATTACTCTCATCCTTCATTTTATATATATAAAGTTATCTTGTCAGATTGTTCATGTTTGACCTAAATAGCCATAGATCTGACGAATCGTTATTGTATTCTGACTTTTTATCCTTGCAGCATATTCTTTGCACTAAAAAAGTGTAATTTACTTCAGTTTCTTTCCAAAAATAATTATTCCAATCAAGATTATTACAATGGAGACAATTTTAAATAATGACCTATCTTAATGGAAACGTAAAAACTATGAGATATTTCCCCATTACATTTTCAGCCGAATAGGTACCGCTAGTATGCATATATAAAATATAATCATCCACAGACAGTTGTTCCATCGTTTACTACTCATCAGTGTGAATAAAAATTACTTTTAATTGCTGAAGTCTGCTTAGAGCATGAAACATTTCATACCACATTGAATCTGCTTTTCTGTTTTGTTTTTTGCTTTCTTTATTTTATTTACCATTTTGCCTAAATTGTCTAACAGAGTAATTGTCTTGAAGACGGCAAAATATTTATTTGTATGAAACTCATAAATAATCACGCACATATATAATGCTAGTCTCATTAAACACAAAAAGAGTCACAATGGACTAATTCTCCGAAGAGAATAAGCCTTATATGTGAGATGTCAGAAGACTTGCAGAAGCTATTCCAGTTTCACTCTCCATAAGAAACCACATGAACAAGCTGAACAAATGGTGCAAAACAGGTCAATTCTTGAGCATTAATATTTTGTATGCAATAAGCATTGCCAGTCTCAAACTGATATTGACTTACACACCCGCTATATTAATAGCAGCTACAGTTGTTAATCAAATACTTTGAACATAAGAAAAGTGATGTATCATAAAAAATGTGATGTATCATAAAAAAAAAAATTGTTTACGGAAACTTGGACACATTGATCGAAGTAGAATTTCTCTATATTCTGGTTGAGCAATTTTAAGAGAAGACAAGAAATATCTCCCCAAAATGAAATCAAATTGATAAATCTGTTCAGATCCTATAAACATTTACACAGTTGCTTCTGTGTATCACACACACACACACACAGAATTTCCATTAAATGATCATAGGAAAGATTTAGGACAATTGAGCTAAACAAAAATATCAAACTATATAATATCTTAACCTTATTTAAATAAATCGTTTCAAAGAAAAACTTATTGTCATCAAATTTCATAAAATATAATCAATATATCTCAATAAAAAGGTGATTTATAACACAAAACCCTTGCAAATAATTTCTTCACACAAAAAAAGAAGCTCTTGATTGAAAGATAGATTTAATGTAGGTGACATAAATAAGTATGTTTAGAGTTTTTCATAATGAAATATATGAACTATTGCCTTATTTTTAAAAAATCAAAAAAAAAATCCAAAGTTCTAGCCCAAAATGTCGGTTGATTAACACAATGCAAGAAACATTTGTACTTTATAAATTATTTGAATATCTGAAATAATTTGTAATTAAAAAAAAACAATGATTTCTCTGATTATTGCGTATTGAAACCAACTTGATGATAAGATCTTGATCTTTGAAAAGCCTTGGCTTAAGGAAAGAATAAACACTAGTTTATTACTGAATACACCTTGCATTGAACAATTGAAATTTGAAATAAATTTGGACAATCGTCGCATATTTATCACTCTTTTTTCTTCTATCTCTACAATTGCTCTATCTCGTATATTGAGCTAATCCTCTTCACAATAGGTTCCATCTACTAAAAGTTTTACTTTGGTTTATATTTGATCCTATATATATATATATATATATATATATATATGATGAAAATATGGAAATAATATTCCAACCTGATGAAAAAGGAAAAAACAAAATTATTTATGTATTGATTAACGTTTTGTCTTTATTTCAAGACTTCCTCTGGATGATTGACTTGAAGAAATAAAATGCAAGTAAATATTTGAAAATAATTTGCTTGTATGTGTTATGAAAAGAATATATATATAGTGATTACACTGACGAAGGCCGAAGGACTGTGGCCGAAAATTTTGTTTTCCTTTTAAGAAAAACTTTTTGATTTTTTTTATACATAAGGGACAATTGATATTCCTACACGTCAGAATATAGAACATAAAAAGATATATTAAATTATATATTTATATATTGTTTTTCTCCTGCATTCTAACCTGTTTTCCGTTTGTCTTTTTTCAAACACAATATATATATATATATATGTATATATATATATAGTGTATCAGGTTATATTGAAAAGAAATCAATAAAGTGCTCGATTGCAGAGGAGTGAGAGCTAATATAATTTATTTGAAAACTATGTTACATATTTCAGAAAACGTACCGCGGTTTCATCCAGATGAGATGACTTTTAACATTTTAAAAAAAAATCTTTAAGCCCAAATAAAAAGCGGTACGTTTCCTTATGTAACGTAGTTTTGAAATAAATTATATATATATATATATATATATATATATATATATATATATATAATAAATCACTCAATAACACAATGACACATAAATGGTGTCACTAATAAAAAATCTGATTTTAATAAAGTACTGACCTTCAAATGGCACATTATTAGTTTACACATTACAGTTATTTAAGTGAAGCTATTGTTGCTAATTTTCAAAACAATGGCAAAATCTGAATTTCGTGTGTTGATAAAGCATTACTTTCTGATGGGGAAAAATACTGTTCAAGCAAAGCAATGACTTCATATATCTTATTCAGACTCTGCTCTTTTGGAAACAAAAGTTAAGCGGTTGTATGCTGACTTTAAATGTTGCCGTGCAAACACAAATGATGCTGAATGCTCAGATCACCCAAATTCGGCTGATGTCCTGGAAAACATCAAAAACGGTCCACAAACTCATTTTGGCTGATCGTAAATTGAAGTTGAATGAGATAGCAGAGAAGTTGAAAATATCAGAAGGTATAGGTGTATTCACCATTTTGCATGAACATTTATGAATGAGAAAGCTGTGTTCAAAGTGGGTGCCGCATTTGCTCACAGTTGATCAAAAGCAACAACGCGTTGATGATCGAGAGTGTTGTTTTCAACTGTTTCAACGCAACAAAAAAAGTTTCTTGCATCAATATGTGACAATGGATGAAATGTGGATCCACCACTTCCCTCCGCAGTCAAATTGGCAGTCAGCTGAGTTGAGGCAGTAGACCAAAGCGACCAAAGACGCAAACATCAGAATTTCTAGAATGCATTGCTATTACAAGACAAGAATGAATTGCTATTACAAGACAAGAATGAATTGCTCATAAAATACATTTCTCTCAGAATACATTGCTCGTAGAAGGAACTTTCACAGTGAAAGTGGGAACATTACTCTTAGAAGGGAATTCTACTGAGAGAGAAGCATTACTCTATAAAAACACCACTCCAAGAAAAAATTACTTCTTTGAAAACAGCACTCTTTGGCATTGGTAATCTTCTTTGTTCTCAACATGATTAACCCTAACCCTTCTAGTATCTATTTGTGGAGAAAAATTAAAAGGAGAAATAAGGGTTTGATTTTTTAAAGATTCCGATTGAATAATACGGTTGGATATGAACTTATAGATACTAGGACATGACGTGACCAGCTGATTGATTAGATTGAGCCTCTCCGAC
The DNA here is from genome assembly GCA_963556195.1 of Sepiola atlantica. Taxonomy (NCBI): domain Eukaryota; kingdom Metazoa; phylum Mollusca; class Cephalopoda; order Sepiida; family Sepiolidae; genus Sepiola; species Sepiola atlantica. The sequence continues at coordinate 38,302,129 of OY744537.1, forward strand.
CTTCCGTCTAGCCAAAGTAAGGGTCGAAGTGGACAAATGCCTATCAATGAGGATCACTAATCACCACACATGGATAAAAGGTAGACCAATTTTCGGGGGGGGGGGGAGTCTTACCCCTCTGCATTGGGTTGCAGTCGACAAATTCTAGGCCCTGCAGACAGGACAATTAAATTACATAATACTTGATTTTAAAATATTACTAAATAAAAAGTAATGAATATATTTGTGTTTCAACATCTTTTTACAACAAAAGACAGAGAGAGAAAGATAGGAAGAAATTACCGTCAAACAATTGACACCACAAATAACAATTATTACAAACTAAAAAGCAATGAATACACTTGTTTCGACATTGTGTTTCCAGAAACATGAGACTGAGGAGAGGGGGGAGAGAAAGCGAGAGAGAGGGGTGTAGCGACAATTGCCAACAAACACACTGGTCAAAAGGTTTGCTGAGGATATTTTCAGTTGACACCATTTTCTGTTTACGGCTGACTATGTTTAAATGAAAACAATTTTCCGATCTATTAATACTAGATTTTAACAATTTTAATATAAAATGATGTCATGAAAACATTTGTTTCATAATCATACTTAATAAGAAAAATTAAGTTTTATTTTGTTTATACAAACATACAGTTTTACATCGAGCGATGAAACAAAGACAAATAAAAGGAGAGGAGAAGATAGAGACGTTTATTAAAAGAGAATAGCTATATATATATATATATATATATATATATATATATATATATATATATATATATATAAGTCAGGTTCATATTATATTCCAATAACCATGTTTTTATTTTATTATTTTTATTTTTTCACATTTCCCAAAAACATAAAATTCAAATGGCGCATTAGTGGGTTCCCCCACGTATGAATTTTCTCTTTTTCTTTGTTTTTTGTTTGGTTTCACCCAAAAATAAACCACTGTATAGTGTAGGTTTTTTTAAAGACACTTTAATCCAAGAACTTTTTACTCTTTGTGAATTTTTCTGATGATTTTGTAATGTTGCAGAGACAATATTAACATAAAAATGTTGTTTGGCACAAGACAAATGAAACGGACCGTAAAGAATATATCTCACAAAAATGTTATGTTTTTTGGAAATGTGAAAAAATAAAAATAATAAAAACATGGTTATTGGAATATAATATGAACCTGACTTATATTTGCTCTGTTGTCACTAATTGACAATCATCGAGCTGAATCTTTTAAGGAGACTGCAAAGTAAAAGAGCACTGATAGTATATGCTAATACATATATTGTCATTAATAATTTTATATATATATATATATATATATATGGTGGCTGTCTATTCGATTTTGAATATGACCACTTTTGGCATATTGATGTGATATTAATGTGAAGGTTCCCAGTGAGAAGCGCAGATGTGGCTCTTCAAGTCTGCCAGACTTTTACAGACCATACCACAGATGGGGCACGTGTTGTGATGATCTGAGAGGATATCATAAATGAAGCCACCTCTTGTCCATGCTAGATTTTGCAAAACATGCACTCGTTGGTGATTCAACAAACCTACACGTGACATAGTTACCAAGTTGCACGCTTGGCATCTTAGGTGCTTCATGTTTCCTCCATGCGTTGGAGGTGTCACGTCCTGTCTCTTCCTAGTTGCTCTCTTTCGCTTCTGGTGTTTCATCATATTCTTTTCAAAAAGCTTGCTGCCTTCAAAAAGCGCTTTCCTCTACCTTGACCTATCTACAGCCACTGGCTCCCTCCCATCCTCCAACATCAATTCCAAAGCACTTCAAATCGTCTTTGAGACAATCTTTGAATCACTTACAAGGTTTATGCTGTGAGCAAGTATTCCCAGCTAGTTCCCCATAGATCACCTGCTTGGGCAGTCTGTCATCAGTAAGACGAATAAGATGACCAGCCCAACAAAGTTTGCATTTCCTTATAGAGACTCGATGCTTGGAACAGCAGCTCGTTCCAACACTCCGGTGTCAGGGGTAAAGCTATCACAACGGATGTTAAGCAAGTGCCTAAGGCAATTCTGCTGGAAACGCTCTAGCAGGCGAATATGAGCTCTGTAAGTGGTCCTTGTCTATCATCATCATCAACCGGTTTATTTGTTGAATCAGGCCACAATTAATCCTCTGATGAGGGTGGGGCCTGATTGTCTAGTCTCGAAATCTTATTCTTCCTCTCCACTCCTGTCTTTGGCAAGGCTTGATAGAATCCATACCCATGGCCTTCCTATCACGTTTGACTACGTCCTCCCAAGTCAACTTGGGTCTGCCAGTGGTAATATTCTCTGCTGGCACATTCAACTTTCGGACTTTAGCAATCCAGCCATCGCTACGCTCAATGTGACCCAACCAACGCAGTCTGTTCTTCCGCATGATGTCCATAAGGCTTTTCAAGTCGACCTGTGAGAGCAGGGATTCAAAAGAAACGTACTGTTCAGGCCTCACCAAACAGATCCATCTGACCATTGCTCTGTCATTACGGTGCAGCTTCTTTAGTATGCCAGCAGAGACAGCCCAAGTTTCTGAGCCATACAACAGCACACTTCTGACACATGAGGAGTATACACGCCCTCTTGTAGTTGTTGGCAGGTGTTTGTTTGTCAGGATTGGTAGCAGCTCTCTAAATTTTTTCCAGGCACACTTGCAACGTGTAGCTGCCGCGAGTTCACAGCCTCCACCTGATGATAGCACATCTCCAAGATAACAAAAGTCTGTCACAACTTCCAGCTTGTTGTCACCAGTATCCATCTCCGTCAGTGGTCTGCCATCTATTGGTCTTGCCGTGCCGGTGCAACGAAAGCACATTAAGTGAGGATCTGCTTTGAGAGAGCCCTTTATGCCACTGCACCTTTTGTGGACCCAACCTGAACAGTGAGTGCAGATGATTGAGTTGCTGCCAGTTCCTTTCAGACATACAGCACACGGGTATTTTCCTGTTTTCTGTAGTAAGCTGAGGTTTGGATCTGCGATCATGACCTTAGTTTTACCCATGTTGACTCTGAGACCTTTCTCCTCCATGCTACTCTTCCATCTATCCAGACGTTCCTTGAGTGACTGAAGTGAAGTATCAATGATTGCTAGGTCATCGGCATATAGCAGCTCCCACGGGCAGCCAGTATGGAATTCCAGTGATAGAGCCTCGAGTACAATGATCAATAGAAGGGGACTTAAGACAGATCCCTGATGGACACCTACTCTAACCTCAAATTTGTCGCTGTAGCTGTTACTGACTCGTACCCGACTACGTACATTGGTGTACATAGACGTTATCACCTGAACCAACCACTCAGTAACACCCAGCTTTCGCAGGGCCCACCAGATGACCCTTCTGGGGACACGGTCAAAAGCTTTTTCCAAATCTACAAATGCCATGTACAGTGGTTTGTTTGCTGCTAGATGTTTCTCCATGACTTGGCGTATGATGAAAATTGCATCTGTGGTGCTCCTACTGGGCATGAAGTCAAATTGCATATCAGCAATCTGTATTTGTTGTCTGATCAGCTGTTCAACAATTCTTTCCAGGACTTTCATGACCTGATCAATGAGCTTGAGTTCACGGTAGTTACCTCTGTTTAATGCATCGCCTTTACCTTTGTACAGACTTACTATAATGCTGTCTTCCCATTCCTTAGGTATGCATTCTTCTCTGATGATGGCTTCAATCAGTTCATGCACCAAACTGGCCCCTAGTTCACCGGTTGGTTTGAGCATCTCAGCAACTATACCAGATGGCCCAGCTGCTTTATCAGCTCCCATTTTACAGATTGCTTCAGTGATCATCTCCTGGGTAATGGGGGTACTAGGACCTTCTATAGGAGGTTCATAAGTCAGCTCATCAGGGTTCCATGGAAATTCAACGTTCAGCAAGCGTTCGTAGTGCTGTTTCCATGACTGTTTTTTCGCTTCATCATCACCAGAGTCGTTCCTTATAGGTTTTTCACCCAAGACATCTTGATTGTCACGGCGCATCTGTTTTGCGAGCTTGTAAATGTCGTAAATGCGACTTGGGATTTATTTTGAGAAAAATCTCTTTATCGGCCTCTGACTTAGCGTGGTGTACAGCAGCTTTAGCAGCACGCTTGGCTCCATTGTATGCTTCCCTACTACCTCCTGTTTTCCATGCTCTGTAGCATCGCCTCTTCTCTCTAACAGCTTGATCAACAATCTCATTCCACCACCAGGTTTGTTTCCTCCAATTGTGCTTGGATGACACTCCACACACCTCCATCGTTGCATCATTAAATCCATCCTTGAGCCACTTCCAGTGCTCTTCAACACTCACTGCCCGTGTATCCCGATGTGAAGAAACAAATCTCTCAGCAAATTTAGCCTGAATGATTGGATCCTTCAGCTTCCACAGTTTTATGCGTGGTGTAAACTTGTGTTTGCATTTGCGGGAAGCTTCTGCCTTGAGATCACATAATAGCAGATTGTGTTGAGATACACATTCTTCACCCAGGCTGACTCTGACATTTGTGACATGTCTCCTGAAGCTGCGTCGGAATAGTATGTAGTCTATCTGGGTCATGATTCTTCCAGATTGGTATGTAACTAGGTGTTTAGGCCTCTTTTCGAACACCGAAATTGTATTAAGAAAGCTAAAGGTAATGCAGAGAGATAAGAAACTGGAAAGAACAAAAATAAAAAATCGAAGTAGAGGACTTACAACTATGTATTTAATTTTCTTTTCGATCTTACATAAACAGCAAGTACGGCGTTAGCTGTGTGTGCTGTCCGGATGATGATTAGAAATCATTTGATATTTCGAGAAAATCTTCCCCTTGTCAAAAATGGACACAAAAGAAAAAGTCCAACTGTGTGGAATTCACTAAGATGGATGCTATATATATATATATATATATATATATATAATAATAATACTAAATATGAGTTAATAACGTTTGTTTCCCTAAGGCTTTTTTATACATATTTTAAACACACAAAATATGTTAAAATATACCTGTTTTAATTGTTTATAATTAATTGAACAAGTCAAACATATCTCTCTTAGCTATCTATGTATTTCTCTCACCTACACCCCCTTTCTCTCTATGTGGATTCAACCACTCATTATTATTTCATAATGTCTCAGTGAGCATTTAGAGGAAGATGGACTCTTTTCAGTGTGGTCATCTAATTTACATACATGTGTCTGTACACACCACAAACATATATGTAAATTAGATGACAAAATAATAAGTCTCTTTACTTCTATATGAGAATTATGATGAATAATAATTCTATATAATAATGATAATAATAATAATAATAATAATAATAATAATATAGAAGTAAAAAGACCTATAATTTTCAGTTATACAAGAAACATCTCTTTAAAGATACGTCAAAGTTCATAAATTTTTGATTGAAACCTAAGTAGAATAAATAGTAGTCACGGTTGTGACCCAACGGGTCACATATATGGCTAGTGTGTATATATATGTCTAGTGTGTATATATATATGTTTAGTATGTCTAGTGCATATATATATATATATATATATATATCTATGTCTAGTGTGTATATATATATATATATGTCTAGTGTGTATATATGTCTAGTGTATATATATATCTGTCTAGTGCGTATATATATGTGTAGTGTGTATATATATGTCTAGTGTAAATATATGTGTAGCGTATATATATATATATATATATATATATGTCTAGTGTGTATGTATATATGTCTAGATATGTCTGGTGTGTATATATATATGACTATAAAGGTAAAAAAAGAAGAAAAACCTTATGTTCTTTATTTTTCATGTATTTTCTTGGGATGATCTGGACCACAGCAAAACCAGCTTTTTCAGAACCACCGAATAAGAGAAAGCCTTCTTTCTCAGAAATGTTTTGTTTTTAAATACCAAAACGTGTTCAATAACATAAAAGCACAAAAAAATGAAGCAAGGGCAGAAATATAAAAATGATAATGGAGCAACATGCAAAAAGCGAATAAATGTGCATACATACATGCAATATGAACCGTTTTTCTTTCTAAAAATGGAAAAGAATGTCACAAAAAATAATAATTGTAGATTAATGGTACATGCTTTCAAATATGCTATCATGGGTTAGGGGGAAAAAAGTTATACCCCATCACTTTGTCATGACATGGAGAGAAAGAGACAGGAATGAACAATATATATATTGAAGTGAACAATAAAATATCTTTGAAGCAATTAAAAATGATCTTTAAGATAAAAAAAAATAAAAATAAAAGAGTAAAATAGAGATAAGAGAAAGTACTTAACATCACTTCTAAGCCCGATAAAGGATATAAGAGGCCATTGGCATGGTTGTAAGTGATGCCTCTTTATTTGGCTGGATAAAAATCGACTCCTTTGGTTCTAAATGAAAAGTGGCAATTTTTACACTGAAATATATTTTAACAGAGAAAATCTCCATTTAAAATTCACTTCGAATTAATGGTTTCTGCTTTTATTTAAATTAAGTTATTAATATCAATACCGAATATGGGGAAGCCATATTTTGCTGCGGCACATTTAAAAGATGAATTCGGCCCAGAGGTGAGGAAGCGGAGTCTGAGTTTGAGTGGAAAATTGGGTAGCATATTTTTTTAAAACCAACTCCAGAATCAGGCGACACATTTTTTCAGACTTTACATTATAGTCCTTCTCTTTTAAGTCCTAACTTCAAATCTTTCAATGTCAAATGATTAAATTAACCAATCAGCTTTCTATACTGGTATCAGGCAATAAAATGAGCCTTAGGAGTCAAACCCTTTCAATTCTATCTAAGTAACATCATGCATTTAGCAAATCATTTCTGCACTAAAACTAAAAACATCTGACCCTTAATAATGTGTAATACTTGACTTACTGCTGGAACACACATATATTTTTATTGAACGTTATCTTGGAGATAATTCTTTCACATTGAACAATTTTGATGTATTTCATTAAAACAACAAAAAAAAAAAAAATGTCACATGATGTATGATTTCCAGTAGAATGAATCTGAATGATTTTAAATATTAGCTAATTAGATTAAAGAAGTTAATAACTTGAATATTAGGAGAAGGGGTGGGGGGAGGAGGAAAAGAGAGAGGAGAATAATTAAATTCAAGACTTTTTTCCCTCAAAATTAGAGGATTTTATAAACAGAGCTGGCATTATCATCCTCGAAACACATTGACTGGAAAGGGCCGCAGACTGCGAAGGATGAGGAGAGGGGATGACAGTGCTCTGGAAGTCTCTTTAGTTTCAGTCTCCTTTGTTCAAATGCTGTTAGAATAAACTATAGTCACTTTTAACAGTAACACAGTAAAAAACATTACTGTGTATTTAGGTTAATCTGATCCATAAATTCTATCAAACTTCCAATTGTTTGAGAATCGCTACAATGTTATACTAACGATCTACGAGAATCAAATAATGATTTTGTAGGAAGAAAGCTATCGATGACGATGAAAAAAAAAAAAAAAAAAAAAAAAAAAAATCGAGAAAGAGACTGACTTTACTTTATATATCATATATATTATACATAAACAATATTATAGCTGTGAAATGCTCTACTTGTTATTGAGTACTTTTGAAAATATTGATTTTATTAATATATTTGAACTTGATTGATTAATAAATAAATATATATATATATATATATATATATATATAATCTTCATTTATATATCTAAATTATATCCTATGACGAGAATAAAAATTGAATAGAATGGAATATTTCTTAAATCATCAATTGTTCCAAAGGTGACATACAAAAGCTTTTTTCCTTTCCTTAATCCATGGATTTTCAAAGATATGCTCTTATCATCAGAGGAAATTCGACAGATTAGTCAGTAAAATTTACTGTAATGCAGCTTTGAATCTTTGGATTTGATTATACAAATTTTTCTATGCTTCTTCAATGGTGATGATTTTTTTTTTGCATATTTTAAACTTTTTAAATTGTTTATATTTTTATATCTTTTATATTTTTAGATTTTCAAATGTTTGCATTACAGTAAATTTTACTGACATATCTGTTGAATTTCCTCTGATGATAAGAACATGGCTTTGAAAATCCATGGATTAAGGAAAGGAAAAAAGTTTTTTTTTTAATATTACCGTAGTTTGAACAAGTGATAATTTAATAAATATTGCATTTTATCCAGTGTTACTGTCATCACTTAAGGTAATGTTTTAAGATCTATTTATAAGAAAATCTAAATAGCTCAGTTTGTAGAACATCAGACTGAAAATCCCAAGGTTTCGGTTTCGATTTCCGTTCATGGCATTGTTGGGACTTTATTATTTAGTATTAGTGCAATATTCTCCATTTTTGCTGTTGATAATTTAACATAATACACTTGGCTGGTAAAACGACTCATCTGCATAGTCGGTGACACAGGTTAGTCGAATGTCGCGACTATTTGTTTGCAACCAAGCATTCCCACGTTTGTGCCAGCCTCGTTTGTTTGAGAAAGCCACCATCTCACTTCCACTGCAGATACAGCACACAAGGCAGCGGAACTTCACTTCATGCGGACAGCTATCGTCACCAGAGGCAATGCGTAATTCATTTTACATATCAGCTCCACTTTAGCAAAGTGTTCTTTATTTAAACATCAATGATAGATTTCTCCAAGTATTGGGCATTTCGAACATGGATGTCATAAAAAAACTTCAAAAGTAACACATGGCATCTAATGTAGCTATCACAGGAACAGATACTACAGTCTCACCACTGTCTATATAATAAAAGTGTCAGACACATGATTTCTGTCTGTGGCAATTCATACAAAAGCTTAACTTTTTAAATTAATCTTTTTTACAGTATGATATAATTTTAAATAGTGGAATGGGGTCAAACATAGATGGTAACTTTTAATGCAGCAAAGACAAAGCTACTTTCCTTCAATAACTACAAGAAACCTCTTCAACCACCGATTGTCATGACAAATAACACCCTGCCTGAGAGTTCATTGGAATAAATACATTGAAAACATTGCCAGGGCTGCTGCAAAGAAGGTGGGCTCCAGTAAACTACTCACACCTGTAGTATCTGTTCCGATGGATACTGCACCCCATAGATTGGTATTGTCTTGGCCTTCGGGGCTTGATTTACGCTGATCTATGGGTCTGTCCTGTGCAGTTCTAGGAGGTCCACCCTCCCAGACTTCGCCTCCCCTCTTTAGGGAGGAGTAAGTTTATTGCTTACTGCCTGAGGCGCCCCTACAGGGTAATGCCGACGGAGCTGCCCAGGCAATTTTTAAACCCCACTTTCCCGACCCGACCTTGGGTCACATCTTACTTGTGGGAGTAAGATAAAAACTGGCCTTGTGCCTAACTCCTGGAGAGGAGTAAATCAATACTCACACCTGACATTATCCAATATCTCTACAAAGCCACCATCCGCCCATGCATGGAGTATTGTTGCCATATCTGGGCTGGGGCATCATTCACTAGTCTCTCCCTCTTAGACAAGGACCAAAAAAGAGTTGCCAACTTGATAGGTCCCTCACTATCCACCAAGCTCCAGCCCCTGTCCCATCACCACAATGCCTGTTTGACAAGTACTGCTCTGGTACTCCCACGACGTTAATTCACTAGACCAACCCGACAATCTGCCAAATCCCATCCATTTACTGTGGAGGTCCCCAAATGCCGAAGAGCTTTCTACTCCAAAAGCTTTTTTCCTCGTGCTGCTGGACTCTGGAACTCCATCCCTGCTCCCCGTTTTCCTGACATGTAGAAATTTAAAACTAATATAAACAGACATTTCGCTGCACAGCTCCTAATTTAGAACCCCCCCCCCCTTCTTTCTCAGTAGCCCCTTACGCCTACAGTGGCGGCCTGCCTTGTTTGGGGTGAACTATGTTAAAAAAAAAAAAAAAATTTTTTTTCTATTAATGGAATAACCTAACAATTACTCACTCACTATCCAGGTTTATTGTTTATGTTCCCTTTGACAAGAGGTTCGACGTTGTCTGGCTGTCCTTATGCTAAGTCTCCAGTGATCACGATTGTGGGGATTGACTGCGGCCATTTGCCACTGTTTACGGTCTTGCCTAATGGTTTCTTTCAATGTCTTCTTAGGGCATCCGGCTTTCTTTTTGCTGTCCAGTCCAGCAAGTGCTGATATACCCCTTGCTTCTTTCAACATGCCCGAACCAGCAAAAGTTGGTTTGCCCTTATTAGAACATCAAGTTTTGGAATGGCCAATTTCTCAAGTAGAGTGGCTGACCTAATGTTACATTATTACAATACTGTAAGTAATTCAATTACCCCCCCCCCTCCAACCCCCCCAAAATGGAAAACGGACCGGCAACAGCTGGTTGAAATATATATATTATTTCGTACCATGTCTATTTCACAGTAAAAAAAAAAAACCCAAAAAACTATGGGATTTAAATTTCAACATTTTGTAAGACAGACGATCGATTTTATTACAAAACTGATTTTTTTTTTAATAACATATATTATTTCATTGAATTATCTTTATAAAACTGAAAATATTTTCTCATAGGAAATTAAGAAAAAAAAATGAATAAATAAAAAGGGTTGGGGCATTGAATAAAACAAAACTGATAGTAAACACACTCCCGCTGAGAAGTCTTTTGAACTGAATCCAAAGCTATTACTTGGTCAAACATGGTGGCCAAATCCAAAGTGGAGTTGTTTTCAATAAACACTGCCGCATCAGCGATAATTGCAGTTTGCTAGTAAACGTACATCCTTCCCCATAGACTCCCAACAATACGGAGCTGCTGTCACTACCTGGCAGTTACTCTTCACTTGGTATCTTCAAAACGTAAAAGTATTCGTTCAAAGACATGCCACCCTCCTGAAATAGAGTTGCAACATGACAAGCAAAAACTTTCTTCACGGTTTTGTACACTTAGTAAATTAAGTAATAAATTTGGATATTGTTTTATAGATTTGAAGTGAAACTAAGTTTGTTTTTTTCGTTTTTTCTTTTAAAACGGCCACTCAAGGACAAGGGTTAATGGTTTATGTAAGGTGAATGGTGAGACAAACAACTTGAGGATTGCAGACAATGACTGGATCTGGGCTCAACAAGAATTTGTTAACATTGGACTTGAAAACGACCATGTTGTAGTGAGCTGGGAAGCAGCCCCGTGGTATTGTGTTACACAGTTCTTGGAAAGAAACTCTGCTCATGGAAGTTCCGTTTAGTTTTAGGTATATAGAGGAAGAAAGGAAAATTATCTACAGTGGTTGTAGCTAGACGAGTTTTTGCTGGGTATGTTTTACTGGGGGGAACCAGAGATTAGAGCTCAGTCAAGCACCTATCATGAAAAAAACGATAGAGCAGAGAAAGACTAGCAACCTCTCTTCTGTAAGAAAGAAGCTGTAGGGAAGAGAAGAGGATATCCCCTACTAGATTACGAAGTCGATTTTGTACTCTGTCAACGTAAGACAGAGTGCTCTGAGTGATAACTCCCCAAATGCGGCAACAGTACTCCATCTTAGGCTGTATCAGGTAGAGCATTGCATCAGGAGTGAGATACTTTCTGGAGCAGTAGAATGATCCAACCGTTTTCCAAGACCTTAGCAACAGATCTGATGTAAGTTTTCCACTTAATATCTGGGTTAAACGTCACTTCTAAAAGCTTGTCAAAACAGAGGGTCTCTTCAAAGGAAGTACCATCCATTTCAGCTGAGGCAAAGTTGCCTAAGAATCCCAGCTTGTCCAGATTCTCCTGAGGAAAGAGTCAGGAAATAACTCAAATATCTGAAAGCAATTTTTCCATTTTTGCGTAACGAATCTAATCTCTCAGATTTCAGTAAATGTAGTATTCTTTTTTTTAGCACAACTGATTTTCCTAACAGTAATTTTAGTTAAATAAAATGTAGGAAAAATATAAGTAACCTTTACTTAAAATCATTTTTATTTCCACTGTATAATATACATGTAAAAGTAAGAAGCGAAATTGGTGGAGAATTTTAAGATTAGAGTTGTCTCGTTGCAGTTGTCTCCCTTGGTCATTTAAAACCTTGATTTCCGAGTTCATGCTTTTGTCCAACAAAATGATTTAATAGAATGTTAGGATTTAAATATAAGCAAAACCATTAATTTGAAATTTCCCTTTTAAATGATCTGAGGCAAAAATAAGTGATCATCTGGATCCTCAATTCAAAAATAGACAGATATATTAACATATATATTAATGCCTAATTTACAAAAACAAATATTGACAATTTTTGTGCAATATTGTCTGCATTTTGCAAATTTGGGAACAAATCTAAATTAATAAAAAAATTTATGTTTTCGTGAAAAACTGGGCCAAAATTACCTCGCCAAATTCTGTTGAGATCAAAATTAAGGCTTATGATGAATTTAATATGAAAATCCTCTTTGAAACCTTCTTTATCAGTTGTTCTTAATCGTTTGCGGGGTCATAGACCCCTAAAGTTATGGATATTATTAAAGAACACAATTTTTCTTCCCTCACTATAATGGGGATTTTGTGTGTGTATGTTTATAATCAAAATTCAGAACATTATTTAAAAGGAACATGTCATTATATTAAAATACACTTTTAAATATAAAGTAGATTTTTTTTAACAAAGCTCCATTTAAAATAATATTCAAAATGTTGGTTACAACATACAAATACACAATTTATTTAAAAGTAAATGATTTCCTGTGTGAAGGAAGAGTAGTTTATTTTATTCTTATTCTTGAAAAATTTTACGTACGTAAAAATTTTACACATGGGAGTATCGTACCAGTGATCGTGCCAACGCTATACGAATGAAAAGAAATATATTCAAATAAAATTCTATGTTAATGAGTAAAATATTATAATTTATATAAAAGGTTTTTTTCCTTTTTTTAAGGGTATCTTTTGAGGGGGGGGGGGTCAAATAAAAATAAGATTTGAATTTTTTAGTTTTATCAAGTAAATAACAGCTTGATGCTGAACTTATAATTAAAACTGTAAAATGATACAAAAAATTTCATTGCCAATGATTTTAGGATTTCTACAAAGTGAATTATTTTAGTTGTAATATAGAAAAAAAGAATGAAAGATTCGTAATATTGTTCACTTTATTATATATTTGTCATAACAAACTTATCTATGCTAAAATAATTCTATAGATTAAATTTCAGACCCAGCAAGTGTCCATGACTCTTGCTAAAGCAAGAAGAATAAATTAGAGACAAAACTTACGTGAAGAGAGATTCTCTGTTGATTTGGAACCACTGTCAGAGACGGAACCACTCGTTCGGATGCTTGGTTCCCGTGATAATTCTTTCACATTGTAATCTTTATCTTTTTTATCCTACAATGTAGAAATAAAGATCAGTGAAAATGGGAATAAAACACGACTTAGATTTGTATATTTTTGTCTTTTTACGCACAGCAAAAAATAGTAATTCAATTCTTATGTACCCAAAAGCAGAGTGAGGCAATATTTTCAGAATTAAAAAGAAAAATGCCAAAATATCCATTCAAAATCCAAGACATTTTGTTTGATTTACTTAGAAGAGAGAAAATAAAATAAACTGAGGTCAGTTTTGGTTTTCGCTTTCCAGCATTTATGATTCCAAATAAATTGATTCTTTAATCAACAAATCTAAAACTTGGAATATCTTAATCAATGGAGAATCAAATCAGATTTATTTGTTAGAAATTTCTTTTTGATTTAAAGAAAATTAGATTCATTCAATTTGAAAGAAATGTCAAAATCAAATCCACGTACAATCATAGAAATTGAACTTTTAGAATTTCTAAGATAAATTATTGATATTATTCGATGCATTTATTTTTTTAAAAATATCTTGATCTTCATTATTTTTTTTAACAACTTTTCAGCTGATATAGACATCTACAAGAATTTTTTTGTTAAATCACATTTTTTAAGAATTGAAAACAACAAATATGATATCTAAAACCTGTTTACTGCAAAAATACACTTGAGAAAAGCCTAAGACTAAATCGACTGAAAAGATGAACTAATGTAAATATAAATACAAAAACATGATTAAGTTAATAAGCTGTATTATTTATGGAAGAAACGTGCCCAATATCAGATATGGAGCATATAAGACGTGTAGCCATTAAATAACCGACCCCCAAAAATGTTTTAACAAAAAAAAATTCTTTTTTCACATTTAAATTTTAAAATGTAAAATACTGAAATAAAAGGCATTACAAGATTAAAATAAAATTATGGTTAATAATAATAGTTAGTATTCAATTTGTTAAATATTGTGCAACGAATTAGCAGAAATTACGTCATGCATATCTTGTAATTGTGCGAGTTTGAAATTTATGAGATGAAAATGCCAACAACTATGATAACATTCAAACGGACAGATACTTTCACGGACAGATACTTTCACTGACAGACAAAAGAACGATCAAGGAAAAAAGAAACACCCAAAAACTAATAATTGTTTATGTCCAAGGTTTTACTTAAGTCATCATAAGGATAGAAAGCAGGTTTTTCAGAATGTTGGCAACCTTCTCATGGTCCCTCCTGTAAGTTCTTGATTCTCAAAAGGAATCATTGAAACAAATGTCAACAACAGGATCAAGCTGGTCAAAACGGTTGTACAATGCTGATTCATACAAATTTACTTTACTTTAATATTAGGGGTGGGACGTAATGGGTGAAAATTTAAGATTCATGCGAGTAGTATTTTTTTGTGTTCATTTATACATAAATAACACTAAACAATCAAACATTTGGACAATTTTGCAAAATTCAGAAGGTGCAGGCCAAAAATAGCCGTTAGGGCTCCTCGGGACTCAAAATCCATCATTTTTCGGTGAAAAAGTAGTTTCATGCGACATTGCAGGTCCTAAAACATCCTCAAAAGATATGAATGGATATAGATGGTTAAATCTGATATAGTACTTTAATTTAGGACCATTTTCAGGCTATAAAAGTGTTTTCATGAATGTAGAATAGCCAAAAACTAGTGAAAAATAGGGACAGGTATTCCTACTAGTAGATATGTAATTTAAATCTGACCAAGGCAGAAAAAATTCATTTTACAGCAGAAAAGAAATAAGAAAGCAGTCCAAATTAGAACTGTATCATGAAACTTTCAAACACTTTAACGAATTAAATATTGTTTTTTTGTTGCATCAAAACTAGTAGATATGTAATTTAAGTCTGACCAAGGCAGAAAAAATTCATTTTACAGCAGAAAAGAAATAAGAAAGCAGTCCAAATTAGAACTGTATCATGAAACTTTCAAACACTTTAACGAATTAAATATTGTTTTTTTTGTTGCATCAAAACTTCTCTAGTTTAATTTCTCAAATTTGATTCTAACATTGAAAACTATCCCTTCCTAATGGTTAATAAAAGTTGTGTTTTCAAGATTTATTTCTCCTGACTGATTTTGGAAAATCTTCATGTGATCAACTCTTGCAGACAGTGGCCATTTTTTTAAAAATTGATTTTCAGTAAATGGGAAAAAATTTTTAAAATGAAATAATATGAATAGTGTAAAACATCACAAGTTTTCATATTTTCTGTAAATATTTACACCGACTTTTATGGAGATCGATTTTTTGGGAGTTTTACACATCATTGGTTTGTCCGTTTTGCAGAATATCAACCCATTAAAGGTTATTTAATTCCAAAATACAATATTTATTGTCAACCATTTAGTGAATACGATTTATTTAACACAAGTTGCTATTTTACCAATAACGGGGATAAAATTGCTCGTTCACATGTTAATAGAGCATAATTAGACACAATTGTCCCAATAGGATTTGAACTCGGCATATACAACTCCATAGTCCATGACCGTATCCATTGCACCAATAACATACACCCCCATTTTACATATGAAAACATTAAATGATGAATCTTTGTCAATGAAATTACTCGCTACTCCTCATAAAAATAGTTATACAGATGCGTTTAATTAATAAACAAAGTCTATCACAAACATGAAAACAAAAAACAGAGAAAAGGATTAAATATTTTGGAAGAAATTTAAAAAATTTTTGTTTCTTTGCTGATTTGAAAATTTGCTTAGTTTAAAAGAAAATTAAAGAAAAACATTCTTCTTTTTTTTCCTTTTATTTCATAATATCTCTCTTCGAATGAAAAATCTATTTTCAAGAAGGATTTCCAAAACTAAATCTATCACACAATTGGATTTTTCTTCTAATAGAGTGATATATTTTTTGTAAATAAATTATAAATGCTGACAGTTGCAATGTGTTTGTGAATTTTTCTTTCTATATTCTTGCTCTGTTTTCTACATTGAGCTCTCTTGGATTTCTTACCAAAATTATTCACTTTAACACTAATATATATATATATATATATATATATAAATATATATATATATATATATATATTAATTAGGTCCAGAATTTTTCTCGGATTCTCTTGACTTGTTGTTTTTTGAACCATCTCTGTCAGCAGGTCCTCCAGAGTCTTCTACAAGTGGGTCAATGTAGGTGCAATGAGGTCTTACAACAGATCTTTTTACCATGTAATGTATTCCATAGGAGGGTGTCAGTCACAAGTTCTGACTTACTTCTCCAGGTGTGATCAGCAAGCTGGAGCCTTTTCTTCTTTAGTGAAACTGAGATACGAGGTGGGTCAAGCATTTATTGGCTGGGCGTTTTTTTCCTGCTGTGAAATTCATAACATTTTTGTGTATGTTCCGTCAAGTGATGCTTCTTGCTGTTTTGTTAGTGTCCAAGCTGTAGAGCAAAAGAGATTTTCCGTAAGATTGTCAGAAAGGTAGTACTTCCAGATGGTATGCAGTTCATCAAGGACTCCCCAGGCTTTGCCTTTGATGTTGTTTTTTTCTGTTGACCGGACGTTGCTGCTGAGGTATACAGATTACTGGATAGACTTGATATTATTGCCATTTTTCAGCTGAATTTCTCCTTTTTGATTTTGGATTGTGTTAAGCTCCCCCAGCCCCACCCCAGTTTAACTCAAAGGAATTTGGTGTCAGCTAGATGCCTGTTACCAAAAATAGAATTTCTTTAGAACCTTCTGGGAGATGTGACCTACAGATCAAATAGTTCATTTTATCCAAATGTTAACTTGGTCAAGTTCTTTTTTAAAGGAAATTCTCCTTTCTTCAGCATTTAAACCATCTCTCTTATGAGTATACATTCTGGGATTCTGGTCACGTGATAATCCCCACCCACCCCTCAAAGAGAGGAAGATAGAATTTTGGGGAATAACTGACTTTTTTTCTACAATTTTGAAACCACAACCCCAGTTTTCAAAACCTTCTTATTTCATTTTGTTGCTCTTTATATTTCAGTTCATGTTCACTTTTTATCATTTTATGTTTTTATATTTTCTCCTCAAATAAATTGAATGAGAATTAATTTTTATTTGTTAAAAGTGTAACTCCTCGTTTTTTTGTTCCCATCTCAATCACTTTGTGTCACGTATTATCCCACTGGGTCGTAACAGTGGTAGCTGATAAATTCTGTTTTGCAAGCATTAATGTAGAGGCCTGTGGCACAACAATAGTAACCCTTTTGGAGGAGCTGGAGTTTCTCACATTTAAAAGAATTGTGCCTGAGTATTATTGTACTCTGGGGGAGACACGTAAAATCAACAATGTGTTGTCGCATCAAAAATGTGACTGCAGCAGTCAGTGTGAGGAAGTGTGTCGTCATCAGATTTGGTGGCGGCTTAATTTGACAGATGTTTATGTAATCGTGGGCTCAAAGTTAACCAAAAGGTCAGGAAGGTTGAACCCAATGAACTCATCACCTGTAAATTGAGAACAAAGGACACTGTAGTTGATCTCTCTGTCTTTCTTTCTTTCCTTTTGATATGTTAAACTTAGAATACTACCAGTGACTTTCTCTTTATCTCCCTTTCTTTCTTATGCATACTGTGTTTCTTTCCTTCTCTTTCAGACCTTTCATTCTCTATCTCGTTTTTATTACAGCAAGGGAGATTTTAAATAGTTGGAATTCTGATTTCGTCCACAACGAATCATGATGCTCGCCAACTCTACTTTTGAGTTTTAATTGAAATGTGTTGGTTGCTTCTTTTGTACAGGCGTTTGATTTCAGCTCAAATAATTAATTTTCAGGAGAGAATTAATGATGCCTAATGATGCTTAAAACCCGACTAAGGACCCATCAGGCCTACAGATGGGATTATACAAAGAGTGGATTACTTTGGTTCGGCCTATGCATAGTTACTCCAGAATTCTCTTATTCAATTTATTTATAACAGGATAAATGTGAATTGAGAATGAATGCGAGGTTTGTTTTCAATGTTAGAGGAAATACAGGAAAGGCAAACAGTGAAAAAGTAATTACTTATATATAAAAGAAATATATATATGTATAATATATTAAAATGTGAAAGGGGGTAAAATACATTTAGATTTGGTCAAATAAAAACAGAATATCCCCCCCCCAAAAAAAAGAAAAAGTGTGCTTTAAATAGAAAAGAAAAGGACATTTATTGGTAAAGACAGTCTTGATTTTCGTGTGTGCTATTTGAAAGTTATAACTGATTTAAAATTATTCTATTCCCTACTGCGAAGCAATCACATGACTAGAAAATAACTGAATGTATACTAATAAGAGGGGATTTTGAAAGGGGAAGAAAAGCAGATATAACAGGCGCAGTGGATTTCATTCTAACAAAGAATTTGACTGCTTTCACCTTTGAACATTGAATTTGATCCTCACAGAAATTCCAAGATTTTATTTTTACTAGCTAGACAATTGAGCAGTGCTGAAGATTTGTTCCTTGAGCTAAATTTTTGGGGATTGCCTAGCTCTTAATATCATTTTCTATCTGCAGCCTGAATCATTCAAAATTCACTGGAGAAAATGTAGTTTTCTAACAGGATTCGAACCTGCATGTACAAATGAGTTTCTTTTTTTTTTTAACATAGTTCACCCCAAACAAGGTAAGCCGCCACTAGACGTAAGAGACTACTGAGAAAAAAAAAGGGAGACGGTTGTAGGGGAGGGGGAGGGGGGTGTCACTTAAATTGGGATCTGCGAAGCGAGATGTCTGTTTACATTAGTTTTAAATTTCTGCATGTCAGTACTGTCGGAGAAACAGGGGGCAGGGAGGGAGTTCCTAGGGCCAGCAGCACGAGGAAAGAAGCTATTTGAGTAGAAAGCTATCCGGCATCTGGGGACCTCCACAGTGAATGGATGGGATTTAGTTGATTGTCGAGTTGGTCTAGTGAATTTACGTCGAGGGGGTTCTAACACTGTTAATATCTGAGCTATGAATGATCAAATAACACTTAACATGCATCACCTCTGCATAGTCATTTACTCTCATATCTGAAACGCAAATATGACGGCTTATAAATATCAGACCAAGTGCATTTTCATCATTTCGATTATGTTAGCAGCTGAAATGTACAGGTTTAGCATGACACCATATCTGACAGCACTTAAATACTACACCTTCAGAAAAAAAGAAAACATTAACGGTTGGGGTATTTACATCGAGGGGTTACTAGTGCAGCAAGTTTATCTGAGCACATTCCATTTAAGTAGTTGTAAAACAAGCACAGAGATGCAACATTGCGTCGATGGAACAGGGGCTGAAGCTTCGTAGATAGTGAGGGACTTCTTAGATTAGAGGTTCTTTTTTGGACCTTGTCGAAGAGGGAGAGACTAGTGGTTTGTGCACAAGCCCAGATCTGACAACAATACTCCATACTTGGATGGATGGTGGTTTTGTAGAGATATAGGATATTGGCAGGTGTAAGAAGTTTTCTAGCATCGTAGAGGGAGCCCACCTTCCTTGCAACAGCTTTGACAATGTTTTCTATGTATTTGTTCCAATTCATGTTACCTGTGAATGTTAAGCAGTGGAGTTTGAATGATGGACTCTCAGGTAGAGTGCTATTAGGCATGGCAATCAGTGGTTGAATAAGTTTCTTATAATTGTTAAAAGAAAAGAGCTTTGTTTTAGTAGCATTAAATGTTACCATCCATTTACATCTTCATTGCCTTTGTTATGTGTGTGTTCGTTTTTCCCACATGTCAAGAATAGAGCGTGATGTCATCAGCAAATATACCCATCTTGGATGCGATTGCATCAGGAAGGTTGTTTATGAAAATCAGGAATGATCAAGGTTCAAGGATCGACCCCTGTGGCACACCCACATTAATGTGATGTTATTTAGATGTCTGACCATCGAGGACAATCTGGATCTTTTTTTAACTACGGAAGATTCGATTATATTAAATATTCGTCCAGTAATACCATACAAATTAATTTTCATGAAAAAACCTTCATGCCAGACCTTGTCAAAGGCTTTGGGTATATTAAGCGCTACCACCCTAGCTTAACCAGCTTTGTCCAGTGTATGTTAAATGTGTTGTGAAATGACCATTAGGATATCTGCAGTAAAACAGGCTTGCCTAAATCCATACTGTTGGTCACAAAGACATTTAGCATTAATGAGGTGATGAGTAATGTTCAAAATGTTTAAAAGCAAAGAAAAAATATAAAAATTTACAAAAATAAATGAACAAAAAATAGCTTCTTGCATTTTCCCCTTTTTTTAGTCGACGATCAATTTATTTCCGGTGGTCACATACTAACTGTACGAATCAGATTATATTAGAATACATTTTCTTACTGGAAATGATTACTCGTTATTCGGAAATATTGCTCTGCATTTCTTTTTTTAATCATTTTGTGAACAAAATAATTACGCGTTTTGATTAAATTAACTTTGTCAAAAAGAAACAGCGTATTTATTTTTTAAAAGAAATAAATGGAAATCAAAAAAATCATCCGTACAATGGTAAACTACCCAATTCAACCCACAGGTAATTGCCATTGTATGTATGCAATATACTTATATATATATATATTAGTAGTATATTTATGGCAATTAAGCTACACAGAGGTTCCCATGTTTCATCCCCAGGAGGAATCTTCAGGCTAAAATGCAGTTTGTTTTGCCCGTTGTTTTTTTATACACATCTAGCTAGTTAACCAATCAGATTCTTTGTTGTTCTCTTAGCCAATCGTTGGGCTTCTTACGAACAAAGGTTCGGTTAGTTTTACTTCCTATTTCCTATTCTATTGTTCTATTTTCTATATGATGATTCATCATATAGAAAACAGAACAATAGAATAGGAAATAGAAAGTAAAAACTAACTCCAAGCATTTTAGTCTGAAGATTTCCTTTGAGGATGAAATGCGAGAGCCTCTGTGTAGCTTAATTGCCATAAATATATTTTCATAACTTACTACCTAGCTCTACTTACGTATCGAGCACGGTTGAAGTAAATACTGAAAATTGGAAAATTGATGCATAAAAAATCATATATCCTCATAATATTATGTGGATACATGAAATAGTAATAATTATATATATATATATATATATATATATATACTCAGGTATATGTATGCAATATACTGCATAGTGTTTATGAATTTAAAAATTAATGTAAAAATCATAAATACCTTTGGATTAAAAAAACCTCAACACAAATAATCAACAACAATCAAATCTAATATGGGAAAAACATGATTGCAAATGAATACGCCCGAGGAAGGCCGGAGGGTGCATCGCTTGACTATCGAAACATAGTAAGTAAAGAAAAAGATAAATTTGAATGTTGATGAGGATAATAGTCCAAAGATAATTAATGTGAATAATGACAATTTCAGACAAAAATTAAATATTAATTATTTTGAATTTTTTAATGAAAACAATGTTATTTACAACAAAAACACTGCCCCCCCCCCCCCATCACCTCACTTGGTTGGTGTCATGAAGGGAATCCGGCCTATAAAACTTTTACCTCACTTAATTATGAAATGTCTTTCAAAGTAAATTTGTTGAACTTCAGGCTATGCAGATTGAATGTTGAAAGCTTGCGAGGAAGGCCAAGAGAGATTGTTAAGTTTCTTGAGAGAAGACGTATTGACCTAAGTTGTGTCCAAGAAACACGATGGAGAGATACATCTATCAGAATAATTGAGAAAAGAAGACAAGATATAGGTTGTTTTGGATTGGAAATGAAAAGGGAACGGGCGGTATTGGTATTTTTATTGCAGAGAAATGGGTAGATAAAGTGATTGAATCATATTGTTAAAGTTAATGGTTGGTGAGAAAATATTCACAGCAATATGTTTATGCAACAAAATGTGGTTTATTTGAAAGATGAGATTTATGACAGGTCTTATGGTAACTAGTACAAATCCAACACATGCCAACATCTAAGACAGATATTAAACCGAATATGATAGGGATGATACTAAGTCAATTTGAAAATATGTCCTTTGTTTATGTTAGAAAAGGCATGGGGTTTAAGTGGTCTCAAATTTAGTGTCATGCTAAAGCTGTTCCTTTCAGCTGTTAGTATAATTGGAGTGCTGAAAATACACTTTGTCCAATATTTTATTAGCAGAAAATTTTTTTTAAGGTAGATGTGCAAACTAGTAGTAAGCGTGCAGGAATCGCATCACCGATTACAAGGTTAGTAGTATTTTTTTTTTCTCTTTGGCTGTTAGTATTTACGACTACAAGAAATCTACTGGCATATCAAGACTCACATCTTTCTCAAAGCCTCTATTTTCATGACCACTCACAGAAATTTGTTGCAAAGTGGCAAGGTTTTTCACGTGCCTCATTTTCTCTTTCATTTCCTTCGGATAAGGCGTTGGGCACCGACTTAGTTTACCCTGAAATGGCAGAGAGAAAATGGAAAAAAAGAAAAGAAAAAGATAATGTATTTTTCCAAACATAAAATTAAACCAAAAAGGAAACAAATTTAAAAGTTTCCCGATCTTTTAAGAGATTATGCTTTGTGTAATTCAATAAGAATGCTCTGTTTTCTTGTTTTGAACACACCCACCCACCCACTCACCCAAGAGATAATTAAAAACAAAAATTAAACAATGTCCCTATTTACTTGCCTTCCCACCAGTCACAAGGTTCGTTTTTGATGTGGAGAAATCCAGCTCCCCAAAAAGAGGCATTCTGCATTAGGACAAAATACCTGAATAGTCCAGTTAGCACTCCCTCACAAATGAGAGTGTCTTATCGACAGATAATAAACTGAAAGGAGGAGGTAATGTCTGGGAGGATGGCCTCCTAATACTGAATAGATACTACTCATTGATCGTAACCTAAAGGCCAGATCTGAAATATGGGAAAATAAAAATATTTTTCCAGGATATATATTTCAGTTTTTAAACATGTTCTGCACATACATGCTATATAAATTTTTTTTTTTTTCAAATACAAGCAATAGATATTTTTTCTCAGCAATTTTTAAAGAAAATTCTCATTTTTTGTATAAGTTGTTTAATAACAGAGTTGATACTATCTACTAAGAAATTATTAAACTGACATTCAAAAGTGGTTGATCTGTTTTGTTTATTTGACCACACTTTTTGAGTTATTCAACACAAAAAATAAAAATAAAAAAGACACAAACGATTTATTGTATACAATTAATTGAACACAAGTTTCTGACCGAAATTTGTAAATTCAGAACTTTTCAACAGTATTTAACGCATAAGTGAACACGATAGATCCTATAGAATTTGAACTTGATTCAGGAATGAAGAAAAAAAAAAACTATCATATAAAGAATAAGCATAACACCAACAGGATTATGGGATGGAGGTATCAATTTATCGTGATAAACTATGAACTGAACCTTAGGTTAAAACTGGTAAAATTTGAAATAAATTTAGTTTGAAAATGTTCAATATGTTAATACCCTGTCTTCATATTCTCTCCATAACACGAATATCCAGAAGTCTTCTTGTGAATGTGACATCGTGATTATTGTCAGCAATGATTTGCGTTGGACAAAGCACAGCTCTAAAATTGTCAAGAGTGTCTTGGCATCACTTAGTAAGACCTTTGTTAGCTGCTCTCCAGCTATGGTGTGACCACACTTAGAATTTACATCATCTGAAACCTTTCTCTTGCTTAGAACACTGATTGTCTGGAAAC
This sequence comes from Sepiola atlantica, assembly GCA_963556195.1. Taxonomy (NCBI): domain Eukaryota; kingdom Metazoa; phylum Mollusca; class Cephalopoda; order Sepiida; family Sepiolidae; genus Sepiola; species Sepiola atlantica. The sequence goes on from OY744537.1 coordinate 38,326,058, forward strand.
TGTTCAGAGATGTGCACCCAAATGAATACCCTCCATCAGACGCCTGCCATAGCTCTGAATGCCTTACTTCCCTGGATTATGATTCATTAGAAACACTTACAAAATTATTAACCATCTCGCTAACCCTAACTAACAACCCAGAGCACCTTTTTGATCTTCATGTATCTAACACACATAGACATCATGCTTACAAAGTCAAAAAATAGCACAACTCCGATGACTTTCGGAAACATTTTTTCACATTCAGAATTTCTGACCCTAATCCTGACCTTGCCTATGTCAGTTGTTGGCTGCCTATATACTGCATCCGTTGAAACCCTCATGCTTCCCAAAATTTGCCCTAACTCCACCGGATATCTGCCGTCCGTAAATATGCTCACACATTCTTGATGCGTTGTAGTTCACCTGAGCACTGCACACAATGATTTCATGATTATATTATGAATTTTTTACAATCATTATTATAATTTTTGTAATTCATTTTAAAAGTATATACACTATAAGTAATTATTAAATTTTAAAAATATAAAATTAAAAAAGATAATTTTTAGATACATCCACACATTTTTATAAGATGATTGGTCCGTTGTTCTATCCATCTGCTTGTCACTGTTCAGTTTTAAATAGTATTTACATTGCTAAATACACATGGAATGGATGTAAGTAATTTTAAATGTGCCCAAGCATCCCTAGAAGAGACTGTCCAACAATCCAGTTAGAAATAACAGTTTCATCATTAAATGCGCAGAATGAATGGATGCCTCTAAGAATGGATCCATTCTCGTTTCTTAATTTTATATTTCAGAGCATTCAAATTTATATTTCAATAAAAGATGCAATAATAAAGATTCCGATTAGAAATTTTAACACAATTTGATCTGAGTCACCATTCTGATGCTTTCAAAATCAGAAACATCTCAAAATGTACCACGAATGGGACATCAGAGATTAAAACATTTTTTTTTTCTTCAAAATTCTGACTAGATTGGTGTCACATGATTGGATCTTTCGTTTTTATGTATCTCTGGTTATCCACGATACAAACGTTTTTTTTCAAAGAAAAAGTAAGCAAAGTAAATTACATCAACTTCCTCTTCTTCGCCGACCGCAAAATGGATCTGTTGCCGTTTTAATCGCTCTTCTTCCCACATTGAAGCATGGAAACTGGAATTGTCATTTGGAGATTCTTCTGAAAAAAAAAAAAAAAAAAAAAAAAAAAAAAAGATGAAATCATTCAAATAAAAAATATGCATAAAAATATACGTCCTCTATACTTAGGGAACTTGGTGGCATCATCGGTTATGTTATTGAAGTCTTTGGGTCTTTCAACATAAAACTCTCCTAATCATCTATGTCCTACCAATGACAATCAATTCCTTACTTCGCCACCCTATTCTTTAAACGCTAGCAGTTATATCCACTTTTAGGGAGTTATTGCCCAAGCAGACCAAGCTTTAACAGATTGGTTGAAATCGTCTACCAATCAGTGTGTGCGATGGTCAATTTAAGTTATTCTGCCTGGTGTCAGGATTCTTTTTCTCCATTTAAAAGAAAAGAACAATATACAACTGTAAAACTGTTTTTTATATGATTAAATGTTTCTATACATGATCAGATTAAATGTTTCTATACATGATCAAATTAAATGTTTCTATACATGATCAAATTAAATGTTTCTATACATGATCAAATTAAATGTTTCTATGCATGATCAGATTAAATTTTTCTATACATGATCAAATAAAATGTTTCTATACATGATCAAATTAAATTTTTCTATACATGATCAAATAAAATGTTTCTCTACATGATCAAATTAAATTTTTCTATACATGATCAAATTAAATGTTTCTATACATGATCAAATTAAATTTTTCTATACATGATCAAATTAAATTTTTCTATACATGATCAAATTAAATTTTTCTATACATGATCAAATAAAATGTTTCTATACATGATCAAATTTAATTTTTCTATACATGATCAAATAAAATGTTTCTCTACATGATCAAATAAAATGTTTCTCTACATAATCAAATAAAATGTTTCTCTACATGATCAAATAAAATGTTTCTCTACATGATCAAATAAAATGTTTCTATACATGATCAAATAAAATGTTTCTATACATGATCAAATAAAATGTTTCTATACATGATCAAATAAAATGTTTCTATACATGATCAAATAAAATGTTTCTATACATGATCAAATAAAATGTTTCTATACATGATCAAATAAAATGTTTCTATACATGATCAAATTTAATTTTTCTCTACATGATCAAATTAAATTTTTCTATATATGATCAAATAAAATGTTTCTATACATGATCAAATAAAATGTTTCTATACATGATCAAATTTAATTTTTCTCTACATGATCAAATTAAATTTTTCTATATATGATCAAATAAAAGTTTTCTATACATGATCAGATTAAATTTTTCTATACATGATCAAATTAAATTTTTCTATATATGATCAGATTAATTTTTTTCTATACATGATCAGATTAAATTTTTCTATATATGATAAAATTTAATTTTTCTATATATGATGGTGAAACATGTAGAAAAATACACATACGTATTTATGAACATGAAAAGAGATTTTAGATTATGAGATATTCATAATGCATTAGTTCCTATTTACTTGCCTTCCATACGAGGGCAAAGTTAGACACAAGGCCGGTTTGTAATGAGAGGAAAATCCAGCTCCCCGAAACAGAACACTCTGGATTGGAACAAAAATTAAAATAACTTCAGTCTAGAAAGACTTACTTTTCATTTGAAGAAAAGCTCGAGGTGTCATGCTCGAAGTTCATGGCGTCACTTTTAAATGAGCATTATTCGTCAAAAGATCCGCTAAGAAATGCACTTTGAATTTTGAGAATACATCAATTACTGGCCACGATTTTACATTTTTCTTTCATTTCTAAAAAGTGTCAAATTTCTCTTGAACATGCCGTATATACACACACTATAAATATTTTTATTAAATATTAAAGTGTTTATTACAGACGGACGATATCGTTTCTGGCTTTTTGCCCACATCAGCACAGGAGTGGTGGTTGCAGGCAGTCGCATGGGATTGAACGCAGTTTGTAGATTCAGGTTAGAATTACGAGACAAATGCTCAAGACCACACGGCTACCGTCAATCAGCACAGACAGTGATTTGAAATTGAAATACACTTATCCGGGGAGGAAGGGGAAAGCGTTATTATTCTCAAGCAGTATTCAACTCTCACGCGGAACTCACTTTGTCGCAAATGACAACCAACTTATATATATATATATATATATATATATATATATTAGGTACTACTGTGATTGCAAGAATTAAGAGTAGATGGAGTAAGTTCTGGGAACTTCTGCCATTACTAACCAGCAGAGCGTTACCACTGTCGACCAAGGGAATAGTTTATCAGGCATGTATACACAGTGTAATGATGTATGGAAGTGAAACCTGTCCAGTGACAGTTGAGGAGATGCGTTGCATGGAGAGAAATTATAAGAGAATAATACGATGGATTTGTAAAGACAGGTTTAGTTCTGATGACCTTAGAGGAAGATTAAATTTGGACAGTATAGGAAGATGTGTGCAGAAGAGTAGACTTCAATGGTATGGCCACATTGAAAGAATGGATGAGAGTTCTCGGGTTAGCAGATGTAGAACAGTTGAGGTAGAAGGTTCAGTTCACAGGAGAAGGCCAAGGAAAACATGGGAGGAAGTGATAAAAATAGACTTGAAGAAAAAGAGGAATAAATAAAGACCTGGTCAGAGATAGGTTGATTTGGAAGTAAATTTCTTAAAGCTGTCCAATGCATGCCAGCATGTAAAACAGATGTTAAACCGAATATCATGATGATGAAGATGAGAAATGAATGCGAATTGTTGGCCATCGATTGAGCTTAGGTTAGATTTTTTTTTAATCAGGACAAAGTGAATTTGTAAAGCCAGTTATATTTAAAAAATAAAAAGACAATCCAAAATTAGTCTCTTTCTGCTCGCTATATCCCCTTTGTCTCCCTTTCCAGCTACAGGTTAAATAGTATTATTACTGTCATAATATTTCCTTTTGTTTATAATAGACTATTCCAACACTGTTTTTATTACTTTTGACTGTTAATAAAGAAAGAGTGACAGACAACATATAAAATAGGATCAAACAAAACAGAGAGAGAGAGTGTGAGAGTGATAGACAGAAATGGGTCATTTGGTGAGTTAATTGCAAATTACGATTTATTAAAACAATTAAAATGGCATTTTTTTTTTTCAAGCATATTCTCAATTTCAAAACTAACTATTTAACATGTATTTTGTGTGATTAAAATATACAGGAAAACGCCTTCGGGAAGCAAACGTTGATTAACTCAGTTTTAATATAATATATATATATATACACACATGCACACAAACACTCACAAAAGTAAAGATATAATATTATATATAGACATATCCCAGCAATGGCTGAAGCCAATAATCGACTAAATCAAACCTTCATTTTTCTCTGTTCTTTGAGGAAACAGATAACAAGTAAGGATTTTTCTGCCAGTCAGAGGATCTTTGTCCGATTGCAATTGTACAAGAGGCCTTGTCTGAAATAGAAACAGCAAACACATATTAATCAGTGTCAAAGAGCAATCATAAATTCATAATCATTAACATTCAAATCCTTAACCTTCAAATCCCACAATTACAATTTGTTGATGTAACCTCCGACCTTTCTCAGGTGCATATTGCCAAACTCAGGAATCTGTACGGAATATCGAACCGAACCCGTTATTTAATCCACGGAGGTAGCTTGCTGTCATTCTGTCGGTCATCACTAGGTAGAAGCCTTAAGTAATTTGTAATTGTATTCTTAGTATCGCTCGCACTGAGGATTGAACCTTCAACCTCCATTATCACTTAGCACTTATATCTGTTATGCCATACATCTTTGCGGACAATTCTAGTATGAATTTTAATCGCCTTAAACCTATTTATGTGTTAGATGTGTAGTCTTACTACGTATAGCTGTATATTACTACATATTTTTATTTGTGATGACACCAACATGCTCAACGCCATAAGAGCGGTAGCTGCTGAGCATTAGAATTGTCTCATTCTGTGCGATTTCAATGCCTCATCCATCGATTGAGCATCTTCAATCTGTCGTTCAGCTAATCAATTGACCAAACTCTTCTGAAGCAGTGAGGGATTGTATCCTCTATCAACAAGTCTCCACACCGACAAGATTTTGAAGCGGTTAGCAACTCTCAACCTTTGATCTTACCCGCTACCCCAAGATCGGTATCTGAACTTCATGTTGTGTCGTGCCGCTGGAAAAGAGTGACCATGTGGTTTTGCGGTTTTGGCTGCGTACATCTTTTTCTGCTCAACTACCCCAAATTCGGCAACAATTTGAAAGGTGGTTACATTTGTTGACATTGAGAGACAAATCCTATAGGTTGAACCATTTCCAGACTTCATGGAGGAATCTATGGAGATCTTTACAGTCACTTCTGGGGGCAATTATCTTGACGGCATCGGCAAAAAGAAGAACCTTCCGGGAAATGCTCTCTGGCAGATCATTGACGAATACCAGAAACAGCAAGAGACTCAATACCGAGCCTTAAGGGATGCCATTAACTGCATTAGAAACACCAGGCAGAGAGCCATTGACCTGCACCCGAAAGGTATGGCCAGCTAGGAAGGCTCTGATCCATCTCACTGCATGTGCTCGAAAGCCATAGGCTAGAGCTTGTAGTCCAGAAGTCTACGATTCACTAAATCAAAGGCCTTAGCAAAATCAAAGGCAATGTTTCCAGTAATTTTGAACTTCTCCTTGCCATTGAACTCAAGCAATGCCGGTTCAGAAGAGATGTGGTTGGGATAGTACAACCCTTGATTCACTATAGACTCTGTGCAATTAGTCTAGAAGGGAAACTCTGAAATAACACTAGTCTTTCTCTGCTTATCCAGGCAATGTTTCCAGTCATTCTGGACTTCTCCTTGCCACTGAACTCAAGCAATGCCGGTTCAGAAGAGATATGGTTGGGATAGTACAACCATTGATTCACTATAGACTCTGTGCAATTAGTCTAGAAGGGAAACTCTGAAATAACACTAGTCTTTCTCTGCTTATCCAGGCAATGTTTCCAGTCATTCTGGACTTCTGCTTGCCACTGAACTCAAGCAATGCCGGTTCAGAAGAGATATGGTTGGGATAATAGAACCCTTGATTTACTATAGACTCTGTACACAGTAGAGATGGGCGGTTTTACCGAAAAACCGCGGTTTTTCGGTTTCGTCTCCATACCGAATACCGAATCGGTTTTGTTTTTTTAAACCGTAACCGTTCGGTATTGTGTTTTTACTACAGTAAGCCACCATATACAAGGAAACATGGTTGAAAAGATTTTCCGATTTGAATAAAATTGAATATTACCAAAAAATGTTATATTAGTAAGAGGACAGATTGAACAAATATATGATAAAAACATTTAATGTACTTAGCAATACACATCGACCAGAAAACTGTTTGGATAATCACATATTTGAGGGTAGTTCTATTAAAATAGTCATATCTTAAAAACTAAAGCACTTTAAGAAATACCATCATTTTGTTAGGAAATGAATATCCTTACATTTTTCGTACCCAACTAGTAAATAAATTAATCTTTCATCTTTTTTTATGCATTAAAATTATAATTGTACGTTGTTTTGTCTTTCGGTAATAGTAATTTTAAATTATCTTATCCTAAAAAATATTGTCCTTTTTTTGAGCGAAAGTCAACAATAGCTGCTAGTATTGCTGATATAACAATCAATCAGCAGCAGCGTCTTGTAAAGCGTTGTAAAATTCGTTCATAAACTTCTGTAAGATAAAAATACTTTTTGTGCTTAAAAAAGTTAATCCTATTTGGTTCTTTTATAAAAAATACTTTAAAAAATACTGGTTTTCACTCAACTTTCGAACTTCTAGTAGTAATGACTTTCTAGTCGCCAATTTAAAAAACAAATTAAGATTCTACTTTTTTAGGCGATTACGTCTTAAAGTCTTGGCGAAAAAAAGAAAAAAAACAAAAAATAGTTTAGAATTTAGAGTGGGGGATCAGTTTCGCATATAAATTTAATGTAAAATGATCTCCGATTTCCCGGCCATTCTTGCCTTTTAGTGAAATTTATAAAATAAATAATTACTCTACCATTAACTCTAGGTACGACTAACAAGCCCACCTCCTAAAAATGCCTTCTTGAACGTATCGTACCATTAACCTTAAATATGAGTGGCAAGCCACCCCTAAAAAACTCCCTTAACCCTAACACTAAGTCCGAATGGCAACCTCCATCCAAAACAAAACCCCTTCCTTAACCTTATCACTAACACTAAGTCCGAGTAGGAAGCCCTAATCCTACAAAAAAGCCCATTAAAACCACACATAATCATCTATATAAAAAAAAGCAGACGCCCATAAAAAAAACGCACAGGATTTATTTGCCATAGAAAAAAATTGATTAATGCCCTAAAACGCTAGAATGGCCCGGAAATTGTGAATTATTCTACATTAAATATATGTGAAACTAATCCCCCACTCGAAATTCTAAATGAATTGTTTTTTTTTCTTTCTGCTAAGTTTTCAAGGTGTTCACACTTAATTGCCCCTAGCCCTACCACTAACCTGAAGTTCAAGTGGTAAGCCCCCCTCCTCCCACAAAGACCCTCATAATCGTCTAAAAAAAAGAAAAAAAAAAACAAAACAAGAAAAACGCACAAGATTTATCTCCCATAGAAAAAATAATTAACTGTCCTAAAACGCTACAATGGCCTTGAAATGGGGGATTATTTTATGTGAAACTGATCCCCACTTTAAATTCTAAAATAATTGTTTTTGTTTCTTTCTTTCTGCCAAGTTTTTCAGCGTGTTAACATGTAATTGCCTAAATAAAAAAAGTAGAATCTCATATTTTGGGGACGTAAGGGGGTGAGTTAGCAGGTGTAAATCTACAATAATGCTAAAGAAATCTTGCAATATATTCATTTTTAAACAGTCCTAGTATTAGATTTTAGTTTCTTGTATATAAAATGTATTACAATTCAACTTTGAGTTTTCTAACTTCTTTCTTTTAATGGATTCATGGTATTTTTAAGGTATTGCAGCATATTTATGTGCACTTAGTGCAGATTACTTGGAAACCATTAATTTCTGGAGATTTTCAGTGGCATATTCTGATTCCTTGTACAAAAATACACTTATATGGTAAATTTCATTGCTTAATCTTGTGTTTTAACAAAGATATAACATTTTTACTGAAAAATTAGTGTAAAAAATGTGACGAAACACATATGGTCTTAAAGAGGGGAAAATATCCAATTGTGTGAGGCACAAAAATAGTCATAACTTCCTTATTTTTAGTCAGATTTAAAAAATTTAAAAAGATTCTTTCTTAGATCATCAAGCTCTTTCTATATATGCCATTATTGAGATATTTTAAGCAATTTAAATTTTTTCATGTGTATTCCTACTTGTAGGAAGAAATCTTTGTTTACAGTTTGTTTATCATTAACATTTTGAATTTTCAAATGAAAAAAAGAGAAATACGACAGACAACATGACATCGTATTTTTAGCACAAACTATTTTCAAATGAAAAAGAAAAATCAAACGCGTTCCGTATGATGTCGAAAATCTATTTGATTCAACTCAAAATTGTAAAATAATTATTTGTTTGTTTCAGAGTTATCTAAAAAAATAAGTTATTAAAATGAAATTTTTAAAAATACTTGTAAAAGTAAATAAACGAAAAGTAGCAAGCGAGTATAAACATTTAAAAAGAAAAAAAGTAGTTGCTAATGCTAGTATCACTTTATTCAGATTTTTAAAATTATTTTAAACATTAGGAATTTCATTGTTTACTTTTGAAAAGCCACTTCATACATAAATTGTCATTTCTAGAGAACTATCTCTCAACTATACCGTTTTCTCTCCCAAAAATGGGTTATTCAAAAAGTAGACTATGCAACGATTTATATTTTACTAAATTGTTAATATGGTATTTATTTAGAGTTGACAATTTATTCGAAAGTTTAATTATTAAACTTTAATCCAAGTCATGAATTCTATGACTAAAATTACCTTAAAGCTTAAAAAATGACTTTAGGTGAATTAATAATCTCTACTTTTTTTTAACCATCCTTCCTTTTCCCTTGGCGTGGTTTTCGGGTGTACTACTAGTCTTTTACACATGTCTATAAAGTTTTATTACCCTGTCTTAAAAACAAATATTAACCCCAACACGCACCAGTTGACAGAACTTCGAGCACACAAAATGACAGACATCCCAACAGTCAACACCGGCAATTCGAGAAGTATATGGTGTGTTTATTTTACGCGACAAGACACGTCTTGCAAACATTTTCACCTATTAAAAAATTAAAATTTTTATCTGTCAAATAATTTTGACAATATTTCATTTTCATCATCATTTTTGCTTAATTTTATTTGTAAAATTATTTTGTTTGTTTAAATAAATTTTCGTTTTTTAATTTCTTGCATTTCTGAGTTATATTTTAGCTTCTGATGGGTTAAAGAATTAGATAGAATGTATATTCAAACTCAGTTTTATTCTTCAGAAATCTTTCATGAATCTTTGGTCACTGTTTTAACGAGTTAACTGTTAAAAAGGTATCAGAACTTTGATTACAACAGTCAACACCTTAAAACTTATATGATTCATATAATGGAGAATGATTCAGTCACAAAATTATCGAAACAGTGGCATAATTCAACTAAACGTTGAATAATAACTAATCATCACACAAGAGAATGAATAGCTTCCATAGTAAAAAATTTTTTTTCAAAAAAAACGAAAAACCGAACCGTAAACCGAGGTTTTAAGGAAAAAAAACCGAAACCGATACCGAAACCAAAATTTCAAAACCGCCCAACTCTAGTACACAGGTAGTCTTACAGAGGTCTCAAGTATTTTTAAGATTATATCCATCTTAAATTGATTCTAATTATGCAAAAGATCAATTTACAAGAGTCAATCAGTCAATTGTCGTTGCCAGCTACACATTAATTATTCACTCATTCCAAACATCAAATCAGCAAAAGGGGAAACAACTCTCCTTAATTAATCCATAAAAAGAACATTAATTAAGATATGGTATATGTGAACAATGATGTTTAAGTAAAAAGACTGGAAAATACATGTGAAAAAAATACAGTTTTTCTTCTTTCTGCTATTCTTTAAATTAAATAAAAAAACTAATAATTTTATGCTTTTTTATGGGTATTTTTACAGAGATTGAATTCACATAATTTCAAGTAGAAATTAGTTTAATGGTGTGCAAACACAATAGTTTGGATAGATGCACACAGTTTTTACAATTAAAAGTGAAAATAAAGGAATTTTACTAAATTATAAAAGTGAAAACTGAAAGAAATGTGGTATTGTTCAAGACACATTGGAAAACGGTAAAAATCAATATGGAGGATGTAATTAAGCACAGCAAAAAAAAGAAAAGAAAAAAAAATGGTTGGCATTGTTCTACTGACCTGGTTCTCTGTCAGCCATAATGCTTGCAGTTCTTTGAGTTTTACAATACTAAAAGGCAAATGTTTAAGTTGATTATCACTTAAGTTGAGCACACGTAGGTGAGGAATTCGGCCAATTTCATCAGGAATGTACTTCAGCTTATTGCTTCTTAAAGACAGAACTGTGATTCCATTACAACTGCCAATCTGGATGGGAAGATGAAACAATAATCATGATAGAATGAAAATAAATGGCAAAATGGTTATCAGTGCAAACTGTGAGCCCAGCAAGTCGAGTTCAAGTACCATTGAAGTTGTTGAGGTTTCGTTTGTCTGTTTTACTCTTTTATCAACCGTTTTTAGGCTATTTAATACCTATTTTAAATCAAAAGATCAAATATTTAATGCTACAGTCCCACTGAACTAGCTATTAAATTCTAACACACACATATGCAAGGCAATGGCTGAAACCTTTGAAAATGACCTCCAGTCTGTAGTGGAATGGAGCCAAAAATAGATGGTTACATTTAATGCTACTAAGACGAAGCTTCTTTCCTACAACAATTATAAGACACCTTTTTAACCACTAATTGCAATATTTGATAGCACCCTTCCCAAGAGTCTGACCTTCAAACTCCTCGGCCTAACATTCACAGGCAACATGAATTAGAATAAATAAATAGAAGATACTGCCAAGTTCGCTGCAAAGAAGGTGGGCTCCCTTTACTGGGCTAGAAAACTTCTCAGAACTGCCAGTATCTTATATCTCGATAAAGCCACCATTTGCCTATGCCTGGAGCATTGTTGCCACATCTGGGTTGATGCACCAAACCTAACTTGCAGCAAATTTTCACCCCTTCACTGTAGAGGATCCCAGATGTCAGAAAATTTTCTACTCTATTAGCTTCTTTCTTTGCACAGCTTGTTTTTCGAATTCCCTCCCTTTCCCCCCCGACTGTACCAACATGTAGAAATTTAAATGTAACGTGAACAAATATCTTGTTGCGCAACTCCCTACTTAGGATGTCCCCTATAAATTTGGCTCCTAATCACAGTGGCAATATGCCTTGTTTGGGGTGAACAAAAGTAAAAAGAAAAAAATGCCTGGGAGGATGGTTCTATGATAACAGATTAGATACTACACTACCCCCCCCCCCCAATAAAAGGAGATAATACCTTGGAGAATGATCTAATGGCAACAGAACAGATACTACTTTACCCCACCCCTCAAAAAAAAGAAAAAAGAAGTACGTAATTCCTGGGAGGATGGTATCAAGAGTACAGAATGGACACTACCCCCACTCTCAAAAAAAAGGAGGAGGTAATGATGCCTGGGAGGATGGTATCATGACAAATGACCATATACTATAGATAGTACATTAGTTTGAAATAGTAAACTGAATTGAGCATTAAGAAATAATAAAATAGTACAATTAATAGAAGTAATAGGCGAGTTTCGGCTTCAGACAGACACCAAATAAATATAACCACCAAATAGCAAATAAACAAAATGAGAAAATGGCAGTGAGAGACAATTCAAATATTCAAGAACAAAATCTGTAATAATTCGTTAACACGTGCTCAATTTTAATCAAACTTGCTCTATTCTGCTTCTATTATAAGTTAGGACATATGGCAAAATCAAATAGTGATATTGTTTGCAATTTTTAAATTGATGTAAAAATAGAAAGTTACAGAAAGTCTTACTATTACATAATATCATAAAATATACGCAAGCAGATTTAAACGCAAAATGCAGACATGCTAATTTTTTTTTTTATTCTTTGAAAAATCAAAAATTACTGACACTGTAAAATCTAACTTTAGATTAAATCTTATCAATTTAACCAATATTGTAGACTCATGCATCTTTTCTTTCGAAGTAAGAGAAGAAGTCTTTCAAAACTTCATGATAAAAATGACCAAAATAGAAGTTCAGTTTTAAAAAAAAATTTTTTTTTAAATGTCCAAACCTCTGGAGGAATGAGTTCGAGGTAGTTTTCATCAGCATACATTGTTCGGAGATTCCTGAGCAGACCGATCGTGGAAGGAATTTCTATCAAGTCATTAGTACTGATATTCAGTTCGGAAAGAGCAGACAAACTGAAAAGGAAGAAAAAAATCGGATGATATAGTATGAAGGAGTTTAATTCTTTACAATTATCATTTGCAATAGCATTAATACATGTTGACTTTCATATATATATATATATATATATATATATGCTGTTTCATTCTTTTGGCATCTAACTGACTTCATGCATGCGTTCTCGGCTACTTTTTGGAATTCTCTTCATTTCTTCAGCTTTTTTATTCATTTGTTTTTGTCACCTGAAGATGTTCCAACGAAGAATCGAAAACGTCCATGATACATATGGAACATACATTATTTTTTTAATTTATTTTAACACAAAAAAGATCATTAGAAACATTGAAAAAATAAGAAAAGGTATGATTATGCTTGCTTGCTTATAATATATATATATATATATATATATATATACATATATATGCGTTTGCTTGCGGAGTCTAGAGTGATTCTGTAACCGGGTTCAAATCTTGCATCCCAGGCAAATAAACCTCCTATCTTCAACCGTTGTCTTTTCTTGGTCCTTTTTTCAGGTTATGAACAAACTTCTTTGTTGGCGGCATTTCCTCAGTCGGGCAGGATGAATTAGGGACATGTATCGGAATGAACAGCCATCAAGGTATATTATTAACGTTCATGCATTTTAATTGATTGTGACTTGTAAGACATTAGACATCCCCTCGGAGGGGAGGTAGATGTAACATAAGTTTCATCAGATACCAAAGTTTTGTTCCAACTTAATCTTATTTTGTAACAATCTACAAAGTTGTGATAGAAAAAGAAAACAAAAATTGGTTTGATTTGCAGAATATTGAGTCTCTTAAGTTGTTAATGCTAATACAATATTTGTAAACAATATTTGTAAACAATATTTGTAAACGATATTTGTAAACGATATTTGTAAACGATATTTGTAAACAATATTTGTTGTACACAAAACCGTTGCTATTTTACATGTGGGCGAGGGGAAAAGAATAGTTAAAAATGACGAATAAATTTCTCATTAGTTCAGCATTATTAAACAAAAGAAAAATGCCTATGGTCTGTTAATTTCTTCTTCAAATAAAATACGGCACTTGTATCCCCCTCAACGAAAGCACCCGCAACTAGCAGCAAATAACACCCCTACACTCTAGACTGCCCTAGATGCCAGATTTTCTACTCGGATAGCTTCTTTCCTTAGACCACTTGCCTATGGAATTCCTTTCTTGCTTTCCGTTTCCCCGGCCATACCAACATGCAAAAATTTAAATGTAATGGGAACAAACATCTTGCTGCCCAATTCCCGCCCAGATTGCGCTCTATAAATCTGTTTCCTATCACAGTAGCCCTTACGTGGTAAAATTTTCATTAGTTCAACATTATTAAAAAAAATGACTAACTCTGTTTTATCATCATCATCATCAGGTTTTGGTATTTAAGGTGCTACGGGTGTCCTAGATTCCGGGATGGGCAACACCAGGCAACGTCTCACGTCTGCTCTTCATACGGTTCGATCCGTAGGGTTGATACGAGTCAAGTCACTTTGTACGCACTCAAGCCAGGTTTTCCCTGGTCTTCGTGCACGTTCCTGCCTGGGGTATCCATGCGTGTTATTGAGTTGATGCAGGACATGGCACGTTGTACATGAACAGACCACCTGAGACACCAAGTGCGTAAAGCATCCCAAGTCCCACCAATACCAAAAAGCTTCTGATAGAGCACGACTGAAGGGATTCTCTCTTTCAAGTCAGAGTGTTTGAGGCCCATGTCTCACTGCCATGCAAGACAATAGAGTAAATACAGACTGAAGCTCTGTGTCCTGAAAGAAATGTGGCTAGATGTAAGGATTGGCAGCAGTTTCATGAACCTTTCCCAAGCAACATAACAGCAAGCAGTGATAGCACATTCACAACCACCACCATTATTTAACATGGCACCCAGGTAGCAGACGATAGTTTCAACATCAAGTGGAGAGCAATCTACGTCCATAAATGCCATCGTTCGATCATCTATTGGGTGAGCAACACCCAGCCATCTGCGACAAACATAATCCGGGTCAACAACCAGTTTCAAAACCATTACACTTCTTGTGAACGCATAGTTTGCACTGGCAGCATTCAATGGAGTTTACACCTACATCTCTGCGACATCCAGTGCAAGGAAACATACCAGCGTCCTGCAGGAGGTCGAGACCAAAACTGGAGATAAGAAATTTATGGTCTGTTAATTTTGTTTTTCTTCAAATAAAATAAGTCAAGTAGATTTTTTAAGGCAAGAAACAGTTTAAAATCTTTACTCACTTTTCAAGTTTCAAGTGTGTCATTATTTTTTTTTATTTTTCTGACACACAGACAGACAGAAAAAAACTAAAACGAATACTTAAAAAATAAATGGCTTCTACAAGTATCGATCCATAAACTAATAAAAGCCCATTAACAAAATGAATCAACATAAATCATTTAAAGTTGTTAAATTTTTGTCGTTTCCTTTTTTTTTTCTTCTTTTTTTTTTTAATAATTTTGTGCAAAGATTAATATGGCAAACAAAAATAGCAGATTCTTTTTCTTTTCATGTTAAAATCAAATATTTATGAGATTTTGATAATTTTTCTTTTCTTTTTTGGAGACAGCAGAAGGGTTTGTGGAGAGATGTTCATTACCAAGAATACAATTAACAAGAATTTTGTTTCTGATTCATTGAATTTTGAAAATGAACATCTACAACAACAAAAATGAGGACTTGAAGCATTCTGACCATAAAATTACAATTTTAGAATAATATAGAACAAATTTTAATTAGTAGAATTTGGTATATTCGGACTACTGTTCTCATCTTGGGTGTTTTTATCACAACGTTTCGGCCAATGTAACCTCCGACCTTCTTCAGGTGTACCTTGTCGAACTCAGGAATTTTTCTGTCGAACCTGGGAATCTGGACGGAATTTCGAACAGAACCCTTTATTAAATCCAGTGCGGGTGATACGAAGAATTGCGAATTACTGAAGACTTCTTCCCAGTCATGGCAGATAGAACGAGAGCATGCTATCCCCGTGGATTTAATAAAGGGTTCCGTTTGAAATTCCGTCCAGATTCCAGAGTTCAACAGAAAGATTCCCTGAGTTCGACAAGGTCGGAGGTTACATCAGCCGAAACGTTGTGATAAAAACACCCAAGATAAGAACAATAGTCCAAATATACCAAATTCTACAAATTATTAACCCTCATCTCAAAAATTCCGAAACATAAATTTTACTTAGTAAATCATTTTTTTGAAGTAAAAAAAAAAAAAAAAAAAAAAAGATATAAGTATATGGTCTTTTTCGGTCAATTATTACAGGTTGCAATTCTTGGTTTCCTCAATGTTCATGAGCAACACCGGGACATGGGGCCTGCTAGTTTGTTATAAAAAAATTTAAAAAAAGATTAAAAACCTCAAAAGAACATCTGATGATTTATAAGATAGTAGAGATTAAAAGAAACAGTTAGGGAATATATTTTTCTCATACGCATAATAAAGAAATTACTTTCGACTCGTTGGACTCGTGCAAATTGTGCAGTAGTTTTATTTCCTATTCATCTCTGTTTTTGTTGTTGTTCACCGTCAGTTTATTAATAATCTTTGCTCGCTGTGGACAGATTAAACACATTTTCTTTTGATATTTTTCCATTTTCCAAGATACATTTTATGTTGTAAATTAAAATTTTTAAAATGTACTTTAAAGCATAAACAAATATTAACTTCATAAAATATTATGTTTGAAAATAAAACAAACAAAAACAAAACTTTAACAACATCAGATAAATATTAAATTACTTATCTTTCTTTGCATCTGGATGAGTCCATGATTCCAAATAGAAAAATATAGGGTGATAAGGGTTATGCTAACATTTGAACAAGACTATTTTAATAGAATGTTTTGGCGCTGACTGGTTTTAATAACAATCGGCAACTGATGATATCACACATGATAATTTGATTCCACTGAACCCAAATTAAACGATGGTGGATTCAGAGAAGGTGTTGTATACAGGTCTTGCTTTCTTCAAGGTTGATGTGAAGATGATGAGATGACTGAAGACTTCTGCTGCTGGCCTTTCTACTTTGCCAGTCGAGACACTGTCTGGTGGAGATTCTTCATGAGGGTGTCTATGACTAGACCGTTATGAACACAAAGACATTTGTACCCGAAATATATGTAGTTCTTTATTAATTGTAGGTTACATGCTTCAGACAGAGAGAGGGAGAACCTTAAATATTGATGGATTTTAAGACCTCATATTTTTTTAAAACATTTACTGACCTGTTGTAATATTCACATCTATAACTCTTTCAACATTTGCTGCTTTCAAGTCTTCCTTTGACCCTCGTCACTTTCAAGTCTTGGTTCAACTGAGGTTCAACTGGGGTTGGCTGTTGATGATAATTCAATCTCGCAGCTTATCACCAGTTCATACAATGGACCGTTGGGACATTTAGAGGATGATCTGCTTAATAATGATAATAGTGTTCGGAACTTTGTGTTTTGAACAAAAATTTGACACTCATGTCAATCAAAAGGATTCATGGGAATAGTCGTGTTTTAAAAAAATAAAAAAAATATGCATATTTAAAATAAAATGAGCAGTTTGTAGTCATCAGTGCGATCGTCAATTGTGGTAAAAAAAAAAAATTTTTTTTTTAAAGTGAGGCTCTGACTCTCGGACAAAACATCATTGCATTGTGAGGCTATGCAAAAAATGATCAGCAATTATTTTATCAGGGGACGTAGCGGTGTTAGACTCGTAGAGATGACGACGGTTATGAAGGAAGAATTAAAAGACTATTGTAAATAATGAAAAGAGCCTGGTTCAGAGTAAGCTGATGCGAACAACGGTCTGCTTTCATTACAGTCAGGAAAGCTGTTATGCATGGGGGTCTCTATCCATTACACTTGTTTAAAAATCTTTAGTTATAAATAAAACTCCCAAGATGTTAAGTAATAACATGGTTCGTCTCGTTTCGGAACTTATGCATATCACATTCGAAATCTAATTCCATGTGACAGCTAAATCCTGCCAGACGTGAGGTTCTTAAGGCCTCCATAATAGAAGAATAGATATTTAATTTTTTATCAACGATAGGAATTATCATAAATGCATATTCTTTCTAAATGTTGATATAAAATTTCTCCCAGCAAGTTTGGCTTTACCCATTGCGATATTTATGTTGATATTTTATTGAAATTGAAAACACGAAAAATAAAAATAAAAATAATGACATCAATATTTTGCTCTCATCCATAAAAAACAAAATGAAATGTGTTCTTACTTTCCAATCGATGCTGGTAAGCTAACAATCATGTTATCATCCACTTTGAGAGTTGTTAGGTTCACTAACTGACCTGCAGAATAGAAATCAAAAAAACACATATATTAAAAACGAATTTTTTAGCTTTCATTTATATACAAAAAAAAACATTGATATTCAAACTGAACCTTTTTAGCTATCATTTATATACTAAAAAAACATATATTCAAAACGAACCTTTTAGCTATCATTTATATACAAAAAAAAACATTGATATTCAAACTGAACCTTTTTAGATATCATTTATATACTAAAAAAAAACATATATATATATTCAAAATGAACCTTTTAGCTATCATTTATATACTCAAAAAAACATATATTCAAAATGAACCTGTTAGCTATCTTTTATATACAAAAAAAAACATATGTTCAAACTGAACCTTTTAGCTATCATTTATATACAAAAAAAAAAATTTATATTCAAACTGAACCTTTTTAGCTATCATTTATATACTAAAAAAACATATATTCAAAATGAACCTTTTAGCTATCTTTTATATACAAAAAAAAAACATATATGTTCAAACTGAACCTTTTAGCTATCATTTATATACTAAAAAACTTATATATATTCAAAACGAACCTTTTAGCTATCATTTATATACCAAAAAAAACATATATATTCAAACTGAACCTTTTAGCTATCATTTATATACAAAAAAAACATATATTCAAACTGAACCTTTTAGCTATCATTTATATACAAAAAAAAAACATATATGTTCAAACTGAACCTTTTAGCTATCATTTATATACTAAAAAACTTATATATATTCAAAACGAACCTTTTAGCTATCATTTATATACCAAAAAAAACATATATATGTTTAAAATGAACTTTTTAGCTATCATTTATATGCAAAAAAATATATATATATTAAAAACAAACTTTTTAGCTATCATTAATATACTAAAAAAACATAAAAATGAACCATTTAGCTATCTTTTGTATAAAAAAAACATTTTCAAAATTAACCTTTTCAGCTATCATTTATATACAAAAAAACATTAAAAATGAACCTTATAGCTATTATTTATATGCAAAAAAAACAAAACATATATTCAAAATAAACCTTTTAGCTATCAATTATATGCAAAAAAAACATATTCAAAACAAACTTTCTAGCTATCATTTATATACAAAAAACATATATATATTCAAAACAAACCTTTTAACTATCATTTATAAACTATAAAAAAACATATACATTCAAAATGAACCTTTTACCTATCTTTTATATACAAAAAACATACATATGTATGTTTTTTTATATATAAAAGATAGTTAAAAGGTTCATTTTGAATATATGTTTTTTGGTATATAAAAGATAGCTAAAAGGTTAAGTTTGAATATTTATGTTTTTTTTTTCAAAACGAATTTTTTAGCTATCATTTATATACAAAAAAAAACATATCTATATATACAATATTAATAATACGATGCAATCCCTAAAAAACAGTTATATAGGACATCCACAAAAAAAATGCAATCCACAGAAACAGACCCACAACTAACAATAAGTGAGTGGTACTAACACTAATATACGGCCCGTAAGGGGTTTAAATGTTGGAGATACTAGTTTAATATGCATAATACAGACTTAGAACTTGTATAAGCTGATTTTTACGGAGTGGAAATTCACAAACTACAAAAGGTAACCCAACATGAATTGGAACACATACATTGAAGACATTGCCAAGGCTGCAGCAAAGAAGGTGGGCTCCCTCTATTATGCTAGTAAACTCCTCAGACGTGACATTATCTTGCATCTCTACAAATTCACCATCCGCCCATGCATGGAGTATTGTTGCCACATCTGGACTGGTGCACAAACCACCAGTCTCTCCCTCTTAGAAAAGGTCCAAAAAAGTGTCGCCAACTTAATAGGTCCTTCACTATCCACCAAGCCCTGTCTCATCGCCGTAATGTTGCATCCTTGTGCTTGTTTTACAAATACTTCAATAGATTGTGCTCCGATGAACTGGTTGCTCTGGTGCCCCCTCGACATAAATACACTAGACCAACTCGACAATCAGCAAAATCCCATCCATTTACTGTGGAAGTCCCCAGATGCTGGAGAGCCTTCTACTCCAATAGCTTCTTTCCTCGTGCTGCTGGCCTTTGGAGCTCCCTCCCTGCTCCCTGTTTTCCCGACTGTACCGACATACAGAGATTTAAAACTAACGTAAACAGACATCTCGCTATACACCTCCCAACTTAGGATACACCCAAAACCTACACCCTAATTCTCAGTCACCCTTACGTCTACAGTGGCGGCCTGCCTTGTTTGGGGTGAAATATGTAAAAAAAAAAAAATATATATATATACACACATGGACACACGCACATATATACAACCATGGACACGCACATATATACAACCATGGACACACACACACATATACATATACAACCATGGACACACACGCATATATATATATATATATATATATATATATATATATACACACAACCATGGACACACACGCACATATATATATATATATTAGAAATGTCAAGCATATGTTTGTATTATTTGGATCATTCAGACTACTATTCTATTTTATTTTCACACACCAGTGGCAGAATGGTTAAAGGTGTTGATTAACAATCAGTCTTCTGGGGGTTGAAGGTTCAATCTTTACTAAAGGCGATAATAACTATGAATAACATAAAACCAATTAACATTTCTATTCGCTCATGGCCGACAGAACGAGAACAATCTATCCCCACAGATTAAATAAACGGTCAGTTCAAGATTCCATAAAGGTTCTAAAGTTCAACATAAAGATTCCCAAGTCCCAAAAGATGCACCTTAAGAAGGTTGGAGCATAAATCGGACGAAACGTGAAAATAACTACCAAGATGAGAATAGTAGTCAAATAATAGAAATAATCAATCCTTATCTAAAAAATTCCGAAACATAAGTCAAATATCTGCAATTCTTCAAAAGGTGGGGCTATATTTCCTTATCTCAACACATGGGTAACCTCACTACATCGCCATTTGGACTCTTAACCGTTCACACCATCTAACAGATTTGCTAATACTAAATGATTAATATGTCACTAAAAAGAAGGAAAAAACTTTTTTAAATTTCTATTACTTCTGGTGAAGATGTCTCACATTGAAAATTCATGTTAAAAAAAAAAAATAAAAAAAAGAATTTTTATTTTTTAATTGCATTTTTTGTTTGGATTTCAAGTTCTAAATATAATTCAATTTTATGCAATGCTTAAAAAAATGGGACAATATTTCCTTATAATATTTTATGTTAATGAAATGTAGAAAAGCAGATACTTTGTATTTAACAGACACTACGGATTCTTTAGGTTATTCTGATATACTTTTATATAAGATATAAAAATTTGAACTGCTTTCTTACCTGCATAGTTTTAATCTTCTGAAAGTGTTTTAATGTATTTTTTAAAAATTTGTTTTGTTAATTTCACTTAGCTGAACTCATCAATCAAAAATGTCAGTCACTTTTTTTTTTTGGGGGGGGGGGGGGGGGGCTAATTTCAGGCTTAAAAGATAATAATAAAAAAACTACCCTTATCTCACCGGCAACCATTCCCAGAATTAGGGTTAGTAGTACCGTAAGCCGTTTTAAAATTTTTTAAGCCTTAAATTAGCGACCGCCCTTCCCCTAAAAATCGACCACCATTGACGTATTTGGCTAAGTGAAAGTAACAAAACAAATTTTGAAATAAAGAAAACTTTAAAACATTTTCAGAAGATTAAAATTATACAGGTCGGTAGAAAATTAAATTTTCTTGTGTTTGGTAAAAGTTATTTGTTGTATATTTTGTCTGTTTTCAATTTCTCGCCTATTTTGTTAATATCAGGCTGTTTGGTTTTAATGAATATTGCTTCTAGTATTTTAAGTCTGTTTATGCAGTTATTTTTGTGTATTATTTTGGTATTAGATGTTAATATTTTCCGTATATCAGCTGAATGTAGTCTTTTGTTATGGGAAGTAATGTGATGTTGGATGGCGCTGGTATCGGATAAATGGTAAGTTAACCCAAATAAACTAACGAACAAACAAGAAAAATAAAATATAATATAACAAGACAAAAGTAAACATACAATAATAATCAACTCAACCACACCCGCTCTCTTTTCCTTCATTCACCTTTCAAGATATCTATATAAAAAAAACTCAAGTCTTCTCGTTTATAATTAAAAAAACCTAGTGCTTGTATAATAAAAAGCTGAAAAAAAGTTTTTATTGTCTTTTACTGTTGAAGAGGTAAATAAGAGGCAGGTAACTCTTCACAACAGCTCTAGCTTTCGAACAATATTTTTCTAACCCTAACCCTAAACCCTAACCCTTTTATGTCTAATCGACGTTCTCCTTGCACAGTAGCCACATTTGCAACGCCAATTAAAGCCATCAGTTTTGATTACTGGAAAATTGTGTTTAAAATTCGTTGTAAGAGTTACCTGCCTCTTATTTATCTCTCCAACACTAAAAGACAAGAAAAACTTTTTTTCGGCTTTTTATTATACAAGCACCAAAAACCCTACTCCTAAGGATGACAAAGAAGGTCGAAAGCGCTAGAGAAATAACCGAATTACGAACAATCGGCGAAATACTATATAAACTACCACCTGAAACCCGAAGGATTGCTCGACAATTCGAAAAGCTATACAAACATGAAAATTCTATGCCTGTTTAAATATATACATATATAATTATTTTTATTTATACAGACATGTACAAAAAGCCACGACACTGTCATGTCGATGTTATCGATCAATAGTAATTAGATACTAAGATCTGATCAGGCGGAAAAATGTCTCTCACTCAGATGTTCATATTGGGAAAGAATGAAAAGAAAGGAAAAAGAAAAAGACAAATTCAGAACCGGGAGGTCACATGGTCAAATTTAAAACAATCGAAAAAAAAAGTTTGTAAGCCTAGGTGAAGAGTTAAAAGATTGAAAGGTTAATATATGTATAGCATATTTTCAAGGTCTCAGATCATAAGTTTAGATGAGGAAAGGAGGGATTTGCTGGGTGCCCAGTTGTAAGTTAAGAGGTAGGAGTGGGGGTTGCTATGCCAGGTTTAAACGTTTGAACAAAATGTGTGGGGGGAGGGGGGGAAAAAGTGGGTCGACAGACATGAATGAGGAAGAGCATGGTTTGTTTGCCTGTTTTTTTCTCTTTTTATTTTATTTAAGCCTAAATAGAGATAAATTTAGTTAACAATGATTAAAATAAGTAAATCGTATTAATAATAATAATCACACGCACTATTTTCACTCTATTGCCACCAATAATGATAATAAAATTAAAATAATAATAAGGACACAAATAATAATAATCTTTTTACTTTATCTATTCTTTCTAAACAAATATCGATTGATTCATAAGGAAATAACATATATGCACCCCCTAGATGTTAAAATTTACAAGATAAATAATTTTCCTAGAATAAAAATGGTAATAAAAGTAATAATAAAAAAACAGTAATAATAAAAATAAAATAACATCAATCTAATATGTCACATCCAATCAAATCATACATGAATTCTATAGTGATTTTATTAAATCGCTAATTTTTACTAATTTTAATTTTAACTATCAGTCTATCCCATTACATCATCAAAATAATAATTATTATGTAACTTAATATTTGTTCAATCATTACTTTCGATTATAATAATTGCCCTATTTTTTATTTAGGATTCTCGATTTATATTTCAATCACTTAGTAAAATTTATATTAATTTCCAATACAGTTAGGAAAGAAAAATATTAATAAACATAGTTATATCAATTGCTATATTTATGGGAAAAGTACTGAATATTTTATATTGATATAGGCAATGTTCAGGTTGGGTCCACAAAAGGTGCAGTGGCATAAAGGGCTCTCTCAAAGCAAATCCTCACTTTAAGTGCTTTCGTTGCACCGGCACGGCAAGACACATAGATAGATGACCACTGACGGAGATGGATACTGGTGACAACAAGCTGGAAGTAGTGACAGACTTTTGTTATCTTGGAGATGTGCTGTCATCAGGTGGAGGCTGTGAACTCGCGGCAGCTACACGTTGCAAGTGTGCCTGGAAAAAGTTTAGTGAGCTGCTACCAATCCTGACAAACAAACACCTGCCAACAACTACGAGAGAGCGTGTATACTCCTCATGTGTCAGAAGTGTGTTGTTGTATGGCTCAGAAACTTGGGCTGTCTCTGCTGGCATACTAAGGAAGCTGCGCCGTAATGACAGGGCAATGGTCAGATGGATCTGTTTGGTGAGGCCTGAACAGTACGTTTCTTTTGAATCCCTGCTCTCACAGGTCGACTTGAAAGCCTTGCGGACATCATGCGGAAGAACAGACTGCGTTGGTTGGGTCACATTGAGCGTAGCGATGGATGAATTGCTAAAGTCCGACAGTTGAATGTGCCAGCAGAGAACATCATCACTGGCAGACCCAAATTGACTTGGGAGGATGTAGTCAAACGTGATAGGAAGACCATGGGTATGGATTCCATCAAGCCTTGCCAAAGACAGGAGTGAAGAGGAAGACTTAGATTTCGAGACTAGACAATCAGGCCCCACCCTCATCAGAGGATTAATTGTGGCCTGATTCAACAAATAAACCGGTTGATGATGATGATGATGATGATGATGATGATGATGATATAAGTTTGTTGACATGGGATCAACTAGTAATTTTTCCTCTTTTTCAGACTTTGTGATCTTTTCACATGTGTATTCTATTTATGAATTTTGGAAAGGGTTGTATGGAATGGGGCTTCTATTTTTAAGTGGTTGGTTTTGGTAAGCTATTTTTTTAAACTAGAATGTTTGAATTGAAGCAGTAAATTCTGATTAAGATAAACTACTAGTCACCATGCGCTGTTGATAACATGTCTACAAACTAGGGTGGGGAATAGCATCAAAAAGAAACGATGTACAGATAATTTCTTTGGATTGTTATTTGTGCAATAAGGAATGAAAATAAACCCTGTATAAAAAAAATCAAAACCGTTGGGAAAAATGTTATAAATTAAATTCAGTCAGTTATATAAGAGTTGGTTCTGTCACTATGGAGATGACCGCATTAATGCTAAAAAATGGGGCTTAGAATTGTGGAAAATGCAGACGTGGTTGTTTGTTTTGTTTTACGGCATATCAACCTTTTT
This sequence comes from Sepiola atlantica, assembly GCA_963556195.1. Lineage (NCBI taxonomy): Eukaryota > Metazoa > Mollusca > Cephalopoda > Sepiida > Sepiolidae > Sepiola > Sepiola atlantica. The sequence continues at coordinate 38,351,170 of OY744537.1, forward strand.
CAGGTTATTTAATGCCGAATCAATTGTATTTTTTTAAAAAGTTTTTTTGAAAAAATAAAAAATAAATAAATATTCTGAAAACATTCATTAAACGTTTTTTTTTTTACAGCATATCATTTTCCCCCCCACTTAATTTAACACCAAGTCAAGCTTGATTTATATGTCTTTAGACAATTATATTTTTTTAAATAGATCAACAGCTTTTAAAAAGTACATTATTGTCTCTACTTTATTTTTCTTCAACAGTTCCTTCATTGTACCTGCTTTGTACAAAGTTTCTCTTATAGGGGCCAGATCAATGCATTCAGTAAGAATATGCTTGATTGTGTACGCAGTCTGGCATGCATAGCATATTGGTTGCTGTTCGTCTTCAAGTGAGTAGGAATGCGTAATCCTTGTGTGACCTATACGAAGTCTGGATAACACTAGACGTGGTTGTGTTAAAATGGAATTTTCCACAAAGCTAGAGTAAGGAGAAAATTGGAAAATTCTATTAGAAATTAAGGTTAGAGTTACATGTTCAGGCCGTTGCATCAAAGACAGGAAGTCTCCAGTGACACGTAGCAGATAAGCTGATAAAATCTTACTCTTATTTCTGAACCACGAAGGAAAGCGAATGTGTTTGGAACAGCCCTCCCTCCTCCTATGCCATGTAAAAAAAATAAAGATAAAATGCAACTTACCAATTGAATCAGGTAATGACTTGATATTATTACAGGTGAGATAGAGATCGGCCAAAGATGTGCAACCTTCTATTGCAGTTGGTAGCGTTTCAAGACGATTCTTCGATGCATCCATAAATATCAGCTGTTTTAAATTCCCCATCGCCTACAGGAAACAGACAAGATGGACAAACTAAAATGACTGAATGTTGAACAAAGAATCATTTTAAAGATTAAATATTAGCATTTCAAAAATAAAGAATAATTTTCACATTTTTCCTTTGAAAGATTAAATGTTATTATTTCATTACAGACAAAAACATCCTGGTAAATTTACAGGAACCGTTTTCTCATTCAGAGACATTTTGTGGCAAATATGTGATATGAAAAGATGAAAGTTTTTTTGTTTTTTTATATTGGTCACCTTTTGAGATCTACAGAGAACAGGTGGGTATCTAGAGTGACAGAATGGAGCCCAAGACAATGGAAAAGACTAAGGGTAAGGCCAAAAACCCGGTGAAGAGACGACTTTGACAGTCAACTGAGTCCTATGTGGTCACGCCTAGCCAGGGACAAGACAAGGTGGAAGGAAATCAGGGAGGGGTTCCTCCTCCAGAAGTGATCAAAAACGATGATGATGATAATGATATTGGAGAGGGGGGGATGGAGTTGTATGAAATGTATGTGTTATTTCAATCTCAAAATGTTATTGGTTAATTCAGAAAGTTCTCAACATTTTTGAAGGATGAAAGCAAAACAAATTTATTCGGTTTACAATAATTTAAACTTTTAGGAACTTTCCACATCTCTAGAAACTCCTTAATCATGAGATTTTTAGTTAAAAAAAATCACTGTCTAATTGTGAAGGTCTTCCAGAGCGACTTACAAATTCTTTCATTTGTTAAACCATCTCCAAATGATTTATTCACCTCTAACACTTTCACCATACGCTTCCCAAATTATTTTATATGTTTATGCAGTACTCTTATAGCTGACGCACCATGTTTCCGTGACTTCGCATTGTCAATGTTCGGGCAGGTCTCAGAAGTGCCCGAGAGTTGACAAAACTATTAACCAAGCAGCCGATAACTTTTGGAAGAAATTAATCGCGTTCAATAACAAAAAATGAATTTCTATAATCTTTGTCAGCTCGTTGAATCTCTCGAAGGACTAATATAGTTATTTGATAAAAAAACAAAAACAAAAAGACATTTGCTTATCAAACAAAATCATCTTTTGAAACTTTCCGGTGCACAAACAAAATAACATTTAATTTAAAAACATTTGATTAACAATGGTTCCTTTTGACAAAACACAAACAAAAATAAACATCTAATTACTAACAGTTGTTTAGCTATGGTTTGTTCGTTCTTTATTTGTATAGATGTATTTTAGTTTTTTTTTTTTTTGTCGTAATTTATCGGCTGCCAGTCTTCAATTTAGCATTTGGCAGTTTTTACCTCATTAACTCTCAAGCGCTTCTGTAACCTGTCTGAACGTTGACGACATGAAGTCACGGAAACATTATGTGTCATCTATAAGAATACCGTTTATGCAGTGTAATAACTTTTTTAAAGAAGAAAAGAACTAAGTCCCATACATTCACTGTGGAGGTCCCCAGATGCCGGAGAGCCTTCTACTCCAATAGCTTCTTTCCTCATGCTACCGGCCTCTGGAACTCTCTTCCTGCTCCCTGCTTCCCAGAATCTACTGACATGCAGAAATTTTAAAACTAATGTAATGACATCTTGCTGCACAGCTCACAACTTAGGATGACCCCCAAAACTTACTCACTAATTCTCTGTAGCTCGTTACGTCTACAGTGGTGTCCTGCCTTGTTAAGGGTGAAAAAATTTTAAAAGTGCTAAAAATGTAACTTTCGGTTATCCATTTTTTTTATCTTATGGGCTGATATAAGTAAGATATTGATTGAATTTTGTGATGAAATGTAGCTGGTAGGTTAACACATTAAAAATCATGCAGGTTTACGAAGCATTTAAATTAATGTTTTTCACACAGAAATTTGTTTGCGTGAAAATTATGCACACATGCAAATAAGCATCACCCAAATGCAATATTGGCCATTTAAACAATGAAACATTATTTTTAAAGGTGCATTCAAATTTTATTATGTATTTGAAATACTTTTATTATATATTTTATTATGTATTTGAAATACATTTTAAATTTTATTTTCCCTTATAAAGCTACGATTATGTTTTAATGTTATTTCTTTATTTATTACTTCCAGCAAGAGGGTTATGTTTTCAACAACATTTGTTAGTCTGATTATTAGCAGGATCATTTCAGAATTTAAAAAAAAATGTTGCACATAAAGCCGCAGAAGAATACATAACATTGTAGTGAAGATCTGGATAACACTTACTGAAGATATTTTCTCAATTTTATTTTGATCACACCAAAGTTCCAATAAATTGACCAAGCCACCAACTGCTTCTGGCTGCAAAATAGAATGTCATGTGACAACAGAGTTCAGAGGAGGTTCAATTCTAATGTTTAATACAATCGGCTCAATATTTTAAGTACAATATCAATAAAATTAAGTATGAATATTTGATACTCACATATTAATATAAAAGTTTACGTAAAAATCTATTTTTCACTTTCAATGGAATTGTTAAAAACAAACAAAAAAGTGATGAAAATTAAATACACGAAATAGGAAACAGTGTTAGAATCGGATCAATGTTTAATATGTGGTTATGGGTACAATATTTTTAATGATATAAAATAATTGCAACATTTTTATATATTTAAGAAACACTCGTTAGAAGAATACGTCCAATGATCAGTTGAATCTAAAAAGTAGACAAAGCCACTAAACTTTTATATGTATACAGACCAGGGAAACAAACAAAAAAATTAAAAACGAAAAAAAAGGCAACATTTTTTTAAAAGATAATAATAGTTTAAAACTATACTTTTTGTTGTCCCATAAAATAAATTATATTAATAATGAAAATATATATCTGAGTTATAGAAACTATTTTCTGTTTACAGACGAATATATACATAAACATACAAACATGTAAGCTGTTATTAGATTGGATGTTAATACTACCGGAAACCAAATGAAAACTGTTATATATATATATATATATATATCTAACCTAAAACACTAAATAATATTTTTAAATGTCACTTATTTTGAAGCTCAATCGAAAATCGATTCACTAACCTTTTCAATTCAAATGCATTTATTTTAGGTCTAACAACATCAATCATTAGTTTATAACATATATATATATATATATATATATATATATATATATTTGTTCAGAATTTTTAGATGAGGATTGATAATTTGTATTATTTGTATAATTCGGACTACTGTTCTCATCTTGGATGTTATTCCCACGAGGTTTCATCCGATGTAACCTCCGACCTTCTTCAGGTGTGTCTTGTCGAACTTGGGGAATCTTTCTGTCGAACTCGGCAATGTGTACGGACACATGGCATATCAGATAAAGTTACGAGTTATAATCAGTTCTAAGTGACAGTCTCCTGGAGGTTGAAGGTTCAATCCTCAGTGCGGGCGATACTAAGAATACAATTACGAATTACTTAAGACTTCTACCCGGTCATGGCTGATGGAATGAGAACAAGCTACTCCTCTTGAAATTCCATACAAATTCCAGAGTTCAACAGAAAGATTCCCGAGTCCGACAAGATGCACCTGAAGAGGATCGGAGGTTACATCGGCTGAAACGTTGTGAGAATAACATCCAAGATGAGAACAGTAGCTTGAATAATCCAAATCTATCTATCTATCTTTCTCTATAAATCTATATATCTTTCTCTCTATATCGATCTGTACAATTTAAATATTTATAGTCTTTTTCTTGCTTTGTCTGTAGGCAAATTGTAAGGTTTGATTGGTTGACAGAAACAGTGCAAGCTAATATTCAGCATTTCATTGAATTGACTTATTTTTTTTTTGTAATTTATGTTTTTGCTAACAGGATAAATGTTTTGAGTTCAAATGGCACGATATCAAATAAAGTTTTTTTAATTTTTTCTTTTTTTCTCCCGTTTTTTTCAAGAGGGTGATACATTTTCTGAAAATCATGTTTATATTTGACAAGGCCAATGCTGGATACATCAGTTTTATACACATGCCCACACATATATATATAATCTAATTGTAATGGAGATTATGTATCTGTCTGTCTGAAGTCGAAACTATATTATTAGTTTTGATCACTCTCTTTTTATATCTATTTGAAGCCAAACCTATATTATTAGTTTTGATCGTTTTCTTTTTATATCTAGTTATCAGCTCCTATATACCCATTCCAAAGCTTCCCCAAACATCACGCGTTTTTCAAATTTACATAATTTATTTTAAAGCTTCTAATAAATTAATATTCGCAAAAATATACACTCATGATTGCTTTTTTTTTCTCCAGATTTCAAGATGTATTTTAAAATTTTTCTTTTAATATTTTCCTCAATAATAATCTTAATAAAAATTATAAATAGAATTAATTAAAGAATCATTGATGGTAGAAGTTGTAAAAAAAAGAAAGAACACATTTTATTGAGCAATTAAACAAAACAACAAGCAAAAATATTTGCTTGTAATTATAATAATAATAGATAATTAAAAGGGGTTTATCTTAACATTTTGTTGTATTTTGTGTATTCTGAACATTTTACAGGTCTCTATAACCCTTCAGTGATCAATAAAGATGTCATCAACGGCATGCCTCAAAAGGATATCAATCATAAGAGGATGGATCTTCTCAACATCTAGGAGATTCAGAGTACAATTAAGGAGATGAATATCAGGAAGGTTTGTTGCCATTCCTACTGATGTCGTCTGCTATACATTGCTGCAGAAGTTCATTGTCTGATTTCTCATGTCTGGATGGATTCCTTTTTCCTTCAGAATTGGATAGACACGATTTTAATCTTAATATACAAAGGGTAAGGAGAATGGTTGGTCTGTAACAACTATTAAAAAAGGGCAGCTTTTTTGAAGCACTGGACATGGTTTTCTTGAAGATATTGCTTTTATCCAGAATGGTTTTAGATCTAGTCGTGGTATAATGGATATGATCATTTCTGCCAGACAAATTCATAAAAAAAATAAATGGCTGTCTGTTGTACAAATGAACCAAAATGCTTCATGGTGAAATATGTGGGGGTGGGGGGGACAAGAGATATTTGCTGACATTTTTGTTACATGGCCACGGTTTGTGAGTGTGTGTGTGTGTGTGTGTTTGATGTGGGACCGACCGTTGAACAGGTGAACAGTTAAAAAATGAGTATGTTTATTTACCATAAAAAATGGTAATAACAAGAAGTGATGGAAATTGAAATGACGTCACTGGAACAGGAGAAAACTGGAAAAACGGGAGTGATGTCTCTGTGACAGCAAACTAGATGACAAGAGTGGTGTCGTTGGAGAAAAAAAAGGTGAGTAGCTGTCGAGTAGCCCTGACAAGGGCTATTGGTTAGCCCATTTAAGGGCTGTTTAAAAACAAGTAAAAAATATTGCAGTAGTTGTGTGAGTAGCTCTGATAAGGGCTGTTGGTTAGCCTTGATAAGGGCTGTTTGAAAAAGGGAAAGGAGTTGGAGCCGCTGGTGCAGGAGCCAGGACTGCAGGATGCTGGTGCTGGTGCAGTTGGAGCAGGAGAGTGCTGGTGCAGGAGTCAGGGCTGCAGGGCGCTGGTGCAGGAGTCAGGACTGCAGGGCGCTGGTGCAGGAGGTCAGGACTGCAGGGCGCTGGTGCAGGAGGTCAGGACTGCAGGGCGCTGGTGCAGGAGGTCAGGACTGCAGGGCGCTGGTGCAGGAGTCAGGACTGCAGGGCGCTGGTGCAGGAGTCAGGACTGCAGGGCGCTGGTGCAGGAGTCAGGACTGCAGGGCGCTGGTGCAGGAGTCAGGACTGCAGGGCGCTGGTGCAGGAGTCAGGACTGCAGGGCGCTGGTGCAGGAGTCAGGACTGCAGGGCGCTGGTGCAGGAGTCAGGACTGCAGGGCGCTGGTGCAGGAGTCAGGACTGAAGGGCGCTGGTGCAGGAGTCAGGACTGAAGGGCGCTGGTGCAGGAGTCAGGACTGAAGGGCGCTGGTGCAGGAGTCAGGACTGAAGGGCGCTGGTGCAGGAGTCAGGACTGAAGGGCGCTGGTGCAGGAGTCAGGACTGAAGGGCGCTGGTGCAGGAGTCAGGACTGAAGGGCGCTGGTGCAGGAGTCAGGACTGAAGGGCGCTGGTGCAGGAGTCAGGACTGCAGGGCGCTGGTGCAGGAGTCAGGACTGCAGGGCGCTGGTGCAGGAGTCAGGACTGCAGGGCGCTGGTGCAGGAGTCAGGACTGCAGGGCGCTGGTGCAGGAGTCAGGACTGCAGGGCGCTGGTGCAGAAGTCAGGACTGCAGGGCGCTGGTGCAGGAGAGGGCTGGAGCAGGAACTGGAAATGCAGGCTGAGGCAAGTGTTGAATTCTCAGGAGGCAGGCAGCAAAGAGAGTAAATCGCATTATTATAGTAGCCCTGAGAAGGGCTGTTTGTATCTTTGCTGCTGATGCTGGGTCCGCGTCCCTGGCTGGGCAGGCGTCTTCTGGGAGGTCTTCTAACCCCCAAGTTGAATGGTTTTTTTTTGTCAAAAACGGGGTATTTCATGGAATTTGTGTTAAGTCACCGTTGCCAGTCTTGTGGAAAGGATTAATTTCAACAAATACTTTCCGGAGATATCTCGCTGTACAACATAGTTGAAAGGTGCCTTGAATATATAAGTAAGGTTATTTGCATAGTCGGCGAATCGCATTTGTATTCCTTAAAGGAAAAAAGGGAAAATATAAGCTGGCCAGTTTTTTCGCAAAGTCATTGCACAAAAAAATGGCGACTACAGCCGCTGCTGATTTTCTCAAAAAAGAAAAATGGCGTCTGTTCTTTCTTTTTGCAAGTCATTGCAAAAAGAATTGTGACCCATACTGCTGCTACGGTTTTTCAAGATGGCGTCTTTTTTCAAAAGTAAACACACGTCGCGATGTGTTGAACCATGACAAGTGTGTGTTTGTTTTGTTGGGGGGGGGGGGGATTTGTTCATAAATTTCAATGTCAAGCTGAATTGCAATTTCCAGAAATAAATTATTGACCAGAAAAGAGTCGGGACTTTTTCCCCCAATTCTTATCCACAATCTAAAAAATATGTGTAAATAGAACTCTGCATAATAATAAGATTAAAACAGTTAAATTAAATTAGAAAACAATAACGAATAATGAATGAGATGTCATTTTTCAAATAAATATGCAAATTAGACTGATTACGTTTATTGAGTATATTAAAAAAAGATCTATTTTGTATATGAAATTAAGGTTTTAATCTCATTGCCAGTGCGATAAACGTCCCAAATTTATATATAGCGATGCATATAAATGAACTTACCAATTCTGTCAGTGAATTATGACCTACATCTAAGCGTTCCAGTTCAACCAGGCGTGAAAACGATTTTGGTAATGTCTTCAAATGGTTTTCTCGAATCTCAAGAATTTTGAGTTTGCTAAGTCTGCAGAAAAAAAAAGCAAAAGAACAATCATTAAAAAGGAAGTTGACATCTTTTTTTTTCTTTTAATAATTGAACCAAAATGATATTCTAAGCCTTGTAAACTAGGATTTCGGAGCAAAAATAAATTTGAGGACTAAATTAAAAATTGACTTTTCTCTTATACACCTTGAACCAAGAATTCTTTTGAGTTTGCATATCCAATCCTGTGTAGCCAATTGACGATTTTGTCTGCAACATCCTGTTCGATTCGTACATACTATTTAGTTGTGATGTTTTTTAAAAATTAAGTGTACAATGATTCTCATGGTTTGACCTCATACATGTGAGAGGTAAAGTTGATGCCAGCATGGATTAACAATTCGGCATGCTGTGTTCAAGTCCTGTTCAATCCATGGCATCGCTTTCATTGCGGATGTTTTTTTTTTAACATAGTTCACCTCAAACAAGGCAGACCGCCACTGTAGACATAAGAGGCTACTGTGTTGACAACCTTCACGTGGTCCCTCCTGTGGGTACTTGATTCTATCGGGGCCACTAATGATAACAAAACAGAACCAACTAAGTTTAAATTGCTGATTCATACAAATTGTGTTTTACCTCAGATTCACTTATCACCTGATGATGTGGATAGAAAGACGATTGGTTAATTTTGGTCATGTGACGTAGAAAGAAATTGAAATGATAAAAGATTTTCAGTTAGTGCAGATACTTTAGTGAAAATATGCATAATAACATATGGTCGTAGATTAGGGCACACCTTATACTTGTACTCTGTGACGACATTCACTTGGGTTGGTTGAGTGTCACATGATCAAAAATGTGAATCTGGGGTAAAACACAATTTGTATGAATCACCAAATTCTAATTTTTTTTACTTGTTTTGTTCTGTTTTGATGGCATTAGTGACCCCGATAAAATCAGCCACTCATATGATGGGTCATGTTAGGGTCCAGCTCAAATCAAGTCAAAGTAAATGAATTTTGACACAGTAAAGTGAATAATGAAAAATGTTTTAAGTTTGACTTATTTTTGCCTCTTTAGTTATATGTGAACCTGTTTCAGCTTCCCTGGTCCCCAAGTAGCAATTAACATCCATAGCCCCTATTGAGGGTACATAACACAATTCTTATTCTTATAATGAAAACATTACCTGCCAAAATTGCCAGGGAGATAATCCAAAAATGTATCATTGAGATAGAGTTCCCGTAGATTTAAAAGTTGCGTCATGCCATCTGGAATTCTGTAATAGATAAAAAAGAAAAGATTAATCATCATCATATTCGGTTTAACGTCCGTTTTAAATGCTGGCATGTGTTGGACGGCTTTTAGAAATTGACTTCCAAACTTGTTTCTGCTCAGGTTTCTTTGGAAGTCATTTCCTGAATTAAGGCAAGAATTTTATAGGTCGGATACCCTTCCTGACACCAACCCGGTGTGGTGACGGGGACCAGTGTTTTTATAAAGATACCATCTCTAAGTGATTGCTCACGATGGTTAAAGAACGTTTCACCTTCTCAAAGAAAAATATATATTTCCCTCCTTTTTCCGTTTTTTTTATTTTTTTTTTTTTTTTAAATAATTTGCTCGTTTTTGTAATTACTTTAAAGTGAAAGATCCACTATTATTTACTGTTTGTTTATCAAAACTAATGTTGAGACGATTAATTGGAATCAAGAATCGAAAAAAATTGGAACTTCTTGTGGTATCGGAATCGCTATCGGAAATTTTTTGCGTAATTTCCAATTAAAAAAAAAAAATATATCACTAGTTGTGGTAGTTTTGCTAAGGCTGGCCATTCCTGTCAGGCTCCTATGCCATAAAAAAAACAACAGAATTGGAGAGACATTGTTGCCAACATGAAATTGTGAAAAAGGCACAAAAGTATAAATTGTATAAAAATTAAAACAAGATGACATCATCAACAATTAGTTATCTGTTAATAATAATATAGTTTCACCATCTGCGGCTCATTTGGTAAACACATTAGTTTAAAAAAGGTGGTGGTGGTTAGGGGAAGAGAGAAAGCAAATAGCTAGTCAGGCACCCCCTCCCGTCGTCTGAAATGAATTCAGAAAGAAATCCTCCACTATTTCCATGATGATAATAATTCTCTCTATATATGGCATTTTGAGTTTGTATGTATGTTATAACCTTTCACACCCATTTAAAAAAATGAGATTGTCCAATCAGAAAAAATGGGGATTAATCTGATGTCACTAAGGTAAGCAATTCCAACTTTACTCATTTTAAAATTAATTCTTACAAAATCGAATTCTACCGACCCGTCAGTACAATTTTAAATAAATACATTTGAAAAAGTTAATTTTGTTTTATTGATTTGAAGAACATTTGGTTGACAATTATTTTTACGATAAGAAGACGGAGAATATGTATTGTTTTAAAAAGAATTAAATTGATACTGTAATATATATCAAGGACGTGAGTTGCCTAGGGGGCGCTCTTTTTTTTTTGTTGTTATCAATAAAAGCGGGACGTTTGCAGGATTTGCTTCATCTTAGTATAAAAATGCTAACCGTGTTTAGTTTGTGTTTCCATTCTTATCGAGACGTAATAAATGGCGACGAGGTAGTAGAAGACACTGCGATGAAGGGATATGGAAGCAACGGTTATGAGAAAAATATACTGAATGGATGTGTTTAGAGGCTCAGCATAGCGTTTAAAAAAAAAAAAGTAAAAGAGAAAAACAGCAGAAATGACGTTGATGGTCACTTTGCGGGAATGGAATGATGTAGAGGAATGTTGGAATAACTACATTGAACGGGTGAAGTTTTTTTTCCAATCGCCAATGGTATTGAGAATGAAGGTAAGAAAAGAAACTATTTTCTTATCAGTCATCGGGGAAAAAACACTATGCTGTGTTAAGAGGTTTAGCTGATAATCGTCCAAAAGGGAAAATGATGAATTAGTTGAACTGATGCAGAGACATGTTCAACCGGCACCGAATGTAATACATGAAAGATTTTTATTCAACACGGGGGTCAAAAGAGGAAGAGTGATTATCTAGCCGCATTAAGGAAAATGTCCGAACATTGCAAATTTGAAATGAGGGTTGGTGAATACATACGGGGCCGCTTAGTCTCTCGAATTAAGGACGTGAAAATCCAGGAACGCCTACTAAGCGAAAGAGATCTAACTTTGAAGCAAGTTATTGAAATAGCAGTATCAATTGAATCGGCGTGGAAATATTCCAAATTAATACATCAAAACCATTATCGATTATCAAAATCCCATACACAAATTACCCCTGAAACGGGTTAGGGTTACAGATGTGGTAGTGCCTAACACATAGCGGATAAATGTACATTTATAAATAGTGAATCATAGAACAGGGCACACCTGCAGAAAGTGCAGGCAGCAACAGGGTATATTTTCGAAAACAACTAGAAGGAGCAATGCAATGAATGTCGTGGATGGAGATCAGACAGATGAAAAGGGATTCAGCATGGAAAGATTAAGTCTGGATGAAAACGGAGTAAGTCAATAAAAATTGAATTTATATAATATTTCCAACCTACGAACGCCACCTGTAATGGTGGAGCTGATGATAAACAAAAAAAGGTTGTCATGGAGGTAGATACAGGAGCATCATGCTGTTTGGGCATCAGTCTAAAAAAAATTTTAAGAGCTGGGTCAGATCCAGGATTTAGAGAAATGCTCAGTAAAACTGACAGCCTATACTGATGAGATAGTGAAACCTCAGGGGACAACAGTTGTAGAGGTATCACATGGAGGCAAAGTGAACTGTCTATCATTACTGGTTGTGAAGAGAGAGGTATCAACACTATTGGGATTGGATGAACAAGTTAAAGCAAGACTGGAAACGGTTGTTTTGTTTAACAAGTGAGACCCCATTGAGACTAAAAAATTATTAACAGAATATTATACTTTATTCAATGGAGAAATGAGATGCCTGAAAGACTTTCCGGTGAATATACCCATTGATAAAGAAGCCAAGCCCAAATTTTGTTGAACCAGGTCTGTACCTTATGCTTTGAGGGAAGGAGTGGAAAGAGAGTTAGATCGTCTGGAAAATCAAGGCATTTATAAAAGAGTGCAATACTCTAGATAGTGCCCGTTGTTAAAAGCAACAGGGGGGGGGGGGGGGGGGGGGGCGAATATGTGGGGATTATAAGCAAACCATCAATATAGCCGCTCCAGATTATGTACGGTACAATCACGTTGACACACCGGTTCCCGTTAGATCACCGAAGTTAAGCGACGTCGAGCCTGGCCAGTATTAAATGGGTGACCATTTGGGACTACCAGGTGCTGTATGTGCTCTTTGTTTATCTCGGCATTGTTTCCAGTCGTCTTGAACTGCTTGCCATTGGAATCAAGCAGTGCCGACTCAGGAGAGGTGTTGTTAGGGATTGCGCAACCCTTGCTTCATAATTTCACGCGCAGCCAGCCCCTTATAGGGGTATCCATAGTCTCTCTAGACTGAACGGAGGGCTTATATATAGCCGCTCCATGTGTCAGCTACCCTATTCCTCGAACTGAAGATATATTTGCCACACTGAGAGGTGGTGAAAAATTCAGCAAATTGAAGCCACGCTTATCAGCAGCTGAAATCGGATGAGGGTACTCACAAATTGTTAACGGTAAATACACATCGGGATCTGTACGAAATGACAAAAAGGTTGAAAGATGTTCCTTTCTGCAAGATACGAGTGGACGACATACTAATTTCAGGTCCCAATGACGATAGTCACTTAAAGAACCTAGAGAGAGTATTTAATATGCTGAACAAAGCTGGGCTCCAATCAAAGAGGAGCAAATTGTGAATTCCTCATTGAGGAAATAACCTATCTAGGATTCAAAGTTAGCAAGGAGGGCACAGCTCCTCTACCAGAAAAGTGGTTACGATGACAAAAGCTCCCACACCCAGGAACGTTACAGAACTGAAAGCCTATCTTGGGAAAGTGGTGAATTGTTATCATAGCAATTTACCTAATTTGTCAGCACGACTGGAGCCACTGCACAATCTATTGAGGAAGGACACAGTTTGGAAATGGAAAGCCTGCTAACAGAAAGCTTTTGAAGAAACAAGGAAAATGCTGTGTACAGCACCCCTTCTGACTCATTTTGACCCGTCAAAACCCACACTTGTACAAGTTGATGCTTCTCCTTATGGTTTGGCTCATAGGATGGAAGATGGCAGTGAAAGGCCAGTATGTTATATTTCCTGAACGCTCTTGGATGCCGAATGGAACTATGCACACATTGAAAAGGATGAACTGTTTTTTGTAGTGAAGAGGTTACATCAGTATTTGTTTGGGAACACCTTTACGGTGTTCACAGATCATAAATCGTTGTTGGGTCTATTTGCAGAGAACAAACTAATTGCAGCTATGGCAGCTGCTCGGGTACAGCGTTGGGCCCTGTTCTTGTCTGCATACAATTACAAGTTCGAATATCGAGCTGGATCCCTCAATGGTAATGCGGACTGTCTGAGTCGTCTTTCATTGGAGGCTCAGGGAAAAGACATCTCTAAGTTCACTAATGAAATATATATGATGGACCTTGTGGAAGCAACAGTGAAAGTGGGAGCTGTGAGAGCAGAGACAAGGAAGGATTCGATCTTGAGTCGCGTATACAAATTCAAAATAAATGGTTGGAACGGTGTTAGTTGGTGTGAGCAATTAAAGCCCTATTTTAATAGATGGAAAGAACTGACCTGTGAAGATGGTGTGTTACTGTGGGGAGCAAGATTGTTATACCCTCTAAAGTAAGAGGAAAAGTGCTGCAGCAACTACACCAACTCACGTAGGCATTGTGAGAATGAAAGTGTTACGTAGAAGCTATGTGTGGTGGCCAAAACTGGTTGGAGATATAGAGTGGACCGTCAAGGTGTGAAAGCTGTGTGCTGAATCTGAAACAACCCAACAGAACTCCTATTCATTGTTGGGAGTATCCAAGTCAACCCTGGGAAAGGATTCATATTGACTATGCTGGTCCAGTATTTGGACACATGTTCTTCATAGTGATGGATGCCTATTCCAAATAAATGGAGGTTTGCATAATGAAAACATTCACTGCTACAGCAACCATTGAGAAGTTGGAGGGAATCTTTGCGACACAGTTTACCGCTGCTGGTTGTGAGTGACAACAGCTCTACTTTCTCTAGTGATGAATTCAGAAGGTTTTTAACAGCCAATAGGGTTAGACATATATTCACGGCTCCTTACCATACCTCCTCCAAAAGAGCAGGTGGAGTGCAGCGTGCGTACATTCAAGGAAACACTGAAGAGGATGGACAAAGACATGAAAACATCTCTTGAAACAAATGTCAACAGATTCCTTTTTAACTTTGACAACTCCGCACATGGCAACTGGGATTCCTCCAGCTGAATTGCTGTTCAAGCGGCAATTAAGAACAGCTTTTCATTTCTTGCAGCAAGATAAGCTTAGGAGCATTGTGTACAATTACAAAATACAGAAAGGTACTAAGATTATGACCCCTTGCTGAAAATATGCGATAAATGATCCAGTCGTTGTGAGGAATTATAGCCCTGGTAAAAGGTGGATAGAAGGCATCATTCTGAGGCAGTTGGGTTAGGGTTAGTGTCAATTTTGAAGTAGAGACCGAGAGAGGAGTGGCACGGAGACAGAGATAGACCAGATCATAAAAAGGACAATCCTGGTCCCAGAGGAGGATGTGATTGATATGAATGATGCTGCAGATGACACGGTGACAACCAGTACAAGGGAGTCTACCGAGGATGAAGAAGTACCCGAATTGGTAAGACAGGATGAAGCTGAGGTGGAACCTATAGACTTTGGACAGAAAGCATCGCCTATTCCTCGGAGATCTGAGCGTGTAAGGAGAGCTCCATTTAAGTTAAGAGACTATGTTTATTGATCCATCTAAGAATGGAGGGATGTAATGTATCAAGTTACGGCCCTTGGGTGATGTTTTTCATCCGGCCCAGATCATAAAAAGGACGATCTTGTTTCCAGAGGAGAGTGTGACTGATGTGAATGTGACAACCTGTACAAGGGAGTCTTCCGCAGGTGAAAGGGCACCAGAGTTAGTAAGTCAGAATGAATCCGAGTTGGAATCTATAGACATCGGACAGGAAGCATCACCTCTTTTTCGGAGATCTGAACATGTTCGGGAGGCTCGCTCTAAGTTAAGAGACTAAGTTCATTGATCCAGCTAAAACTGGAGGGGTGTAATATATTCAAGGGTGTGAATTGTCGTCCTTAGTTTTTTTTATCTTGCCTAGGGGACGCTCTTGTTTTTGTTGTTATCAATAAAAGCGAGACGTTTACAGGACTTGCTTCGTCTTAGCATAAAAAAGCTAACCATGTTTAGTTTGTGTTTCCATTCTAATCGAGACATAATAGACACCATTTTTAATAAATCAATAAATAAAGAAGCGACACATTCTTTTTTATTTATGTAAAGAATATTTAACTGATAATGACAATTATTATTACAGAAGAGTTATTTTTTCTTAATATTATTGACCTTGACAAACATTTATTTCAAAAGGAGGAGTATGAGTATTATTATTATTAACAACAACAACAACATTAACTATAAGTTAATTTCCACGAGGTCCTGCTTGTAATAATCGACTCAGCAGAATTGATGAACTATTTTTTAAATTTAATTTTACTGCCTTTCACTATTTTTTTGTTTACTTGGGTTAAAAGGGATTGAGTGTACACAGGTGCAGGAATATGTTATTCACACATACGCACAAAATGCTACAAGTTATCTTTGAATGGAGCATATTTTCATATGCTGTTCTAGTTTTTATCGTAGCAACGCTAGAGCAAAAGTAAATACAACTTTTTGTTTCATTGGCAGACATTTTGATAATGTTGATTCTTTTGCAACCACCCACTCAGCCCAAATAACCAGTTTGTAGCCGAGAAAAAGAAATGGCATCGTGTTTGACTAGACGAAAGGCGGAAGAAGACCATCGTCTCATGTAAAGCAATAAAAAGCGGAAAGAGAAAGAAAATACAAGAAACAGAGCGAATGGGTAAATAAACGAAAGAAAATAGTTTAAATAAAAAAAAAAGACAGGAGATAAAATTGAATAAAGTCACAAGAAAAACAAGAATAACAGTGAAAGTTTTAACTTAACCATGACAGACCAACAAAAATTCTATTTCAAACTTGTAGAGCAGTATATTGGATGTATTATATGGATGGACCTTCTTTGACTCAACACCAGTAACACCCCCCCCCCCCACTCAACAATAATATTGAACTAAACCATCCACAGCCAGCATTTTACATAGCAGATAAATGAGGCCAATATGAGAGAATGTCTGTAAGGCGGTATAAACTCACATTCTGAGACCAAGGCGTTACATCCATCACTCTGACACTTTACAAAACGTTAGCTTGACAGACCAAAAAAAATCACATTTGTTAAATTGACTTCAAAAATCTTCAGTCAATCCAATCAGGTTCTTGTCACAATCAACACACAAATTTTCATAAAGGTTTTTTTTTAAATATGAAGATGTATTGAAAAAAAAACTTCAGCGTGACAAACCGACCGTAAAAAAAAAAAAATCGGAAGAAAATAATAGTTTTGGTAAGAAAAAAGTCACATGTCACCTCAGTAGTATAAAATCATCTATGTGACTTATTTATAGTCAAAACATGATGTACACGTTGATAAAAACTTACATAAAGCCATGGCAAGTTTTAAGTATATACATTTGATTAAATAGCTTATATAAAACTGTGAAATAAAATTGATTTAAATCAGTTATTTATTGAGTTTGAGTAAAGGTTGAGAGTTGGTGGCAGCAGTGAAGCATTGACGGACGAATTAGTGTATCATATTTGAGTCCTGTCAGATCCATAGCACCACTTTCATTAGGGATGTTAGCAACCTTCAGGTTGTTCCTCTTCGTCTCAGCATAAAAAAGCTAACCGTGTTAAGTTTGTATTTCCATTCTAATCGAGACATAATAGACACCATTTTTAATAAATAAATAAAGAAAGAAAGAAGAGACATATTCTTTTTATTTATTTAAAAAATATTTAGCTAATTATGAGAATTTTTATTACAGAAGAAAGAGTCATTTTTTCTTAATATGACAAACATTTATTATTTCAAAAGGAATATTATTATTATTATTATTATTATTATTAACTATAAGTTAATTTCCACAAGGTCCTGTTAGT
Organism: Sepiola atlantica; assembly: GCA_963556195.1. Lineage (NCBI taxonomy): Eukaryota > Metazoa > Mollusca > Cephalopoda > Sepiida > Sepiolidae > Sepiola > Sepiola atlantica. The sequence goes on from OY744537.1 coordinate 38,368,534, forward strand.
AATAATCCACTCAGCAGAATTGATGAACTATTTTTAGAATTTAATTTTACTGCCTTTCACTATTTTTTAAAATTTACTTTGCTTAAAAAGGATTGAGTGTACACAGGTGCAGGAATATGTTATTCACACATACGCACAAAGTGATGCAAGTTGTCTTTGAATGAAGCAAGTGAGAGAGCGAAACCAATGCCAATGAAATAAAGCAAATCAATAAACCGTGACTTGCTGATTTATACTTAAATTCCAATTTGTGGGTTCGATAAGAATGGGAAGGAGTAATTTTGTTTGGAATATTTTTTTTTACTACAATAAAAAATAAATGTCCACAAGATGTCTTGCTTTTCAAGGTATTTGTTTAAATATCAAATGAAAAATAACAAAAAAGACATCTTTTGAAATTCATCGAATAACGATAAAGAAGAAATGAATAAAAAAAATTTTTTTAAAAACAGATGTCCTCATTTATTGTTCAAACAACTTTTGGTCCCTTCAAGTGAGATAGACGAATTTGTCTTTACAAGATTCATGACAGTAAGAACGTAAGTAAAAGACAAATCGTTATTTCTCTTATCATCTCGCTTTTAGAAAAAAGTGTCAGTTTGGAATTTTGCCGAAGAAAGAAAACGTTTCCAAAAACAGAATATTTTTTTTTACAACAGAATCAAATCTTCTTAAGATAAATTCCTAACATTCACTGAGATGCAGTCATTATCAAAACTTTTAGACATCTTGAATAGAATCAAATTATTTTTGTCTTTTGAAAAATATTGTCTGATATGCCTTCATATGATGCAATGACTCACTTCAGGCTGGGATCAAAGTGTAATTATCTGTTCTGTCCTCAGTCAGTAAAAGAAAAATTCCTTCTAGACTGAGGCAGTTTTTATTTTTGTCCCAATCCAGAGTGCCCCTTTTTGGGGAGCTGGATTTCCCCCACATTAAAACACGATTTTGTGTCCAACTCTGCCCTCGTGGGGAAGCAAGTAAATAGAGACACACCACTATCATATAAGTTCAGAGTCGTAAAGTCAATTTAAGAGCCATCATGATGATTATGTGGAGAGTAATAAGTCTTTAGTCTGTTGTATATATTAAACACTATGATAAAATTTAGTGAAAAAGATTTAAAGTTGACTTATTAAGTCAGATGGGTTAGTTTTACCTTCATGACGTCTGATACACTCTTTAAGTGCTCTTTGTTAATACGCATTATTTTGCATCTAAATGAATGAGTGAAATATAAAAAATTGTTAAAGAATGAAGGAATGAAAGTTTCAGGATTCAGTCAGACAGGAAAGGTTACTTTCCCTTGAAAAAATATGTCTGCCTTCACTAAAAACATGGATGATAATTTTCACTCAGAATATTAAAGACAAAACAAAAATATGGACATAAACAAAATGGACTTCTGGGTTATGGGCCCAGTGTGCTATCTACAGATCTTTGGCTTATGAGCCACGTGTGATATTCATGAATTTCTGGATTATGGGCCCAGTATTCTATCTACAGATCTTTGGCTTATGGGCCTTGTGTGCTATTTTTGCATTTTCTGGATTATGGGAACAGCATGCTATATACAGTTCGCTTTGTTTTGGTTATGGCCTCACTCAGGAATATCTTAACAGAAATTTGAAGTGGGTAGCATGTGGCACAGATTCGTTGTGGACATAAGATTTCTAATTACGAACTCAAAAAGTATTGAGTAACATTAGTTTATATTCTCATCTTCTCTTGAGTTTTCCGACAACAAGTCTTCGCCATTACGGAGACAAGCTGATCTTCTTAGGCACCAGCTCAATGAACTCTTTCCTGTTTAGGGTGGACCTTTTTGATTATTCCATGAGAACACTTAGAATCTTGGCAACGTTTATCTATAGATATTTGCAATATGGTTGTGCAGCATTGCCAAACAATATTATTTTTGGATTATTTGGATTATTTAGTAGTATAACTATTCTCATCTTGGTTGTTATATTCACAACGTTTTTGACGATGTAACCTCTGACCTCCTTCAGGTGCATCTTTTTGAACTTGAAAACCTTCTAGTCAAACTTGGGAACCTGTACTGAATTTTGAACAGAACCATTTTTTGCAACCAATGGGAGTTTATTAAATTTACCCCATAGATTAAATCAAGGGTTACGTTTAGAATTTTCGTACAAGTTCCAGAGTTTGTTCCTAAGTTAAAAAAAAACACGCATCTGGAAAAGGTTAGAGGTTACATCGTCTGAAACGTTGCGAATATAACAACTAAAATGAGGATAATAGTGCAAATTATCCTTCCTAATTTGAAAAATTCCCAAACATAATATTATTCCTATCAGTGCTGGATTCTCTGCTCTAGAGAAATAAAAAGTAGAAAAGCACTCTTAAAATGTAACTTACTTTCCCAGAGGATTGATACTGGCTTCCAATGACTTGAGATGCTTGCAAGCTTTGATGTTGTCTGGAAGATCAATGATTCCTGTAACAAAGCAAACATTTGAGAACATTTTACCAACATTTTCAAATCAGCATCAACGTTAAAATTTAAATTTGACAACAGAAAAACTGTCCTGCATTCAATCACAAAACATATCAATCATCATTCTTATTGGTTGGTTTATGGTGAACCTTATAATTTAATTTATTATTGTTGTTTCTTAATAGAATGTCAAGAAAGGGTATGGACTTATCGTTTTCTTTTTCAAAAGTAAATTTGATGGTAGGTTCTATTTTTCTTTCAGTGATGTTGTTTATTCTAGTGGTTTTGGGGAGGAAAATTAAGATATCGTCTATGTATCTGTAGTATAACACATTTTTAGTAGTCTATATTTGAAGGGTCCACTTTCAAGAAATTCTAAAAATAAACAGGATATGACACCACTGAGAGAATTCCTCATGGGTAGGCCAAATTTGTGTTTATAAAAGAAATTATTGAAAGTAAAATGAGTCAGGTTAGTGCATAAATTTATGATATTAATTATATTATTAACTGGAAACGGTAAGCTGATATTCATTTTATTGAGATGTTTTTGAAGTAAATTAAGACATTTTTTAGTGGGGATATTATAATGATTCTACGTCTAGGCTGTTAATAGTTTTATTAGTTAGGTTAAGATTTTTTTTTTTATTAAGTACAGGGTGGGCAAAAATAAGGGTCCTATTTTTAAAAATTCATAACTTTTTTATTTATTGATTTTTTTTTTTTTTTTTTTTTTTTTTTAGAATAAGTAAAGGACCCCTTCCGAAGCAAGCATGAGCCGTATTAGCCCTAAGGAACGTACCCTCATTTAGAAAACATTATTTTTGCTTAAAAAACTCAAAACAGTGTAAAAAACAATACTTTAGTTTTTGTAAGTTTTAAGAAGTGTTTTTCGGCTAAAATTTGTTTTGTTTATTTCAAAAAATCTCGGAAGGGTCAGTCTACACACACATAAAGTTTGGTGAGTTTAACTTTTATTTTGTGGAAGTTATTCAAATTCAAGTTATTCAAATTTAAAGATAGGACCCTTATTTTGTCCCACCCTGTAGATCTCCAGAGTTTTTTTTAAGTGAGAAGGACTAATTGTACCTAGTAATAGGATTAGGTATTTTAGTAATGGCACGTGCCATTTTATGGGTAGCACTGCCGATAACTGAAATTATGGGGTGCATTGGGATATTATTCTTGTGGGTTTTGGGTAGGCCGTATAAAGTTGTAATAGTGGGGTGATAATCAACGTATGCTAAGCAGGTTTTATTATAGTTTATTAGTTTCTTATAAGATTTGTTAAATCTGTTTATTTCTTTGTATATTAAAGTGGAATCAGTCTCTCTATAAATGTCTTGATCGTATAGGAGTTGGAGCCATCTTTTTCGTTGTATTTAGATTTATTCATGATTACACCACCACCACCTTTGTCTGTGGGCGAAATGATATTTTGGTTGTTTGCTAGGTTTTGTAGTGGGCTTATATGTTGTTTAGGTAGAAGTGTGTCCATGGATTGGATAGTTGTAGTGGAGATTATTCCCTGGATAAAAAACGCTCAATCCCTTATGTGCTATGATCATCATTTTGACTTTAAAAATGCCACTTTAATTAAACCCATGCAAAATAAATCTATGTGATGATTAATCAAATCGGCTCTCATAGCCCACTCCACAAATACAATTAAACAAAGAATGGGCTTCTAGTATGTCTCTCCCAACCTATATATATATATATATATATATATATATATATAGATATTTATGGCAATTAAGCTGCACAGAGGCTTCCACATTTCATCCCCGGAGGTAATCTTCAGGCTAAAATGCTTTTTAGCTTGATGATTCCCTCAGGAGATGAAACGTGGAAGCCTCTGTGTAGCTTAATTGTCATAAATATATATTTTCATAACTTACTACCTAGCTCTTCTCACATATCGAGCACTGTTTAAGTAAATACTGAAAATCGATACATAAAAAATTATATCTTCTTATAACATTTTATGTGGATACATGAAATAATATATATATATATATATATATATATATATATATATAGGCAATATTTTCTCTTGCAGGCAAGTATTGTTGAATATAAGAGACAACTTATGTCTGGATATCCTTTGGTAGATACTTTCAATAGTCCGAATCAGAATCTTAGTTTCAGAGAGGAATTAGCTGATGAATTTGCCATAATTTTGATTTGTGTCCCAAGTACTTTCATCTATAATACTAACACATGGTCTGTACCTGATTATCCTCATTCCCCTGAAGATTGACCCGAATGGTTTTGAAAGTACTTGGGGCACAAATCAAAACTATGGCAAATTCATCAGCCAATTCCTCTCTGAAACTAAGATTCTGATTCGGACTATTGAAAGGATCTACCAAAGGATATTCAGCCATAAGTTGTCTCTTATATTCAATATATATATATCTCTTATCTTATCTCTCTAGATAGTGTATATTAAAATTTAAATCTAACACTAACACTATATATATAGTCCCCCAAATTACAGATTTTCTCGTTCTTTGCCGCTTTTAGCTTTTTCTCTCTTGATAAAGCCCACGTAGCAGCTGGGTGAAACCTTAAGTATTAGGTCTTCCACTTTTCCTTTTTTAATTTATACTGTCAGATTTATTTTATCCTTTTATTTATCATAGACACACACACACACGAAAATATGTGCCCAATTGCGCTCAGGTTAAATTGTTTAAATCAGGATAAATGTGAGTTTGCAAAGCCAGTTAATTTTAAAAAAAATAAAATCCCAAATTAGTCTTTTTATGTTCGCTATCTCTCCTTTATCTCCTTTTCTATAACTATGAGTTAAATCTTATTAATACTTGTGGTGATATTTCCTTATTGTTTATACTCAACTATTTCAATCTTCTATTTTAGAGTTACCTGACTATTAATAAACAGAGAGAGTGATGGAAGCGAGAGTAATACATCATCATCGGTTTAATGTCCATTTTACATGCTGGCACATGTTGGACGGCTTTACAAAATTGACTTCCAAACTAACCTATCTCTGGCAAGTCTTTATTTATCCCTCTTTCTTTCAAGTCCATTTTATCACTTCCTCTCATATTTTCATTTTGAACTGACTCTGCTACCTCAACTGTAAACTGAACCTGCTTCCTTAACACCTACTAACCCAAGAACTATCATCCATTCTTTCAAAGTGGCCATACCATCGAAGTCTCCTGTTCTGAAAACATCTCCCTATACTGCCCAGACTTAATCTTCCTCTGAGGTCATCAGATCTAAGCCATACTTTAAGACTCACAGTACAAACAGTATAAAATAAGAATCGGGGATCAACCAAAATAGGTGTGAGACAATAACTTAGTAAGAGATGGCTGCCTCGTTGATTAAATTGCAAATTACAGTTAATTAGGACAATTAAAATGAATTTTTTCCCCAACATAACTCAATCCCAATACTGAGGAATATTTTAACATTTATTTTGTGTGATTAAAATATATAGAAAAAAAGTCTTAGGGGAAACAAACGTTGATTAACTCAGTTTAAGTATAATAATATATATATATATATATATATATATATATATATATATATATATATATACAGGGTGGGCAAAAATAAGGGTCCTATTTTTTAAAATTCATAACTTTTTTATTTATTGATTTTTTTTTTGATTTTTTTTTAGAATAAGTAAAGGACCCCTTCCGAAGCAAACATGAGCCGTATTAGCCCTAAGGAACGTTCCCCTATTTAGAAAACATTATTTTTGCTTAAAAAACTCAAAACAGTGTAAAAAACAATACTTTAGTTTTTGTAAGTTTTAAGAAGTGTTTTTCGGCTAAAATTTGTTTTGTTTATTTCAAAAAATCTCGGAAAGGGTCAGTCTACACACACATAAAGTTTGGTGAGTTTAACTTTTATTTTGTGGAAGTTATTCAAATTCAAGTTATTCAAATTTAAAGATAGGACCCTTATTTTGGCCCACCCTGTATATATATATACACACACACACACCCACACACACAAACAAACACATTACCCCAGATTTGTTGTATGCTATCATGTAGTTAGAGCATGTACTCCTGTCAACAGTTAAGCTTGAAGTCTTATTTCCAAATGTTGATAGGAAAAAATTACCAGACTGGAAATGGTAGCATGCTTTTTTGCTTGTCTGTTCAGTATTTGACCCGGAAGCCTCCGTTTGCATGACAAGTACCTCTTTAATAGCCACCGCCACCATCGTTTAAAAAATGTGTACCCTGTGAGAAGGTTAATTGTTTTTTTTTGTTTTGCTTTGATGACTTCTTAGTTTTATGTTGGCCAAACTGACAGACAGAATGATTAGTAGTTCATAGTTGAGTGACTGAGCAGACAGCAGGAACTGGAGTTTGTCGAGCTTGTTAAGAATGGATGTTGGGTAAATTGAAAGCGGGGGGGGGGGTACGAATAAGAGGCAGGAAGGGTGGAGGTAGAAAGGAAAGGGAGGAAAGAAAGATCAAAGAAAAGAGAAAAAGAAAAGAGAAGACAGAGAAAGAAAGCGACATGAGAGGAAAAAAGATAGGAAAAAGAAAAGAGGAAAAAAAAGAAAGAAAATGAAAAGAAAAAAGAGAAAAAGAAAAGAGAACATGAAAAGAGAAAACGAAAAGAGAAGGGAAAGAAAGCGAAATGAAAAAAAAAGATATAAAAAAACAAAGAAAAGAAAAGAGAAATAGAAAGAAAAATTAAAAGAAAAGAGGAAAACAAAAAGAAAGAAAAATAAAAAGAAAAGGAAAAGAAAAAAGTAAATGTAGAAGAGAAAAAAGAATTTAAAATAAAACCTGGAAAAATAAAATAAAATTTTAAAAAGAAAGGAAGAACTGCAGTGTATAAATTCATCATTCAAGGACTGGTGATATTTAATACATAACATCCAACAAATGAAACGACAAAGGTGAACCTAAATTCAATGTTAATACACACACAAGAAGAAAATTGCTTTTGTTCAATTTACAAAAACATCAAGCAATAACCGTTTCTTCATTTGTGGCCTTTTTGCTAGAAATCCAAGTATAATATCTGCACTCCAGTAAACCATTAAGAACTAATTTGTGGCCTTTTTGCGAGAAATCCAAGTATAATATCTGCACTCCAGTAAACCATTAAGAACTAATTTGTGGCCTTTTTGCTAGAAATCCAAGTATAATATCTGCACTCCAGTAAACCATTAAGAACTAATTTGTGGCCTTTTTGCGAGAAATCCAAGTATAATATCTGCACTCCAGTAAACCATTAAGAACTAATTTGTGGCCTTTTTGCTAGAAATCCAAGTATAATATCTGCACTCCAGTAAACCATTAAGAACTAATTTGTGGCCTTTTTGCTAGAAATCCAAGTATAATATCTGCACTCCAGTAAACCATTAAGAACTAATTTGTGGCCTTTTTGCTAGAAATCCAAGTATAATATCTGCACTCCAGTAAACCATTAAGAACTAATTTTGGGCCTTTTCCATTACCGCACTGAGAAACTCCTTGATACCTCTGGCACCCTAAAATGGGGCAAGACAAAAGACAACGATTTTTGTCTGTATCCCCTAAGTGTGAGGAACCCCCATAATGTGTTTTTGTGGGGAGATGAATAGCAACTAAAAAGTTGTTACACACACTGTTAACCTTTATGAAAGGCCAGTAAGATGTTACGAGATACGACTTAACACAAATAATTATATACTTCCCTTGAACAAAAAATAGTAGAAAAGAAAAGTTGGGAATGTTTTGTTTTTTTTCAGAGGGAAGGAGAAATCAAATATTGAAATTGAGCGGCAGCACTGTAGTTGACACACAAAACATGGCTGATTTGTTTATAAAATTCACCGACATTTTTGAAATATTTCATGCATTTTATTTTTTTTTAGTTTCGTTTCATGTGTGAAATTTTTACTTAAATGTTTCGATTTTTTCAAATACTAAATCTATATCAAAGCTTTTTGGTGAGTTTATATCATAATTGAGTATTTTTCTTTGTTGGTCATTTACAGTCTCTGAAACTACCCGAATATATGAAATTCTTAAAAATAACTAAAGATTAAAGTGTAAGAATAATGGAAGTGACTGTTAACAATTAGGAAAATCTGCTAATCTGTTATTCTGCCAATCAAGAATGTAAAAGAAAAGAATAACGAGGAAAAAAGTGTGTTTATGTCGCTAACAACCCAATGTTTAGAAAGTAATGGAATATTGGTGTCAATCGAAGGACAACAACTCGTTTGTGATGATTTAAAATTTTTACAATTACTTTTTTCTACTGTTTTTTTTTTTTTTTTTTTTATAAAATTTGTATTTTAAAAGAAGTATGTAATGGACCGAGCCAATCCCCCCCCCCCCTCCGACGTAAATATAAAAAAATAGCCTGTGCCATGCATGAAATTTGCATAGCGTCCAGGTAAATTGATAAAAAAAAGGATTTGAAAATGAAATCAAACGGTACAGCTTTTAGTAGCAATAGGTTCAGAATGTTTGCTGAAAGCTAGGGTGTTCGATTGTGTTTTCAGTGTGCATATGCACTGTCAGGAAATGGTATTGTCACGAGGTTCCATAGATCTATAAAACGGATTGCTGCTTGGAAGAGATGCGGTTTATTGGTACAATATCACACCAAAATACAATGTCGATAGTGTGACGGTTCCGGCGAATGCACTGTACAAGTATGAAGTCTGGGTGAAAGGCATCGATAAAGCTTTTCCATTGCTACCAGAAGACAAACATGAAATTTATGAACAGGGGGACATTGTGCTGGTGGGAGGCCGGCCAAACAGGTACACGAGTGAATGGGGTACAGGAACTGTGACGAAGGTGGTGAGTCCCCAATCGGTGTGTGTGGATGGAGTGCCTCACCATATAAGAGATCTTCACCCGTATCCTCCGATGATGAGCAATTCTAGAGACAGTAGAAGTGCAGCATCAAGCGATGGTGAATGATGAATTACGAGACCGATAGCTCGGTCAATGATGGCCTTAATCGGTTGAGCAATGACAGTGACGACGACAATAGCAAAGATCAACATGTCTCAGTAGAACCACCTCAAGAAGCGACTGAATTAGCTGTGCCACAGACGAAAGAGGCAGCCTCACAGCTGCTGCGTGTGTGATGATGATGAAAAACAGGGGTGAGTGTAATGGACTGAGCCAACCCCCCCCCCCCCCCAACACAAATGACAAAAAATGGCCTGTGCCATGCATGAAATTTGCACAGCGTCCAGGTTAAATGATACAAAGAAAGCATTTGAAAATGAAATCAATGAGCTGGAAAGTGGCAGGAACGACGGTTGATTGTTAGACGATTGTCCCGGATGTTTCGTTTTGTTTTGTGCGTTGCTTTCTTACAAAGTAATAAGAACAAACTCGAAAGAAAATTGTGTAAACTAAATAGTAAATCATGACATGAAATAGTACAACATCCGAGAAGATGGCCGTATGACAACCGAATATATACTATACTGCCACCCCCCCCCCCCCCAAGGAGGAGGTAATGTACGGGAGGATGGTTTCACGAGGACAGAATACAAGGAGGAGGTAATGTCCGGGAAGATGGCTTCATAGGGACAGGACACTACAGATACTACACTGTCTCACCCCCCCAAAAGAAGAGGTAATGTCAGAACATATACTACCCCCACCACCACCACCATCAAAGGTTGAGATAATGTTCGAGAGGATGACTTCATGAGGACAAAACATATGCTACATTGCCATCCTCTACAGAAAGAGATAATGTCTGGGAGGATGGTCTCATGAGGACAGAGATCAAAATACTACCTTGCCATCCCCTAAAGAAGAAGATAATGTCCGAGAGAATGGTCTCATGAGGACAGAACAGATACTACCCTACCCCCTCAAAAGAGGAAGTAATGTCTGGGAAGATGACCCCATGAGGACAGAAGCTTCTTCTCTTGAGCCTTTTTTCTGTTATTTTTTTAAAATTTGAATTCACTTGCCATTGAGACATAAGGTAATTATAGGGGGCATCCGAAGTGAGGAGTTGTGCAGCAAGATATTTGTTCACATTACACTTAAATTTCTGCATATCGATAGAGTCAAGAAACAGGGAACAGGGAGGGAGTTCCAAAGGCTGGCAGTCCGAAAAAAGAAGCTAATAGAGTAGAAAGCTTTCTGGCATTTGGGGATCTCTACAGCGAATGGATGGGACTTAACTGATTGTTGAGTTGATCAAGTGTATTTATGCTGAGGGGGCACCAGAGCAACAAGTTCATCGGAGCGCATTCCATTTGAAGTACTTGTAAAACAAGCACAAGGATGCAACATTGCGGCGATGGGGCAGGGCTGAAGCTTGGTGAATAGTGAGGGACCTATTAGATTAGCGACTTTTTCTTGGACTCTGTCTGATGGAAAGACAAGTGGATGGTGCACCAGCTCAGACGTGACAACAATACTCCATGCAAATGGTGGATTTGTAGAGATATCTTACAATGATTTCTTGATGTTACAAATTTCTGTCTATTTTTAGTTGAGCAATAGCAGTTGTATAATTTTAGGTGAACCATTAGGGAGAGTAGGGCTTGCTTTAAATTTTCCTCGTGGGGACATGTGCTTCAATACCTACTTTGACTCATTCGGTTATGTTATATTACAAGCACAACCGAGGATTACTCAATTACGATTGAGACAGAATTTTATTTATATTTTAATTTTTGTTTGTTTTTCCACTCTAATATTCCATTCAATGTCCTCCTTACATCTAACCTCTCTGCACGGTGTTGCCTTTTTGTTAAAATAAAATCAATATGTCTGATTATTTGCACATATTAGTAAGTAAAAAGAAATCAGAAGTACAACAGTTTTTTTTTGTTTATTTTTAAGGTTTTTTTTTTGGGGGGGGGGTGCATTTGTACACATGCTTACGTAGAAGGTAAACAAAGCATCTCTCTTTTTCACTTCTTATTACAACCAGAGTCTCTGTACAGCACATTGTTTTTTTTTTTAAATAAAATTAATGCTCAATAAATACATTTTATTGATTAAAAGTGTTACAAAGTGAAAGACTGATTTTCTCCGAATGTAAGCAAGTTTTTCAACAAGACTTAGAAGTATTGATGTACAAATCAGGCGTCATTCTAAAATCTAGATCTTGCCTTTTAGTGTATATGGTTTCTACAGGGCCGTTGCTATGAGTAGATGGGGCTACAAAACTGACCCAACCATTTGTGAATGTAGAGAGGAGGACCATACAATGCAGCACTGCCCCGTCTGACCCCTATTGCTCGGCCGGTGTAGCTTGAAAGATCTTGCAGAGAATAACCTATTGCAAAGGACTGCATAAAAAAGTGGGAAACTGTCATATGACCACATGCTTCAAAGACATGCAAAGAAGAAGGGTCGTAATAAGGAAGTCATCCACCCTCCTGTCTTTGTGCGTGGGGGAGCATATTGCTTAATTGGTTAAACAAAATTAGTACGAAATTCAAGGCAGCCATTTTGTAAAAAAAAGTTGAACAAAATGAGTATTAAATGTACTGCACAGAAAGCTTGATTAGTAAAGTCATTTTTAACATTTATGCAAAATTACAGATTCATTTTGTAAATATTATTTTTAAAGATAATTTTTAAATTATGGTATTGTTTTTTTTTTTGCACTGACCGACACCGGAACCTCAAAAGTCTATCTCCATCCTAACAGCTTTCTTAACCTGAAATAAGTATTTTCAGAAAATATTAACTTTGGAAAAAATAGATCAGCCAGAATGAAAGATATTTCAGATTGATTGCTATTTGGGTCTGACTTTGAAAATCTGATTGACTTCTCTTTATACATATATATATGTCTCTCCCTCTTAGACAAGGTCCAAAAAAGAGCCGCCAAGCTCCAGCCCCTGTCCCATCGCCACAATGTTGCTTTCTTGTGCCTGTTTTACAAGTACTTCAATGGATTGTGCTCTGATGAGCTTGCTGCTCTGGTAATCCCCACAACATAAATTCACTAGCCCAACCCGACAATCTGCCAAATCCAATCCATTAACTGTGGAGGTCCCCAGATGCCGAAGAGCTTTCTACTCCAAAAGCTTCTTTCCTCGTGCTGCTGGACTCTTGAACTCCATCCCTGCTCCCTGCTTTCCTGACATGCAGAAATTTAAAACTAATGTAAACAGACATCTCGCTGCGCAGCTCCCAATTTCGCCCCCCCCCCAAAAAAAAACCTCCACCCTGTTTCTCAGTAGCCCCTTACGTCTACAGTGGTGGCCTGCCTTGTTTGGGGTGAACTATGTTAAAAAAAAAAAAATGTATTGTTACATATTACAACTTATCTATATTGATATATAAAAACTATAAAGGAACTTGGTTTCCAGTGGAAATTTAATCATCTGAAATTTCACTTACCATTTTTGCTGATGTCAAGTTCATCTAAATTGATGAGACTTCCAATTGCAGCAGGAATACTCGTGATTTCATTGTCCGAAAGACTGAGTTTATGCAAACCATGACAATAGAATAATTCCTGAAAGGGGATGAAAACAAAAACAGGGTTAATGTACTTCGAATACATAACATTTTTTTAATTAAAATAAAAGGAAAAAAGGGAGAAAGAAAAAAGGGAGAATTAAAAGAAAGGAAGGGAGAAAGAAAAGAAAATGTAAGATAGAAATGGAAGAAATGGCAAAGGAAGGAAGAAAGGAAAAAAGGTAAAGGAAGAAAGGAAAGAAAAAGAAAGGAATAAAGAAAACGAAAAGGATAAAGAAAGAAAAGAAAATGTTAATGAGAAAAGAAAAAAGACAAAGACAAACATTTGATACAACGGTTGTTTCTTTGCCATTGTTACGTTTAAGGTACACAGTATGTTTTGTAAGTAACAAAATTTAAAATCAGTAAATCTTAACTATCACATCCGGTGGAGTTTACCCCCCCCCCCCCCCCCCGCAAACCTCAACTTCTACTTTTTATTTGCTATTATATATAAACAGTCTGAAAAAATGTCCGCAAAAATGAAATAAACATTTTTATTTAGATTTTAAGCTGGGAAAACCACTTTCCAATATGAATTTAACGTAAAATCAGTACCCACTTTTTGGCCAGTTAGTTGTAAATTGAGACGTATAACCGAATAGTTTCTACAATTTTGAGATAGGAACTATTAAAATTGTTATACTTCGGTGTTTTTGTGGAAGATATATAGTATTTATTAATAAATCGTTTCCATCAATACTAAGATAAGCTTAATTACCCAGAATTCTTCACTTAAGTAGTAAGTTTCTATTAAATGTGAAACTAAGGGGGGGGGGGATTTGTCACTCACAACGAAGATATCTTATAGTTACCTAGACATGATTCCAAATACCGAAGGGAGCTATTAAATATTTATTTATTTTATTTTTTATAAAATGTTTAGATACCTCATTTTAAAGTATTATGAGGATTCAAAAATAGTTTTACGGACATTTGTACTTAAAGTTAATCATGATTACGTTTTAAATCTAATTCGCATTGTCATGTGAATACAGACAAGCACCAATGTCAGTATTAGGTCCCACCTTAATTTCATGCTTATAATATTAGGTCATGTGCATTCTATTATTTGTCTATTAATATACATATACAAAGATGTTTAGTATTTATTAATAAATCGTTTCCATCAATACTAAGATAAGCTTAATCACCCAGAATTCTTCACTCAAGTAGTAATTTTCTATTAAATGCGAAAACTAGGGGGGGGGGGAATTATCACTCACAACGAAGATATTTTATATAGACCCTAGACATTATTAATTGCGTTCGGATCTCTTAGTACATGTATATTAATGAGCATATTAATAAATAAATAAAAGAATGCACACAACCTAATATTAAATATAAGCATGAAATTAAAGTGGGACCTGAAAATTGACATTGATGCTTGTTGGTATTCACATGATAATGCGAATTAGATTTAAAACGTAATCAGGATTAACTTTAACTATAAATGTCCTTAAAACTATTTTTGAATCCTCATAATACTTTAAAATGAGGTATTTAAACATCATTTTATAAAAAATAAAATAAAATAAATAAATATTTAATAGCTCCCTTCGGTATTAGGAATCATGTCTAGGTAACTATAAGATATCTTCGTTGTGAGTGACAAATTCCCCTCCCCCTTAGTTTCGCTTTTAATAGAAACTTACTACTTGAGTGAAGAATTTTGGGTAATTAAGCTTATCTTAGTATTGCTGGAAACGATTTATTAATACTATATATCTTCCACAAAAACACCGAAGTATAACAATTTTAATAGTTGCTTATATGGACGGCTGAGATTATGAAACTAGCTCTAAACTGTTGAACTTAAGAGTTTCGTATCCAAATGATCTAAATAGACATTGATGTAACTTTAGTAAGTAAAAAATTATCCTCAAGTGAATTAGAATTTTTATAAATAAATTATAGAACTTATTAACTATTTTAAGAAATATTACTGAATGAAATTTATAATTGTTCGCACAATTTTTAGGATGCACTAGCTTTGAATGAAAAATTCAAAATGGTGTATTAGTGGGTTCCCCCACATGTGAGTTTTTGCTCTTTTTATTTGTTTTTTGTTTGTTTTCACCCAAAAATGAACTACTGTATAGTGTAGGTTTTTTCAAGACACTTTAATCCAAGAACTTTTTACTCTTTGTGAATTTTTTTCTGATGATTTTGTAGTGTTGCAGAGACGATATTGACATAAAAATGTTGTTTGGCACAAGACAAATGAAACGGACCGTAAAAAATATATCTCACAGAAATGTTATGTTTTTTGGAAATGTGAAAAAATAAAAATAATAAAATCAAATCATGGTTATTGGAATATAATATGAACTGACTTATATTTGCTCTGTTATCAATAATTGACAATCATTGAGCTGAATCTTTTAAGGAGACTACAAAGTAAAAGGATACTGATAGTATATGCTAATACATATATTGTCATTAATAATTATATATATATATATATATATATATATATATATATATATATAGTAGTATGTTTAAGAAGGCTGAGGGCAATGCAGAGTGCCGTGGAGTTTGTAAGCTGGAAGGAACAAAAATAATAAATCGAAGTGGGACTTACTATTGAGTGAGAGGTTTAATCTTGAGATGAGGATCGATTCTGTGATTCTTAGGCCCCCAATGTTTCTGATAGAGGCAAGGATAGAGACGTGAATATCACGTTGAGTAGTGTGGCATAGGGTTGTGTGCTTGTAGAAAGAGGATATATTGGTGTTCATATGCTCTTTGAAGCGTAGGTGTAGCGGTCTTGTTGTGTTTCCTATATAGAATTTGTTACATTTGGTGCACTGTAATTTGTATACAGTTGGTGCGTTGGCATAGATCAGTGTTGGGGATAGGGCAATTAGCCAGGGAGCAGGGTTCGGTATGTGATTAGTATGTTTCTTAGATAGATGCTGGCGTAAAGAAGTGCCAGTGTGGGTTAGTTGGATGTCGAGGTTTTCTTTGTGTATAGCCTTGCGGATGGAGGTGGTGATTTTATCACTAAAAAGGGGAGTTTTAAGAAACAGATGTAAGAGAGGGTGCGGTGTCTGCATATTTTCAACTTATTTAGGCGGGCTATGGTGGAAGTGGGATAGCCATTAGTTTGGAAGGGTTGACGGAAGTTGTTAGTTTGTGTTATTTTGTCAGCAGTAGAATAGCATTTGTTTTGTATGCGGGTGATCTCATTGTGAGCATAACCTATTTTGGCTTTTATGGGCAGGGCAGACTTAAAATGTATAAAGAGGTTTTTGCAGGCAGGTTTTCTATAGAAGTTGGTATGTATGGAGCCGTCTTCGGTGATGTTAAGGTTGAAGTCAAGGAGAGAGAGTGAGCCAGAATCGTTGCTATGGTGAATTGTATGTGGAGGTCGGTGTTGTTAAATATATTGAATATTTGAATGGCTTCATCACAAGAGGATGTGAGGATTAGTATATCATCTATGTATCTGGAGAAGAATATATAAGAGAGGCAGGCGCTTAGTGCTCATTGCTCTAGCCGGTTCATGTAGGTGATGGCTAAGAGACCGGAAAGGCTAGAATCCATGAGGAGGCCGGTGATTTGTTTAAATGTGTGTTGCTGGAAAGTGAAGTACGTGTTGTCGATGATGATGCATAAGAGTTTATGGATGTCAGTAGGTGTTAGTTTGAAGAGTTCTAGGTTGTCAGAGGAAGATATGTGGTCGGTGATGAGGTCTATAGCTGGGTGTGCGGGTATTGAAGTGTAGAGGGAGACGACGTCGAGGCTGAATATGTAGTTGTTAGACTGTAGTTGTTGGCATTGGAGTGAGTGTAGTCTGCTAATGACTTGGTCGGAGCTGCTGACATGTGCAGGGAAGGTGGGGAGTAACGGTTTTAGTAGCTGAGAGAGTAGCCAGGAAATATATATATATATATATATATATATATATATATATAATACACATACACTAACTGTTAAACAAGCTTTACAAACTGCAAGCTTGTTTTTTCCTCGACATTAGGGTTTCCAAAACAGAGTGATGCGGATCCCAGGAGTTCAGTATATACTTTTGATTATCGTAATTTACTTTGGGGATAATCTCAAATTTCTCCCACAGAAGAAAACTAACCTATTATCATTTATAAAATGATTGACAAACTGTTGTGGTGGAAGCTAAGGCTATGATCTCCTAAATCTATTAATTGTGTATAATTCACATCAAAGTGTCGACATTTGCGATTGTACCAATGAAAAAACGATTGTAGGCGTGACAATGTGTTGATGTGATCTTTCCCATTTTCAGATTTTTAACCGCACCCCCTCATTAGAAAGGTCAGTCGATCAATAAAAAAAAGTTAAATTGCTATAATTAATAAAATAATACTATTTTTCTTTATGACTATAGTTAGTGATTAACTCTAATGGGCAATAAATTATTTCATGATAATTCAGAAAAATGTAACAAGATTGGATTTGGGTTAGCAATATTGGACTAGGGTGTGTTAAAATAGTGATAAGAACTGAAGTTTTTCACATAGGTTAGATAAAATAGGAGATTCCATTAGAAGTTCAAGATAAGAATTGGAGCTGCATGTACAGAATGTTGCGTCACAGACAGGAAATCTTCAGTGACACGTAGCAGATAAGCTAATAAAATCTTTCTCTTGTTTCTGAACCACAAAGGAAAACAAACATATTGGGGACACCCCACAGTTTCTCTTATGGGGAAGATCCATGGGGTATTATGTATGTATACTATGAGATAAAAATAAACCCCCGAAATAAGTATTAAACCCCAAATGATTTTCTGCTTTTGTTATTAATAAGACTTACAATCGCTGCTATTAAAATGAAGATGGCTGTGAGAAAAAGAAAGAGATCAACATAACTATGACGTATACTACTGCTATGTGTCATCTACACAACAATATTCTAGCTGTTTACATGATGCATGGTCAGTAAGATAATCTTCTGGAGTCAAAGATCAGTTTTCCCATTTTGCTTACGTTTATGAAAATCTTGTCCTCGACTCTCTAGTTACTTTCAGGGAAATCAAAGGATAAAAAGATGTGTCTTCCGTAAGAATAGAAGAACTACTATAAATGTCATTACAATTAAGATAATTCTTTGGAGGTTGAGGGTCTAGGCTTCCTTAGACAGCATTTTAGAAGAACATATGTAAACATCACTTAATTTCTGTTATTACATGACAATCTTTCGTGGCCTAATATGACAAAGTGAACGCCTACAGATTCAAAGTGTATCTGTGAACCGTGTTCGCGCCCTTTGACTGTCTCAGATTGTTATTTCCCTGCGCTGATGAGAGCTATAAGCTCGAAACGACGTTGTACGTAGGTAAAATATTAAAAAATAATTTAATATTATTATAAGCCCCTTCCAAGTAAAACTGAAAGTTGAGGACTGTCGGAAAGATTAATAATAAACATTCACCTAAAAGCTTCAGTGCAACATTCCGACTCTGTCGTTGAGTGCTATCGAATGTTTAGATGTCTATGCTTGCCGCTTTCAGTGTAAACATCAACTTAATTTCTCTGTTATTATGTGACAACTTCTCGTGGTCTAATGGAACTAGGTGAACGCCTACAGATTCAAGGTGTATCTGTGAACCGGGTTCGTGCCCTATGACTGTCCGAGAGTGTTATTTCCCTGCGCTGACGAGAGCCATGCATGACATCTAGGAGATGGAAAACTTTGATGTAACCCATGCAGTTAAAGTGACTACTATTAGGCTTTTTGTCTGTCAGCGGATTCATAGTTACTGCTACTCAGAGAGTGGTCGTCGTGTCGCACAAGAATTAGTCATTAAAATCCTGTTGCTGTGCTGTTACTTTTTGCGTATGTGATCTTTATGTAGATACAACTATGTGCACAGTTTACTGCATCATAAATCTCTTTGGACTTTCGGCATTGGAACGTGGTAACGTGTGCTGTGATAGCTATTATTAACACAATTTAACATTTATATTTTGCCGGAATTTAGCTCGGGGGTATGTTCCCTGGATTTTGTAATGATGTCTACAGCAAACAGACGAGATACAGTAATTGGCAAAAGAAAACTACGAACACCCATGGATAGAGTATAATAAGCAATTTAATGCTAAGGTGCAATAGGAATAGAATTCAATGAAAATACAAATTAATGTTTTTCTTTTCTTTCCCCAGATATCGAACATTTTCCGTAACATTTAAAACATTTAAATTTATAAACAGTTCAAAATCAATATTCACATATCTTTTCTTCGGACGGGACATCACATCTTTCTTAATCAATTTTTTCTTAACTGTCTTTTTTTTTTCTTATTCAATCATCTTTTTCTCTGATCTCCTTTTCCACGACATTCTAGTCTCAAAACTCAAACTCAACTGTTCAAAATGTTCGCCTAATAAAAAAAAATGTCGTCTGCTGTCTTCCAATTCATTTTTTCTTTCCTCTTCACAAGCTCGCCTTCTCCCACTCCTTACTACTGTTCTATTAAGCCAAGACCTCAATGAGCCAGCTAAGAGGAAAAAAGAAAGAAAACCAGCCAAGCTGTCAGCCACAGCAAACACTCCTTCCCTCTATCTTTCTTTTTCTGCCCGGTCACGTTAAGAAAGACAGAGAGAAAGAAGCAGCAATGTCAGAGACAAGATTGTTTGACGAAAGTAGTCATGAAGTGGACGATAGTGTAAGTCTTACTCTTAAGAAAGGGGGCGTTTCTAAACTTGACAATCTTCCCTGTGGTCTAAATGAGTGCATTATGACCTTACATTTGCCTCAAGCTGGTCAGTGGTGTTCAACTCTTATTTCTGTTTATGCTCCTACATTGGGCGGCCCACCTGAGCTATTCGAAAAAACTATTTATAAAATTGTCTTGTTGGGGGATTTCAATGCGAGGGTAGGAAGGCACTATCAAACATGGCATCCACTCAGACGTTATGGAGTCGGAAGTATGAATAAGATTGGGTTGCGTTTACTGCAGATGTGTTTGGAGCTGTATTTAGAGATAACTAACAAGTGTTACCACCTGAAAACCAAAGTATAAAAACATGTGGATGCATTCACGATCCTAGCAATGGCATTTGATCGATTACGTCATCACCTATAGATGCAACCTGCAGGACATCTGCAAGGTTCAAGTCAGAATGCAGAGTGCTGGATTGATTATCGTCTGGTGTGTGCTGACATAAGGTTCAAAATTAGGTTGAAGAGGCGATTCTTAATGACAAGTGTCATATCTTTAATACATATAAGAAAAAATAAATAAAAAGATAAAATAAAACAATAACTAAACTAATAACGAACATGGAAATTTAAACTAATTAATTAAATTGAAACGGAATGCAGGAGTGGGCAAATAAATAAATAAAATAAAATTTTTAAAATAGAAAAAAATGAATAAAAATTTAAAATATTAATACTGACATTGACACTAATAAAATTAAAGACAAATAATACATTTGAATCAAATAAAAAAAATAATATATATTTAAATTTCAAATCCATCTCATTTTCTGCCGAATAGTCCTCACCGACAATGGTTTTCCTATGCACGTTTGAATACACATCTAAAGAGAAATTTTCTTCCCAAAATATTACGTTATATGGAACTTCCATCGAACTGCACTGACGCACGATTGTAATATAATCTTTTTAAAAATGTATTAATAAAAAGGGTGAAAACTGCAAAACTCATTTCACTGTTATGTCTTTAAAATAGTATACAAAAAATATCATACAAAAATTAAAAAATAAATAATAAGTCTTTTGAAGTATAGGCAAACTATAAAATAATACGCAAATATATCATTAATAGAAACAGATGTAATTCATATATATATATATATATATATATGAAGCAATCCAACAAAAGATATAAGCGTCAACTAATATCTTATAATTAGTGAAACATCCGGATAAAAAACTGAAGCTCAATATACTGGATAGAGCATTAATATTATAATATAAAATGAAGTAATAAAATAAGGTGTCAATCAAATTTTATTAGAATTCAAAGTTCATGCAAAGCATCCTTAAGTCCTTAAGGATGCTTTGCATGAACTTTGAATTCTAATAAAATTTGATTGACACCTTATTTTATTACTTCATTTTATATTATAATATATATATATATAGCTAGCCTATGTTACTCACATTGATGTATCAGATCTGTGTTCCAAACCTCATCAGAATTGGTCCAATGGGTTAGAAGTGATGTAGGCATACTTACATTTAATATATAAATTCTTCCTTCAACAATTATAGATTTTTACTTTAAACGTTATGAACCTCATGAAAATGTTTCGCGATTTGTAACAATTTACTGCTGTTTTTTATGCATTAATCTGCTTGTGTGTAACTTTGATTCATGTCTTATTGTTGTATTTCAACTTTCATATAACCATTGTTTGGTTTGGTTTGGTTTAGTTTTACTGTATACCAACCATTTTCGGGTTATTTAATGCCAAATCTAGTTATTTTGGTAAAAGTAATTATGCTTAAAGCCCTTAATATGTGAAAATAGTTAATAGATTCTATTTTTATTATATGAATGGTTTGTAGATTAATTTGCTTTGAAGGCGTCAACTATTTTGTAATGGATGATAAATTCTATTTGATTCATAGATGGAACCCAGACAGGTACTACCACGTAAAGTCAGAGTGGACCTGGAGTAATGGAACATAAGGGCTGACGCCAGACTCCCCAAAGCTCCCAAATTGAAGACTCACTGAGGGATGCACTTTAAGATCATACCAAGGAGGTTCGGGTTAGAGAGAGCTGGAGTAATTAATAGGGTTGGGAAATAGGGTAGGCAGAAAAAAAAAAGTTAGAAAGGGCTGAGAAAGATAGCTTTCAGGGTGATAGAGTGGAATAGGGGCAAACACCTTGCCCAATGGTGTCCAAGGCAGTTTAGTTCTGTGTTCAGATTAGTTGTTTGTTTTGTTTTACGGTATATCAACCCTTTTCGGGTTATTTAATGTCGAATCAGCATTTTGGTGAAAGTTTTTATGTTTTAAGTTCTTTATATCTTCAAGTATTTATTCATGGTGTTTGGGTTGGTTATTTTGTAGACGAAAATGTTTTTGATTTTCGCTTTGTAGAAGATGATTGAGTTTTGCAAAAGGGAAAGGAAAGAAACAACAACATCAATGTTTGGTGCATTTTGGGTCAGGAAGTTAGTCAGACTGCCTGATCTGGTAGCACCAGAGTTGTGTTTCAAAGAAATTCCAGTTAAGCCATAGATAACACTCTGACAGGTACTATCACTCCGGATCAAAGTGGATTTGGGGGGTAATGATGACGAAAGGTTGACTTCAAATTTTCTAAAGCTCCTAAATCAGGGTCTCACCACAGAATAGACCTTTCAGGTCATACCCAGGACCCATTTAGCCATGTCTGATTCTGCAAACTTAACGGTCATATCAACGTTCCTTTGGCAAAAACCGGTTCATGTTTGATATTTAAATTTATTATTCAACAGGTGTTAAAGGAAGAAAATACATGGAATTCAATGCAAATGAACCGACCAGATCAAAAGCGTTTTAAAAATATAACATGCAAATTTACATTTGTATGTTCTGTTTAAACAATAAATAACCATATGTGAAAGAGAAGGGGAGAAGGAGGAGAAAAAGGGAGGAGAGAAGAAAAGATGGGGGAGAAGGGAGAAAGGAGAGAGAAAGGGAAAGAGAAATATTTATTAAAATGGATTTTTTAAATTCTCACTAAAAGAAAAAAAATGGGAATCTTTCGCAGTTGGGCATGTGCTCTTTTCAATTATGACATTCATTAAGATTGTTTGATTAAAAAAACAAAAAAAAACAAGTAACAAAGAGGAGTACATAAATAGTTTAATGTGTCTACAGTAAATATATATTTTCTCCCTCAACTTTATTGGTTTGTTTTTAATTAAAGTTAACTTTTCTTTCATTTCAGTAAACTATGTTTAGTGACTTTTAGCTGACCTATAATGTAAAACACGTTTCTGTGTATAATCGGTTTAATGTTTGTTTTACATGCTGGTATGTGTTGGACAATATATAACTAGCTGTCCCGACATATCATTGCCCAGGAGCATTTAAACTTTCATTTTTTTTTTTTTGCAATTTCTATGCAAAATCTTTATTTATTTTTTTACCAACCAATATATGATTCCAAAATACTTTCAAAACTGTTCTTGTAAATGTTATGAATAATAAGAGGTTAAGAACCAGAGAGTAATAGTTCTTATTTTAAAGGAATTTTTTTTTAAACATTCTATTATGTCTGGCTGTATGTAATAAATAGTATTCATATTAAATGGAAATTGATTGTCCGTATTAAGAAACTTATTAAATTAAATCGGATTAATACACAAAAGATTTTGTTTTTTAAGTAATAATTTTATTATGAGCTGGTTTAGCGGGGAGATTTTTTACTGTTAATTTCCTCCCACCCCCTCATTTCTTATCTCCTAGTTACTTTAAGAAAATATTAAAAATTTTGCAAAGATAATTCCATAAATAATGATGTCCTTAAAAAAAACATGTTTCAATAAAATCACTAGGATGTTTTAAGAATTGTTGAAATTTAAATCCCATAAATAATTTCGAGTTGTTATACTTTTACTTAGTTAATTAAACAAAGTTACATTTGAATGTGAATTGCTACTGACTTAGTATATTTTGTCTAACAATTTTATTATATAGATTAAAATGTAAGCTATCTATTCTTTTATATTAATCAAGTTATGAGACAACTTCACGTGTGTGTTTTCTAATGTCAATGCAACTTGGATAATTACATTGAACATATTTAAAAACCCTTTTTATCGAGTCATACATTACGGTGGTTAATTCCTATTTCAGTCACGTAAATTATTATGCTCAAACAACGTAGGTGTATGTAATTTAATGTCAAAAATAAAAAATAGTAAGTCATAGCAAGTTTTATTGTACATGTGAAACGTCAAACTGAAAAGATAAAATACCAGAACCTCAAGAATGATTTAAAATCAACATGGTCTCTGAAAGAAAGAAATATTATACCGGTTGCAGTAGGAGCAATTGGCCTAATGAAAATAAAATCTTAAGGAATACTTAGAAACAGTCGATCTGTAGCAAAATACAAATACCAACCATAAAAGGGAAAACGTCTATCCTAAAACGAGCCCTCGGATATAACTTTAAATCGTAATGAAATCAAGTGTTAGCTTCAGGAGGGAGCCCTTGATTTGCTCAAACTAACTGAAGTAAAATATTTTAAAAAGGAGAAAAATCGGCCAAAGAACCATTTGAGGGTGATAAATCAAGTACATAATTTTATTGTTACGGTCAGAAAACAATTTATTTATTAAAGTCATTTTTGTAATCAAAAATAAAATTGCGCATACAAAAGCAATGGAAAACATTATTTTATCTTTTTCAACCTCCTGAAAAGGTAAAATAGTAATTTACCCTTTATAAAAAAGGTTGTTTTTATGAATTTGAGTTATGTGTTAAATAAGATTTGTTTACATCATTTGATGTCTGTGACCTGATTTCTAATCACAGCTTTTCGGACAATAACATCCTCTTGTTGATTGTGTTTTCGACCTACTGACATCAGGTGCAAAAAGATTTTTTATGTTTTGTTATTTGTTTCGAAAATAATTCTTTGTTCTCTTGTCCTTTTACTTTGACTTTAAATCTGTCGGCTGACGTCCAGGTTTCTAATCTGTATCTCGCCCATAACATAACACTTATACTTGGATCTCTCTAACAATATCGCTCCCCTTCCTCTGTAAAATTAAATAATAATGGATTATTCTTTTTGATTAAAAAAATAATAAAATAATAAAACTGAATTGAAGAAAAAAGAAACGTTGCAGTACAAAAAAAAAAATGAACCAATAAAATATGTTGTATTTTATTTTGTAGTCACATGAGGTATTTTTATTTTGCCAGAACAATTTCTGTATTTACAATTGTCATAATTGTTTGTCATAATAAATATTAGATATTTCAGTAGTGTTCTCTTAAAATTTGTTACTTTTTATTTTTTTAAATTTAAAATATATATTATATCTATATATTAATACGATAGCGTGTGTTCGTGTCATGCTTACATTAAAAGCTCTGCACATGCGTGCCGCACCTAGATTTGGAAAAGCATTCAAGTCACCTAATTTTCATAATATTTTCAAGTATTCCCCTTTGGCACAATGGTTAGCGACGTTGGTTTTTGACGTTAACCCGACGTTGGTTTATAGTTCTATCCCAACTAACCTCTTAGATTTTTTTTTTCTACATCGAAGGGGGGGGGGGGGTAGGGATGGGACGACCGGGAAGACACATTAATACAATACCGTGTGTGTTATTTAGTGTGTCACGCTTACATCAAAAGCAACGACCTTCCGAATCTTTGTATGCTACTCATGAATTGGAGCCAAATTTAATTTAATCTAAAGCATTTACAAAGTAAGGTTTAGTCGTCGAAATATTACCTTCACTAGAAATATTGTATATAAAGAAGTTTTGTAAATTGTTTCATGTATTGTATATTTATTTAAAAAAATGAACAAGTCAAATCTTATATTTTATTCAAACATGGAGAGGTTAGGAACAAGATAATTAGTAATGAAAACATCATTTCGTGTAATTTACACAGGTCCTGCTAGTATTAGAATATTAAAATAAGTTCTCCGTTTTGACAAAAGAAATTTCAAACATAAAGAGTTGTTGTCAGTTGCAGAAATAAGTTCTGTGGCTCATTTTGATTAAACTAAAAAGAAAATAATGTAGATATTGTAGTGAATAAATTAATGCAATAATCATAAGATTATTTGATCGAACCTGTGTGAAGAAATAATCATTTATCGATGGGAACACCCACTTATGTGAATATATTCATGTAAGACAATATACTATGTATTCATTCATCCAGTGTACAAATACGCATTGAAATATTATGCAAGATTGATACTTAGCTGTCACTGAAAAAAATAAAAATAAAAACCGGAAAAGGTTGAGCTAAATGACATTAAAAGTCTTTATTTAAACAAGAGTTAAAATATAATTTCTAGTATGA
Organism: Sepiola atlantica; assembly: GCA_963556195.1. Lineage (NCBI taxonomy): Eukaryota > Metazoa > Mollusca > Cephalopoda > Sepiida > Sepiolidae > Sepiola > Sepiola atlantica. Next base: position 38,394,477 of record OY744537.1, read on the forward strand.
ACAATGTCGTTCACACGTCTGGTATTTACACGTCTGGTATTTACACGTCTGGTATTTACACGCCAGCTTTTGTAGCCCTAAAGACTCAAAGATGTTGTCAATTTCCTTATTCAAAAAGCGCCAATCTGCGCATAACATCGACCGGACTCTACTTAACGTCTTTTAGAACTTGACGTGCTCTTCTGCCTCTACCGGGATTCAACCCCTCGGGTTAATACCATCAAAATGAGGAAGAAGAAGAAAAGAAAAAAATTTATAAGACAGTCTCGCATGACAAAGTTGTTTTACAACGAAAGCTTGCAAAAAAAAAAATTAAAAAAAAAAAAAATTAAATAAATAATTTTTTCATTTAAATTGCACCATGTGTTGATTTTCAAAAATATTTCACTTAAATACATTTTCATGGGTTGCAAAGATGTTGTCAATTTCCTTATATATATATATATATTATAATATAAAATGAAGTAATAAAATAAGGTGTCAATCAAATTTTATTAGAATTCAAAGTTCAAGCAAAATATCCTTAAGTCCTTAGCTTATGAGTTTTCAAAGATAATTCTTCTCTTCAGAGGACCATTACCGCAGTTATACTACTACAGATAATAAAATTACGCTTTGAAAATATATAAAATTATATACACAAATACATAACATCAAACATATCAACCCAAAAACATACTTTTTGTTGAATCCATACAGTCCATCCAGGTCATACAAATTGAGAAGCATAATCAGGAAAGACATTACTCCAAGTTATAAACAGCACATGTCGGGATTTTGGAACTTTGATTGGACTTTTTGTATTATTTGATTTATTTATCATTAACATTGAATATGGACACATTTCGCGACTGGATAACTTTGCCGGCCCCTTCAATTTCACGTATATGGACTGCTGTTTATAACTTGGAGTAATGTCTTTCCTGATTATGCTTCTCAATTTGTATGACCTGGATAGACTGTATGGATTCAACAAAAAGTATGTTTTTGGGTTGATATGTTTGATGTTATGTATTTTTATGTATTTGTGTATATAATTTTATATATTTTCAAAGCGTAATTTTATTACCTGTAGTAGTATAACTGCGGTAATGGTCCTCTGAAGAGAAGAATTATCTTTGAAAACTCATGAGCTAAGGACTTAAGGATATTTTGCTTGAACTTTGAATTCTAATAAAATTTGATTGACACCTTATTTTATTACTTCATTTTATACTATAATATTAATGCTCTATCCAGTATATTGAGCTTCAGTTTTTATCCGGATGTTTCACTAATTATAAGATATTAGTTGACGCTTATATCTTTTGTTGGATTGCTTCATATATATATATATATATATATATATGGAAAATGAAAAAGGAAAACCAAAAGAATATTTATGTATTCATCAACGTTTCGTCTTTATTGTCAGACTTCCCCAGGATGATTTGTTTGAAGAAAAATCATACACGTAAAAACATTTTTTGCCAGCAGGATCAGAACTTACGGCGATATTAGCAAGAAAATTAAAATATGAGAAACAATTAGATGGTGGCAGTGGTAGCAATAAGGGTGTAGGATTATTAGGAAGTTGGAGAGGTGAATATAGTGAAAATGAAACAAAAAAAAAAAGTGGGTTCAACCAGGATTAAGCTAAATTTTGAAGGGGAGGGGGTTAAATGCTATTTGAATCAATTTATTAATTTATCTTTGAAAGAGAAAACAAAAACGTTGGGGTCAAAGATTGTCTGGGTTATGTGTAGGAGGTGAAGAGGGAGGGGTGTTAGTGCGGGGATCTATGAAGAGTTTGAATGCAATTTTTTTTTTTAAGTCGTTTACATTTCCATACGACACACCATGATCATTTTTTTTTACACATTTTGATATTTGGATTTATTGCAAAATCCGATAAATTTATGATGGATTTAAACAATGAAAACAACCATACTGTTGTAACCAAATCAGATTTCAACGTCCTATATTTAAGAAAAACAAATTTTTAAAAGCTTTTCAATCAACAATTTATTTACAATAAATTGAACATTTAAAATTTTCTGTGAAATGCAGGAATAATGCTTCACGGTTATAAAATGCGAATTTAATTGCTTAAATTTGATTTTAAAAAAAATATATATTGTAGAGTTTAAAGAAGTAGGTAAAGTTGATAAAGATTTATTATATGGTGTTGGAATTTGGAAAAATATATGGTAAATGATAATAATAATAAATTATTATCAGCGATAATCAAGGATAATGACTCACAGTGAGTAGAAAGAAAAAAATTAATAATAATAACAATAACAATAACAATAATAATAATGATTTAATTTCAGGAACAAGATCACGGACCCAAAACAGGTAAATAACTTCTCTAATTCCAGGTACGACAAGGACACGGACCAAACACAAAAAAGCAGGAATGAAAAGAACAAACCAAACTCGTAATAGAAGTCTAGTACAGAAGTCGCCACCCCCACAGAAAGAGGCTATCAGAAACGAATGAAAAATCTACGGAACATCTCTACTGACCACTATACTACGGAACAAATGATAGCAGATCAAGCAAGACAAATTCTCAAGAGAGGGTGGTTCTCGGAGTTGGAATTAATCAAAATCAAAAGATAAATGGTGTAACAGATCAAGAAATAGCACTTGGCGAAAACCTGCTACATAAACTCGCAGTTTTTAAATTTCACGTGTTCGGTTTCATAGAAAATAATTCTGTGGACTTTATATTCTAATATAATTCCGAATCAAAAATAAATCATTATGATTGTAATGAAGAACAAGTACTTGTTTCTCCAGCAACAAAATAGCTGTGAGTTATCAGATCTGGTTGTAGTTGGTGAGTTGGCTGCTACACATTCACGTGCGTTGGCTGCTACACATTCATACACTACAAATAAGAGATTGCGATTCAATTTGTAATTAACAAATTTAAAATCGGAAGAAGAAATTAAAAAAAATCTCATTAAGATAATTCTAACAGCATTTAACAAAAACACTTCGTGTTTCAATCGATTTCCAGGAAGAATAAAAAAAAAAATGAATCAGATTTCAGCAAGCTGCCACTACCACACCACGACACAGCTACTATTATGTCCTCTTTCTCTTACAAGAGCGGAAGGGCACTTGCGCAATGAGGACTTTATAGTGAAATTAGGTTTGCATAATCTTTAACCCCATTTCTCCTGACCTGACATTGCCTAAGTACAGTTTTAGGGGAAAATCCAAGATGCACGAATGCAATGCTTGGACAAGCAGAGAAGAATTAGTGTTATTTCAAAGTTTTCCTTTTTATGGACAATTTGTCTTGAAAAGTTTTAAGAATATTGTTTTAACCAATAGCTAGGGGAAGTGTAATGGATTCATAATTTTTTCAACGGGATTATCATCTTCATCGTATTCGGTTTAACGTCCATTTTACATGCTAGCATGTGTTGGACAGCTTTAAGAAATTGATTTCCAAACTAACCTATCTCTGCCCGGTCTTTATTTATCCCTCAGGTATATTTTTATCACTTCCTCCCATGTTTTCCTTGGCCTTCCCCTGTGAACTGAACCGGTTACCTTAACTAATCTACATTTACTAACCCAAGAACTAGCATCCATTCTTTCAAAGTGGCCATACCATCAGAGTCTCCTGTTCTGCACACATCTTCCGATACTGTTCAGATTTAATCTTTCTCTGAGGTCATCAGATCTAAGCTTCTTTAACTCTCACATTAGACATCCATCGTATCATTCTCATATCATTCCTCTTCATGCAACGTATGTCCTCAACCCTTAATGGCCAAGTTTCACTTCATACTGCGTACACATGCCTGGTAGACTTATATTTTTCGGCATTTTCAATTTGATATTTTCATCCATATGTATGAAATGTGTCTGAAATGTAATAGGACTAGTCTCTCAAACAATTCATTTCAATTTCTCCCCTTATTAGATTCGAAACCGACAGTACCAATGTTGTTCTGAACTTCTGTAATACATATATAAATAAATATTACGCCCAAACTCGATAACGAACGAAAAGATAATCCACATCGAATCTAATGCACTTTGGAAAACCAAAGCAACAGACAGCAACATCCATTGTATATCATTCTCATAAAATTTGTCTCCATGCAACGCATGTCCTCAACCCTCACTTGCCAGGTTTTACTTCCATACATCATCACTCTGCATACACATGCCTGATAGACTCTTCCCTTGATCGACAGTGCTCATGTTAAAGTACTGAAGTTTGTCTGAAGCACTGTTCACTATGTAAGTATATCTTTGAAAATGAAAGATAAGCACGGTTTAGTATTTTACAAGTATTTTTATCCATATGTATGAAGTGTGTCTGAAAAGTAATGGGACTGGTGTCTCAAACAATTCATTTCAATAACGAACGAAAAGACAATCCACATCGAATCTAATGCACTTAAGAAAACAAAAGCAACAGACAACAACGGAGGCTGAGGAGAGTCCATACATGGTGGTCACATACCGTTCCCCCCTTGTTGGTTTTGAAACCGACGGTATCAATGCTGTTCTGAACTGTAATACATATATAAATAAATATTACCGTTGAATTTTTCTTAATAATCGAGCACTCTGCTGGGGTTCTCTTTCACTAATCTTACAAACAAACAAATATATATATATATATATATATATGAAAAATTACATATTATTAGTCCCCTGTTTAACCTTTCACCACTGATATAGATAAGTCCCCTTTTGTATTTGTGCATACACCATATCTGATGTCACTCAAAGTGCTACACCTTCCACAATTTAAACAAACAAATAATTTTGAAATTGAACTGGTTTCAAATTAATTTTTTTCTTACAAAAGAAAACAAAACCATATTTACATTTATTTCTCAGAAAGAATCCTTATCAATAACTTTAACTTGATATTATAACATTCCTTTTCATTAAAATCAAGTTAAATTTTACAATTTATCACTTTTACTAAAAATATCTTGTTTCGGTAAATAACATTTAGAATGTATGAAAAATAACAAAACAAAAATTTTAGAAAATGTGATAAGTTAACAACAATCTGAATTCTGAAATCGATCTGTCATCGCCGGTCAGTGTAGATCAAAACGAACGGTTCAAGATCTTCTCTTATGTTTGTTGTATTTTCAGATTTGTACCGGTCATCTACTTACAAGGACACTTGGACAGCACCTGCCATGATTCCAAAAATGGTCACTGATCTAAGTACATACTAACAGCATAGAAGCAGTCTAAGAGAAGTCAGAAAAGACACCTGACAGTTCCATAGAAACCTAGACATGTCTGTTATTGTCTTGGACTCTGTTGTAGTCATACTAACACCATGGAAGCAAAGTAAGTATAAAAAACTACACTTTCAATTTTCTGGTTTGTTAAGAGTTGGGGGAGGGGGCATAAATTTTTTTCTTTAAGTACTAATCAGGTCATGCAAGTTTTTAGAACTTTTAAAAAATTGTTCTTTATAAAAAAAATTACTTGCTTAATTACTTAATTACTGTGGCTTAGATGTGACATAAGGTCAGGCTTATTGTGTAGGAATGGGGGGGGGCAGGACACTAGGTCAAGACCAGTAACAAATTACGTATACAAATTGCCTTAGTCTAGAAGGATGTTTCCTCCTTTGACTGATGAAAAAATAGATACTACAGTTTGATTCTGGTCCCAAATGTTATACTTTTAATTCTACAGAATTTCACATCTTCAATAAAAATAGTTATTAATGTTTCCATTAAATTAATTAAATAGTTATTAATGTTTCCATTAAATTAATTAAATATTTATTAATGTTTCCATTAAATTAATTAAATAGTTATTAATGTGTTCATTAAATTAATTCGTCCAATTCAAACTATTTAATATTTATATTTTGGAAGAAACAAATATAAAAAATTGCTTTGGATTTTTTTAATAGAACAAAAGTTATTCTGAGACCAAATGAGATGTTTGTTTTGTTTACATTTAAGAAGGCTAATGGGGACATATAAAATCAGTTTCTTTCAGAAGGGCCGGCCCAACTGGGGTACTGAATTTACACCTAGTTCAAAGTTTACTAGAAAGTATTTAAGTCACGTTTACAATGTAATGACAAGAATAGAATACGCAAAAACACAGAAGGGTCAAAGCTGTGCATTGATCACCTGCCTCTAACAAAGGAAAGAAAATCTGCTCTGTTGCCCCACGACGCAAATTCACTAGACCAACCCGACAATCTGCCAAATCCCATCCATCCACTGTGGAGGTCCCCAGATGCCGAAGAACTTTCTACTCCAAAAGTTTCTTTCCTCGTGCTGCTGGACTCTTGAACTCCCTCCCTGCTCTCCGTTTTCCTGACAGTACTGACATGCAGAAATTTAAAACTAATGTAAACAGACATCTTGCTGCACAGCTTCCAATTTAGGTTGACCCCCCCCCTCCTCCCTAAAAAAAAACAAAAAAAACTCTCACCCTTTTACTTAGTAGTCCCTTACATCTACATTGGTGGTCTGCCTTGTTTGGGGTGAACTTTGTTTAAAAAAATAAAAAAGCTCAGACAAGCAAATCTTCATGAAAAGAGTTAAGGGTGTAATAGGTTTTTTAGGGGTAGGGGGGGGGTTAAGTCACTGAGCTGGGACGGGGAGTAGTTCTAGTAAATCAACTATACTTTCAAACTCATCTATAGACACACCTCACCCCATGGTAAAAAAAACAAAACGAGGTCAACCGTTTTTCACATCAAACCCACATCATAGAATCAATGTTTTGATGAGTATTTTAGAGACAACTTAAATGCTAACAAAATAACAATGTAGTAAAATAAACATTGGATCAACGAATTATTCATTATGTAAAATACTAGTTGAGTCAAAGTATTGGTCTATGGCTGGAAAGAAATAAGTGTAAGCTTAAAAAATCAAATTTATGACCGGAGAGACAGGCTATTGATTGCGGCTTGCTGTTATGAATTCGGAATAGTGGCACGCTGACTCGGAGTCAAATATTTTTCTGGGGTGCTGGAAAACCTGTTAGAAAGCATCACCTAATGTTGAAAGAAATTGTGGAGAAAGGAATGCAAAATCTAGTTTCAAATTCCGTCTGTTTGTTTCAAATGTGTACATTTGTTGAAAACAAATCTGCTGCACATTTTTTTTTAAATTCGAGTTTTAACCCTGTTTTTTTTGCGTGGATTTCTGGCTGGATTTAAGATACATTTTTTTACATGTTGTCACGTGTGCTTTTATGTAGTCAGATGGATGTGAGAAATTAAAAATAAAAACTATTAAATAGATAAAATTGCAACTTACTGCTTTGTTTATTAGTCTCTATAGCTCGAGGTTGGACATTTAAGAATTTTTAATAAATATATATTTAAAAAAATTTTTTTTTCTCCATTTTAGGATTAATAATTTTCAGATGACCACCGTTTAAGAAAGTAGCCTGATGAAGTCTTGCTGTTTTACATCTTTGACCAAAATATGTCTGCAAATGTGTAGCCAAAAATGTTTGTATGAATAAAAAGTTTTATACCTAGTAAACGGCTCTATCTATTATTGAGCACTTTTATATAAACATAGTGCAACCCTGGGGATTGCGAACTTTGATCCTTGCAGCCACCAAGCCTGGAGAAGGAGACTTCGATCAAGACTGACAGACAGGCTCCACCCTCTTATAGAGGACTAATCAAAGGCCTGTTGGAAATAAATCAGATGATGATGATGATGATAGTAAGGATTCACTGAATGTTACCTTGTCGACGTAAACGTCAAGAGAAGCTATTGACCTCTAACTCTGAATTTAATGTTATTTTCTATTCTCATCTATGTCTTTATTTATGGCATATTTTGTCATTCTCATTAATATACATGCCCATAGTCACAAAGAACAAATCTAGTAAAATATTATGAAGTCAATCCTATACTCAGCTTTATAAATGTTTTCCAGTAGAGGTCAACAATTATGTGAAAAGCGCACCAATTAAGACTGGCAATTCATATGTAGCACACTAATGAAAGTTACCACTTGACAAATATGGAATATGGTTTGTTACTCATTGCATTCATAAACTACATCGTGGAACCAGGTGTTCATGAAAGAGTAAGCGTTCCCTGCTACCCATAGGTCACTCACCATATCTTACAAAATAACTTACATGCCCTATTGTCCACTGTATGTCTCTGACTTAATCATTGACTTAAACACTACCAATTCAAATCAAAACTTATCTATTGTCTCCAGATAGCATACTTAAAGTTTATCTAAAAGACCAAGAATTTGCTGTGCAGTTCCACCCTGACTTTTCATTCTCTGAAACAACTTATTTGCAGTTAGAACAAAATTATTAATTATATATATATATATATATATATATATATATAATTGATAATGCTAACAATATATATATATATATATAAATATATATATATATATATATATTGAAAACTCATGAGCTAAGGACTTAAGGATGCTTTGCATGAACTTTGAATTCTAATAAAATTTGATTGACACCTTATTTTATTACTTCATTTTATATTATAATATATATATATATATATATTTAGGCAAACATTATTAAATAACACAGTGTTTTTGCTTGATGAGACTTCTTTTTTTTTCAATTTTCCGAATGATCCATTTAGTGTTTCGGTCAAATTACTGTATGTAAGTTACATGTATTTCTTGTTCCATTTTCTTTCCTTTTTTGCGAGGATTTTCGATTTGATTCGTCAAATCATCTCATACAGTGTTAATTTTGGTTTCTTAAAAAATATGTCTTTACTGCTGAGTTTTTTATGATTATTATAACAGCCAGTAATTTACAACTTAAAATGAGCGTCTATAATATTGAGATGTTACATGAGAGCGTGATTACGTTCTAAGAGCGTGCAAGATTCAAATGTTTGATTGCTTCACCGTTAAGAATTTGATTACATTCTGAGCGCGTTCAAGATTTGAACATATAATTGCTTAATGGCTAAGGATTTGGTAACGTTTATTACTATGCTAGACACTTTAAAATATTATGACTAGTTTCGTAATTCACATTATTGATTGTGGGATGTTTAGTTTTTATGTAGAGGGCTTCAAGAATTTTTAATCTTTTGGTGTATTATTTTAGTATTGTTAACTAGTATGTGTCTATATTGAGAAGGCGGGCAGTCATGTTTTTTTAGATGTTGGCAAATAAAGTTAGTATCAGGGAAAGTGTTGTGGTTGTGAAATCGATGTAAGAATTATTTTTATTGTTATTATCAGAGATACATTCTCCCATGGGGCATTGAAACTGAAATATTACATTGGTTCTTCCTAATGTATTTTAGGTCTGAAAAGTGTAATTTTAAACTACATGGTTCGATGTTATCATTTATTTGTAATAAATGATGAAGCTTATTTTATTAGCAGAGTTGATGGGGGCTATGTAGCGATGTATTATATTTTTAAGAGCTTTTTCATCCAATTTAAAGGTCGGATGCATTTGGTTACAGTAGAGTAGATTTATGTATGGCGAATTATTGAGCTGATTATTATTAGTATTGTCTACTAATGTTGATATAGCTGTGTGCATCACGTGGTTATGTGGGAAAGGTATTTTTTTTTTTCTTCCTGACTGGAACAAACTTATGCTTATTCTTCTGAAGATGATATATATTACCGAAAGTACTCAAGTTCAAAAAAAAAAAAAAAATGTTTTTAAGGTAAATAAATAATTTATTTTAAAAACAAATAATTTGCGTTGTGAAGGTTTTCTAAATATTTTATAAAAAAATATTCTCTTTATTATTGCCATTCCGCCAACGTTTCCAATGTGTGACTTTTCAAAATACCTTTCCCACATAACACTGTGATGCACACAGCCATATCAACATTTTCGTCCATGAAATCGAGACGAACTTCAACCTGACTGCGATAAGTTTGTTCCAGTCAGGAAGAAAAAAAAAATGAAGAAAAAGAAGAAAAAAAAATATGCTTATTCTTCTGAAGATGTTACCGAAAGTACTCAAGTTCCAAAAAAAAAAAAAAAAAAAAAATTTTTTTTTTAAATTATGACCGAAGAGACAGTCTATTGATTGCTGCTTGCTGTTGTGAATTCAGAATAGCGGCACGTTGACTCAGAGTCTAATGTTTTTCTGGAGTGCCGGTTTTGTTAAATACATCTACGTCCTAAGACAATTGTTGATCTCAGATTTCCTTTGCGGTCATACGATAACACAAACAGACAGAAGAAAGCAAGATTATATCAAGAGGAGTATCTTTTGTTTCTTCGTATTGCGATCAAGAGTAATTAAAAAGGACCTTTTTCTTTAATGGCATCTGAAAACTATTTAGAAATACAAAGATAAGCACAAATACATGAAGTCATCGAAATACGCTTACATGAAAAAATCTTAGATATTAAACAGAATCTCATTTGTAAGACTTATTTTCAAAAGTAATTACTGTTTACAACATTTAAAGAATCATAAAATTGATATGTCAAAAATATACTCAATATTACATTATACGGCATGAAATGTTCTTTTTAAATCTTCATTTTATCTATATTTTATCTTGAAGGTATTAAACTAACTTGTACTCAATATACGGCCACAAGGGTGAACGCAGCTTGACTCACTGAACCGTAAGAACTGGAGAGTGAGCTTACTTGATATCAGAAAACTTTGACCCCTCAACAAGGGAAAAATGATGTTAAATGAATAGAAGAAGAAAAAAAGAAAAAGAAAAAAAAGAAAAAGAAGCTGTATCTAACCGATGTTGCCTAAGAGTTCTTTTATTTTAATTCCCTTATTCAACCGCCCCCCCCCCCTCTCGGTTCATTGTATACAATTAATTGAATACAGGGTCTAATTTTACCCATAGCTCAGTGGATTGCTGGGCCATACCTTTCCCAACAAAAAATCCAATGGGATTTGAATTCAGCAGAGCCAATTCCATAGAGTTTCACAGAAACTCCTTAATAAAAACAAACAGATGTTTAACATTATTTCAAAATACACACTCACTAAGTCTATCCTAAATATCTCCAGAGTTACCCAAAAGAACATTTTCACATTCATACAAAAGACAAAAATTCTGAATTCCTAAAATATTTTTTTTTACATTTCTCCACCTCGGTCACTGCTCCTTCTTTTCCTTCCAAAAAAGAAAGCATTCCTGACAATCTATTTTTGTGAACATATCTCAATTCAAGACTCCCAATAAATACTCAAGCAAGGGATAAGATTTACCCAACATCTGTGACAACATGTAAAACTAGATTCTACATGATTTCCGCAGTCGGAGATCCAACATCAATAAATAGAAATAAAGAAACAGGTTGAACAAGCCAGAGGATGTATTTTGTTTCTCACCAGCAGATTGAGAAAAGACTTGCTGCAACCCTTCGACAAGTAGAGAATAATTTCTTTGTTCTAAAAAGCAAATAAGAGACACATCAAGTTAAGTTAGCCTTGGTGACATCTCTTTTCCCCCCTCTCTCTCACACACAGACATAAATATTTTTGAATAAATGATAAATGCACTTAGTAAACCTGTCATTTCTTTAAAAAAAAAAAAAGAAGGCCTATACCAATATTCTTTTTAGATCTGTAAGAATTATTTACTCTTAAATTATGTTATGGTGATTAAATAATAATATTGACATAAATCAATGAATCCATTTGGTCTGCGGGTGTGAGTGGGATTAAAATTAGAGGAAATATGTTACATAAGCAGAAGTCCAGACAAAAGTAAAAAAAAATACAAACTACACAAAAAAAAAACAGCATACATTTTTTATTATGTTATATAATATGAAGTCATACATAATAAAATAACCTAGTTTTATAGATAAAAAGATAAAAATATCTCTTTATAAAGTTTGGTATGTGTATATGTTTATATATTTCTATGTATAGAATTCACTCCTAAACTAATTAACCGATCATTATGAATTTTGAAATACAGCTGCTAGGCCTAATGGTGAATAATGTGGGATATCTTTAATTTAGTTTATGCAAATGGGGTAAAAAAATGGGGTACCATTAGTGAAAATTCAGATACTTCCGATTATTGTGAAATTTTATCAATAGGTATTTAGACATCAATTAATAAATATTCCCCAAATTTCAGTTTCTTTGGAGTATTTCAAATGGAGTGTTAGAGACATAATATGGACACAATCTCCCATTTAAAACTTAAAATATTTCAGATTTGCATTAAATTTGATCCATAGACATTAGACACCAATTAAGCAAGATTCCCTAAAATTTAATTTCTTCTTAAAACCAATTAAATTTTGGACATTTTTTAGAACCAAAATTATATTTGTATCAAAATTGGAATAAGGATTCTAGAAATAAGGTTTAGTAACATTATATCTTGATTTTAATCTTTGTATCAACCATGATCTGACAGTCTACAATACCCTCTTCAAATAAAGTTCTGAAAAATTAGTGACGTACAAGAGTGCAGAGGCGGAAACTCAGATTGACCTAATACTGATCAGACTGAGAGCCAATTTATGAATCACTAACTGCAAAGTTATACCAGGCGAATCTTGCATTCCTCAGCACAGACTAATTCTAACCGACACAACTATTGCAGGTAACAGAGTCAAGCAGAAACCTCTCCGAGGCAAAAAGATCAAAGATTGGAAACTATGTGAAACTCAAACATGTCATCAGTACAGAACTTGAATAGAAGAATTTCTGGAGAACAGAAATACCGATGATTGGAGCAAATTGGTAATAAGCATCACAACTTGCGGAATAACATCTGGAAGAAGCGGAAAATTACACAAAACGTAGTGGTGGAATTCGTCAACCAGTGAAGCTATAAAAGAAGCCATAACTTTCAAAACCTGGTAGAGAACCGGCCTACTAATTGACGAAAACAAGTACAGAATGGTGTACCTAAATTCTCATGACATCATCCCACACGCAAAGAGAGCTAACTGAAAAACCTGGTTTGTAGATGTGACGTCATATGGTGAGGCTGAAAGCCTCCATAAGGCCATCTACAAAGTTGCTATGTTAAATATCCAGGCCGTGTGTACGTGTTGACAATAAGAAGATGCACCTGACGATTGTCAAAAGATAAGATAATTATCGGTTGACCAAAAGATCATTTGAATAAAAATAATATACTTAACATCAACCACTTGCATTAGAAGAAGCGATATAATCCGATCAATCGTCATAATGGAAAGTCATGTTTACAAAAAGAGATGCATCTGGCGATTGTCAAAAGATAATTATCCTATGACCAAAAGATCATTTGAATAAAAATAACGCACCCAAAACGGGAAGAAGCAACATAAGATCAATGTTAAAAGAAAGAGAAATGTTGGAAGGTGAAAGGTCATCTGACAAGTACATGTCAGGTGCAATCAAATCATATCAAGAATAGATAGATAGATCTGTTGGGTTGTCAAATGATGGAAACCCTGTCACCAAATAAAACACCCTGGGTGAGCGTGGCTACAGTGACAACGCCGTACCATGGGGGAGTTTGAGGTGGCCACAAAATTGTTATATAATAACAACCCGAAATTGATAGCAGTTTTTTGATGATCAGGCCTCGGAGAAGAATCAACCATCAGATTCCTGTATGTGCATCTCAATCCTACCCGACTACCATCCTCATCATCAACAATAAAGACATCTTATTTTTTCATAAGATCCCGTGTTATTATTCTTTTTAAATCAGCCGTAATACAACAGCTAGACAATTGAAGAAGGACAGCTCCGACATATCTGTGCAGTCGTGTATCAAGTCTGACAATGGAAAACTTTTCACAAAGCCGACTGAAATTTCCCAATTATGGGGGGGGGGGGGGGGGGGGGAATATTTCAAAACATTACTTAATAGTGAGTTTGAACATGAATATTTCCCTGCAGATGTGGTGGCTGGTCCAATGCTGGAAATAACGAGGGTTGAGGTTGAGGCTGCGATGGAGGTATAAAAAACAGACAAGGCTCCAGGTCCATCAGGCATAACAACTGATTTGTTGAAACGCGGAGGACAGATTGTCATCAGATCACTTCAGTCAATTTTTCAAAAAATAGACGATGATGATACTCGACCAAACGCAAAGGAGACGCATTGCAGTGCGGTAGTTATAGAGGGCTGAGACTCCTCGAGCATGGCTTGAAGATCTATGTTAGAGTACTCAGGAATCGAATCCTCCCCCTGATCGAAATAGATGGACAACGAGCACTGAAGTCAATGACAGATGCTCTTTTTCTATTATCGCAACTCTGCGAAAAAAATTTCTAACAGCTTTTTCATGTTTTCATTGATTTGGAAAAAGCCCTTGACAAAGTGCCAAGAAAGGTAAATGCAGTGATTTTTGTTGGTGTACTTTCGAACCCCTAGAAGTAACGGTAGGAGTGCACCAGGGATCAGTACTTAGCCAGCTCTTATTTATAATCATCCTTGACGAGCTGACAAAAACCTGCAGAAATGGTACTCCATAAGAGATTCTGTATATGGATGATATTGTTATCAGTGCACACAGAGCAGCAGAAGTGAGTACAGCATTTGACAGGTGGAAATCAGCACTTGAAAGGGTTGGTTTCAGGGTTAATATGACAAAGATGATGCATATGATATCTGACGCTAAATAGATCAAATCTGATCCACAAGTAAAATCCCCATGCACCATGTAGGCTTGGAACTGGCCCGAACTCCATCAAATATAGAACATGCAATAAGTGGTGCTACAAAAGGTGCACCTACCTGCTGGTGCTGCGTGTAGCAGATGCAGATAACTTCATTTGCAGCACCTGTCGAAGTCTGCCTCCCATGGAAAGAGAAGTTATTACAAGTGTCGAAAGAGTCAATAAATTCATCTACCTATGGAGGTAACACAATTGATTCCAGTGGACGAACTGACACAACTATAAGACAACACATATCTGCCACATGAACCGCCTTTAGGCAGCTGTCAACAATTTTACAAAATACAGGAATCCCATTGTAGGCAAGAATAGCAGCATACAACATACATGTCCAACCTATACTTTTGTATGGTTGCGAAACATGGTCAACGACGAAACGTCAGAATGACACGATCGTGGCTGCAGAGAATCGGATGGAAAAAATTGCCGGTCTCTCACTCTATCGGCTTCCATGAGAAAGTATGTTGCACAACAACGTCTCAACTGGTTTGGCCACATTACCCGCCGTCAGTCATCTGAAATGCTTCAAAGTGGGTCCCACATTGACGTCGAAGGCCCAAAGCCACGTGGTAGGTTGTTTAAGACATGGAGGGGATTAGTTCATGATGACCTGATGGTGGCGGGCGACACAAGCGAAATGGCAACAGACAGGAAAAGTTGGAATTCATTCATGAAACGTCTAACCTCAAACTTGAGACAAGATGAAAAATGAAAATATATATATAATATAATATATAAGGAGAGATAAAAGTGATGCAAATCTGTTTTGTTCCTGGGATTAGGGTTAGGGTTAGGGATAAGTGTTCTTCTAGTATTTTTATATTTTCAGGTCTGATCTGTATTTTATATATAAAGCAAAAACGTGTGTGTATGTCACATATCAGTTGTCCAAGGTTAATCTCCAAGTAAAATCTATGACATATTTGGAATCAGCAGGTTCTTGCAGATGTTTTAGCCTAATTTCAAATGAATTATATTATATTATAATCATTTATTAATTAAACTCTTCGGCAACGTCGGTAGATACAGCAAGACTAAAATATCCAGGATAAAATATATTTTACAACGAAGGATTAAAAAAATATTCCATGCCGTATAATATAAGATTGGATTTTAATATATAGATTTGATATTATTCTTTAAATTTCTGAATTTTTTTTTAGATAAGAATTGATAATTTGTATAATTTTGGTTATTTGGACTACATTTCTCATCTTGAGTGTTATCATAACGTTTCAACCGCTCTAACCTCCAGCTTTCTTCAGGTGTATCTCTTCAAACTCGAGAATATTTCTGTCGAACTCGGGAATCTAGACAGATTATATATATATATATATATATATAAAAGAAAAGAAACTGTATCATACCCCTCAAAGAAAGAAAAACATCAAAATTTAAAACTAAACTATTTATTGTTTATACCCGTCGTTGAACGGGTATTCTACTAGTAGATATATAAAAGAGAAAATGTGTTTGTTATAGAAATCGATATGTTAAGTTTGAAAATTCAATTTAGTTCTAATAAGGGTTTAATTTTTTCAAGAAATTTAATGATGCTATATATATATATATATATATATATATATACACACACACACAGTTATATGTAGTAATAAAAGTACTGATATATAGTGATAAGTAGTAAGACTACACAGAAAAAACAATAGGTTTAAGGCTCCCAAAACTCATACTAGAACTGTCCGCAAGGACGGGTGGCGAAGTGGGTATAGTACTAAGTTAAATTCAGTTCTAAGTGATAGTCATCTGAAGGTTCAATCCTTGGTGTGGGCGATACAAAGAATTGTGAATTACTGAAGACTGATGGAACAAGAGTATGCTACCCTCATGGATTGAATAAAGGGTTCCATTCGAAATTCCTTCCAGATTCCAGAGTTTGACAGAAGTATTCCAGAGTTCGAAGAGATACACCTGAAGATTCTTTAAATGTTGTAAAGGGTGATTTCTTTTTGAAAATAAGTCTTAAAGATATCAGATTCTGTTTAATACTTAATATTTTTTCATGTAAGTGCATTTCGATATTTGTGTATTCTCTTTGGGTTTATAGATGGTTTCCAATTAATAATAATTATAATATTAATCAGTTAAAATTAGTTTCCATTTAATCGTTATATATAAAAGATTTTATAAGGCATGCGAAAAACTCTGAAATCTTTAAAAAGGCTGATCAATTTTAGCAATATGCCCACATCAAATTTTACCTCAAACTTCAAATAGAAAAGAAAATTTAATTGAAGTAGCTACAATATAAACTCTATGGACTTTTATTATTGCAAGAGAGTTGGAAGCGGCAGAAGCAGTTCCCCATGAGTCTTGGCCATTATTTTAGAAGCAAGTGTCTCATCCAAACAACATTTATTTCATTCTTCAGTTAGATGAATAATCCACGAACGAGTGACAAGTCAATACATTTGCAGGATCCATAGAGTCACAGGGGATACCGGATATTGGTCATGCATGAACGGTATCTGCTAATGGGTACATACCCCTCCAGATTTGCGTGAGGATTACTTATTTTGCCCGTCTCAGCACAATGAGACTGGAAGTTATGATAGACACATCCCACAAAATCTACAATGTGCATTTAAAAACTCTTTAGTCTACCTTTACCTACATTAATATCATATTTTACACTTCAAAACGGTGTTTGATTTTTTAACTAGAAGGCATGAGCAATTTCCAGGAATGATTCCAGTCTAAATGAAAAACTTCTTTGAATTTTTTCCCAATTCTTATAATCAAAAATAGAAAGAAAAAAAATAACCAACAAACACAAAATGTATTCCCTTAAATAATTTGAGCGTTGAAGTGTTTTCACGACTGGGGTCCAAAGATTGTCCACATTCATTAGTTTTAAGACCAAATTCAGAAACAAGTGAAGACATGTGGTGTGCTTTCTCTCTGGGATTGTTAAATGCGAGAGATAGAGAGAGAAAGAAAGAGAGAGAGAGAGAGATAAAGTAAGAGAAAGAGAGAGATAAAGTAAGAGAAAGAGAGAGATAAAGTAAGAGAAAGAGAGAGATAAAGTAAGAGAAAGAGAGAGATAAAGTAAGAGAAAGAGAGAGATAAAGTAAGAGAAAGAGAGAGATAAAGTAAGAGAAAGAGAGAGAAAAAATGCACTGAAGATCTGGTGGCCAAAAGGACCAGTCGTCAATATGGTGGGCTTAATATAGGGTTTTAAGTTGTCTTAATACGGGAAAAATTTTTGGCCCCCTATTATCAAATTGTGTTTCCGTCTATTTTTACATCTAAATTTGTTGTATTTTTTTTTAATCTAGTTTGACTTCTAATATTATGAAGATTCAATGTGTTAGCTGTTGCACTTCCATGTAATTGTTGCACGTTTTTGTTCGAGGGGGTAATGGGATCATACCCAATGTTGAGGCTGATTTGATCTAATAATTATTGCTTCCTTTATGATTAATTTTCATTTACCACAAGATGACATTACATTTGTAAAGATTTTTCATTTGTTCAAAACCTCCATTTGTCAACGAGATGACAGCTCGCATCGTCCCCGAGCAGTTGGTACCCATAGATGTAACATCTGTAGTGTAAAATAGGATGCTTTCATGGCCTAGGGAGAAACAGATGGTCTCACGATCTTAGCCATAGCTAGACTTGATGTGTAAACCTCATGCTTAGACATAGGGAACGGGATTGAGTCGCCTTCTGATTACAATCTGATTTCTCACTTTAAACATCAGCTTAAAGTCAAAATCAGATGTGATAGGAGGAAACTACAAACTTCGCTGTTTAAAAGAACATGGATACACAATGCTAGTTTATGTCTGTTTGGACGAACCAAGTTTAAGTACGCGTTCTCTGCTTAGGCATGGTGCGCACTAACCTGAGGTCTTATTAGACCCATCCCAGTTAGTAAAGTTTCTCAGCTAGTGGTACAAATAGGGCATGTCCCCTCCTTTTTTCTTCACTTAGAAACTGTCTTGCTTGTTTTGGGCTCTTGAAACAACCCAGAAAAACAGTGAGCAGTTCATACCTAGATAGATTTAGGAGGGTCCTATTAACCACCATACTTAGCATCTTATTTTTCAGCAATCTCTCCCTCCTCCCAACCGATGAATTTGTACATATACTTTTTGTAAATAAAAAATATCAAACCATTGGGGATAATGTTAGGTAGGTTTTACTCATAGAGCGATTGTGGTATTTTGGTGACTGAAACTAGTTTAGAGAATAGACCAAGAGGACGACAGTCGACTCTCATCCCACCGCACCCAATTTCGGCCTTGTGCCACATCTTTTTTTATAAAAAAAAATTTGCTATACTGAACTTTTTTCTAAAATTTTAAAAGATAAATAAAATATGTGAAAATTGGCTTCTAGGCAATAGCACACAATAATAATATAATTCAGTGGCTAATTGAGCTACCAAAATAAATCTGGTAAAAATTTTTATGTTTTGAAAAGATCTATGTGACTATTAACAGGTTTTAGATATAACGAAAATAAACTTTTGGCTTGGGATAACTATTATAAAACTGACATTAAATTATGAGTTGATATTGTTAACTGATTAAAAATCAGTCATTACGAGTTCCGCTCGGTTGTTAAGAGTAAATGTTAGTAGATGATATTTGCAACTAGTTTGCATAGCCAATCTGTTGACCTCATCTGTTGACCATTCATAAATGGGGTTGAAATATTCTTTTTAATTTGTTTTATAATTTCAAAGTTACTTATGTATTTACCTAGTGCAGAAATCGGTTCAAATTTGTTGGAGAAATTTATTTTCATTTTGTCTATATTCTAAGTAAATTTTGCTGAAAACTTTCTTTAGACAAGGCAACTAATTTAATCAACGATGCAAAAAATATTTATTTAAATGAAACGGATCGTCAAAAACTGTCAAGTTAAAAAAGGGGGGGGAGGAAATGATTTCATATTATCAAAAGAAATAACAGATTTATAAAAAACACCTTTGAAGACATCAAAGTGAAATTCTAGTCATTTCATTCAGAGTGTTTTTGCACTTAGCAAAATTGTTTTGGAATTTGTTACATCTTGAAGTAATTTCTTTTTATAGTGAGATTGCTATGCTAAATTAGCCATTGGAATACTGCTAATTATAAGAAATACGTTTAGACATACTGAAGAAGTGTGATACGGCAAAAAACAGATGTCTTAGACAACTACATTTGCTCCCTAATCATCTTTAATGAGGAAATCAATAATTGCCATTTAGTATAAAGTATTGCACTCAGTAAAAAAATTGAGTTCTCTAGGTAGACGGTAATGTGAATGTAAGCATATATAAAACATTATAATTTACCTTACTTCGTAGTGAGCTTACTAGCATAGGGATAAGAAGTGCTGACTAAATGTTCAAGTTTTGAATCTCAGATTGAAACACTCACCACGTCTAGCCACACTGACGGGCCATAGTATGATGAAACAGCTGTCTGGAATCCGCAGAGTAAAATAAGACTCAGATAGGATTCTAACTAAGAATAGGAAGCACTTGTCTACTGAGAATTTTATGATGGTCGAAATAGTACCAAAGTAATAGCCTTCCCCATTTACATGTGTTTCACGCTGTTTTTGTTTATATTTATCATATCTCCGCATTGTATCCACAATGTATTCAGTAGAGATGGGCGATTTTACATAGAACCGCACCAAATTTTTCTCTTTTTTTTTTTACAAAACCGAAACTATTTGGTATATTGCTATTAGTACCAAATGGGCATATCAAAGAAAACATTGTGAAGTATGTCATTCAGATTTAAATCAAATTTATTTTTTTAACATTTATACAATTACCGAGAGAGGAAAGATTGAACAAAAATATTATATAAACATTTAATAAGTATTTTGTTTTATGAGAATAGGAAATGATAAATTTCAGAAATATATTTGTTTAAATTTTAGAATTTGTTACAATGAAAAACAAAAAGGCAAAGGAAATATATTTGTTTAAATTTTAGAATATGTTACAATGAAAAACAAAAAGGCAAAGGAAATATATTTGTTAAATTTTAGAATATGTTACAATGAAAAACAAAAAGGCAAAGGAAATATTTTTGTTAAATTTTAGAATATGTTCCAATGAAAAACAAAAAGGCAAAGGAAATATTTTTGTTAAATTTTAGAATATGTTCCAATGAAAAACAAAAAGGCAAAGGAAATATATTTGTTTAATTCAATTTTTAAATTGTATCAGGTTGGAAAGAAAGTAATGTCGTATTTTTACTTCATCACTTTGCAGTCTCCTAAGTTGTACACAGTTGTAGATTTTTTGGTGAATTTGTGTCTTAATATCTTGCTTGCCTTTCATATATAGTAATTAGTTGGAAAATATTAAGTTTAAAGGTTTCAGCCGTCAAAAAATGGATATTAGTGAGGAGCATCTGAGACATTGCATGCTCTTTGAATTCAAAAAAGGAAACTCAGCTGCAGAATCTACAAGGAATATTGGAACTATCTATGGGATAAATGTTCTGAATGATCGAAAATGTCAACAGTGGTTTGCAAAGTTTTCTTCTGGAGACTTTAACCTGTATGATCGGTGACGTTCGGGAAGGCCAAAATCAATTTATAAAAACGCCATTAAAGATGCTGTGGAGGCCAATCCAAAGTTAACTAGCAGAAAATTAGCTCAACAATTCAATACAACCCATACCAAAATTATTTCATGCCTTCACAGGTTAAGAAAAGTTTTAAAAACTTGAACTCTGGGTTCCCCACGATTTGACCGACGCTCAACGAAATCAAAGATTGACTGTTTCCACATCTTTGCTGTCAAGGTATAATCGAGAACCATTTTGCAAAGAATTTTGACTGGAAATGAAAACTTGTTTTTTTACAAGAATACCCAACGCAAAAGACAATGGTTAGACCGAAACCAAAGTTCACAGCCTGTTCCAAAAAAAAAAAAAAGACTATACCCGAAGAAGGTTATGCTCTCTTTATGGTGGGACATGAGAGGACTAATTCATGATGAGTTACTAGAGCCTAATCAAACAATCACAGCAGTAAAATATTGTTTGCAGCTGGATGATCAAAAAATTGCTCTATCAAATAAACGACCAGCATTACTCGATAGTAAGGGTGTAATGTTTCAGCATGGTAACACTAGACCTCACACATCAAAACTCACTCAGGAAAAGGTCATGAGTTTCAATTGAGAAGTTTTGCCTCATCCGCTTTATTCACCTGACATTTCTCCATCTGACTATCATCTTTTCCAGTCGTTGCAGCATCACTTAAACAATAAAATTTATGAAAATGACCTAAATTAGTTTTTCTCTAAAAAAAATCAGAGAATTTTTTTAAAGAAGGCATGAAGAAGCTAATTGATCATTTAACAAAAGTCATAGAAAATGAGGGAAATTATTGTAAAGATTAAAAATGCCCTAATGTGAAGTAAATGTGTTGGACAAAAACGACATTACTTTCTTTCCAACCTGATAAAATAATTTTGTGTGTCTAATGACTGTGATACGATTATATATAAGGAATCGGGATTTCTTGCAACTGAACTAAACAATGTCCAAGTGACAAATAAAGGATTTATTAATTAATATTTTGAAATTATTTGTAAACCAAGATAAATGTGCAAAAATAAAAACCTTTGAAGTTTTTTTAAAAACTAAAGCTTGACAAATAAATAAATAAATGCAGATATATTTTTAAAGAAAAGAAGTAGATGAAAGTAATTTCAACGAATATTACAAGTTTATTTCGATCTGGCAACAGAAGTGAAATGGACACATAGTAATAATACATTTCATTTTAAACAGCAATATTTAAATAGACTGGTCCCCTCAAAATATACTTGTATATCAAAATGTCAGGGATCAGTTTGAACTTTTTTTTAACATGAAACCATTTTCCATTTATCACCTTCATAGCATCGGTTGCTTATGTCGTTAAGAAAAAACAAACTATATTTCTCTATCTACATTGATGTCTTAATTAAATGTTGCAAGCAGCCTTCGAATTTGTGATTCCCCTATTCTTATGGTGTATCTGACTCAATATCCATTGCATATACAGTCATCCGTACAAAATATATACATTATGTTTTATATTCTTCAGAAACTTTTACATCATTCCTGAAAGTTCAAGACTGGTGAGAAAATGGATGATATTAGACTTTGTCCAATATGTTAGAAAAAAACATTGTAGTAGTAGCAGTAGTTGTATTGTGTGCATAGATTTCTTACTGTTTGTATGCATTTATTACAAGCCAGTAGCTACACAGCAGTTTTGGTCGCCATAGTAATCGGTTTTATGCATATTAGTGTGTGAATCTGCTGTCTAGAGAGAGTATGAGTTTAATATTTTGTGTGCAACTTTGCTTAGAAACAGGTAAACAAAATATAAATAAACAAAAAAAATTTGAAGGAAATTTTTTTTAAATTCACAAATACAATTGCCCATAACTGGGTCAGATATTTCGTTTTATACTGTCAATTTATTTCTTTACACACGGTAAATGGTTCCACGTATTTCCGGCTAGGATTAAATTTAAGTATTTTTTCTGCCCTTACACACAGAAGGCGACATCTTCAACTTTTCTTCCCAAACATGCTTTTCCATTTCTTAGAAAACAAGCGATTTTAATGAATTACTGCATGAAATTCTACTTTTCTGGCTTTATATTCCTTGTGTATTATTCAAACAAAATTAACTTAACTCCTGGGTTACACCGGGTAGGGACAGCTAGTATCTACTAAATGCATCTTTTGTACAAAGTGATGAAGTGAGAATAGAACACAAATTCCTTTTAATAATGAATTGGGGTTTCTTATAAAACAGGTCAGCCTATTTGATGAATTAATGTGTGAAATAAAACTCCTATCTTCCCTTTGCTTCACCTATCACTACTTTACAATTATTTCTTGACTCTAAATTTCTGTCTATTCGCAGTTGACTTATGGTGGCCGAATTGTCGGAATGCTTGCTACCTCTGAGCAATAGCAGCTGCACATTTCGAGGTGAACCATTGTGGAGAGTGAGGCTTGCTGTAGAATTTTTGCATGAGGACATGTGCTTCAATGCCTGCTTTGATCCATTCGATTACCTCATTTGCGAACTGATCAGCAGAGAGAGAGAGAAAAAGTTTCACTTCATGGGGCATCTCTGATGTGATCTCTGATAGACTCAAAATCAACCTGCCTGTAGTATTACGTCGTTTTGAGCAACGGCTCATCAGCTTTCGGATGAGATTTTAAGGTGATATCAATCATTACCACAAGGTGATCAGCATTCTCGAGCGGGCTATGGGCATTCGTCACACACGCCTCGGGAAGTGAGGTCAAGAACAGGTCGAAGGAGAACAGTATAAGAAATATAAATAAGTAACTAACGCTGTGCTGTAAGGTTAATCTAAAGCACATGTAGGCTTGATCATCTGATTCTAGCCTATGTTCTCTAGTCAAAGGCAGAGTGTTCCGAACATAAACTTCTAGCCCGTGCATATGTTTGTCAGAGTCTTTACGGTAGAGTGGGAGGTATTCAGTCATGCCAAAATGGTGTGAGGAGATTGAGGATTGTAGGTTTCTTTCAGTTAGTGCTAGGATATCCGGGGAGTTTATTAAGAGAAAAGTTTCTACGTCATTGATGTTGGTTCTAAGCCCCCGGATATTTGTGAATGCTAGTCTCAAGAGCAGAGGTGAGGGTGTTTTTGGTGGTTGTCTGGTTTAGGTTTCTTTCTTTTTCTTTGTATTATAATTTTGGTTTTAGATAGAGTGGGAAGGGCAAGTGGGTGCTTGTTTTGTGCCAATGAGCTCACACACCCACACTATTAGTCGAGACTTGATCCATGGGGCTTGTAGCCTCAGAAATAACTGTAAGGTCCCTTTCCATGCGCGACATGGTACGTACAGTTACCCACAATATTATACAACTGTTTGTTTTTTCATATTTTCGAACTCTAGTATTTTTTTAAATAATTAATTCGGGATGGAAGCTATGGTAACCGATTTTTACATTTTAACTTATTACATCAAATTGGTATTTTTGCATCCTGCCTGGTTTTTGACTTTATACTCTGCGGCCTTCTTCAGGTGATTTTCATAGTCGGTAACCTTTTTGGAATTTTAAACTGAAGCCTTCATTTATTTAATCTCTTCAGGTTGGTTATTTTTTTGTTAACGTTAACATTGTTAGATTATCATTTTGACAAAAGACTAGTTTTTAGTTATTTGACAACATTTTTATTTTCTCCCATAGTATTAGTGGCGTCTTTCTCTTTAAATTTATTTGGATAATATACATTTTCATGCATTTCATTTTTAAAGGTAACTTCTTTTAACTAATGAGTTACCACTTATCAAAACCAAAAGCCATTTGAGGATAAGGGTTAACGAAATGGACGGATTGTCAGTTGAATGATGAATATTATGAAAGGATTAAAAGTGATGAATGGAATGAACAAAATTTGATTATTTACGAAGCTGGTTTATGACAAGTATTTGTTGACATTGGATTTGAAGAGCATGGTGTAGTCTGCAGGAAAGCAGTCCCGTGGTAATTTGTTCCACAGACGAGAAGCTCTTGGAAAGAAACTCTGTTCATGAAAATTCTGTTCAATGTTAAATATACAAAGAAAGAAAGGAAATTTGTTTGCATTTGAGGTAGAAGACGAGTTCTTGCTGTAAGTGTCTTACAAGAAAAAAAGTAGATATTAGAGCTTTTCTGTAAGAAAGGGGCTGTAGAGAACAGAAGAGATCACCCCCACTAGATTGCAAAGTCGATTTTGTACCCTGTCAAGACAAGAAAAGAGTGCTTTGTGGGTCATCACCTAAAAAGGTCCCGGGGGCCACTCGAGGATAAGAGTTAAATAGATTGTCAGTTGGACAATGATCGCCACGAGAGGACTAGTAATAATGGGAGGGGGGAATGAGCAGAATATTACTTAAGAGATATTTATTACCAAAGACGGCTTAACAAGTATTTGTTTACATTAGACTTGAAGACAAAAATGCTGTAGTCGGTTGGGAAGCAGATTCATGGTATCTTGTTCCACAAAGAGAATGTTCTAGGAAAGAAACTTTTTTCATGGAAGTTCCGTTTGGCTTTTTGTACAGACAGACAGTAGGCAGACACAGAGAGAGAGAGAGAGAGAGAGAGAAAGAGAGATTAAATTTGAAATAGCAATATCATTAGTTTCCTTTCGTGGATTTCAAGTAGTGAATGGAATTCAATTGCAAAATAATCATCAAACGTGTGTATTTGTGTGTAGATATTTCTTCTTGAATCACATTTATCAATCAAACAAAAAAGATATTTTTCTCATTTTGATCCGTTTCTTAAGTCGTTCAACTGAACTGATTAATATTTTCCTTTTCGATAGAAACCGATTAATAAATTATCCGGATGTCAATCTCGCTGTTACGATTTGAGAACTTCGGGCCTCGATTGTCAACGAAGAAAGATGTTACTCTCTGTATTAATAAAATTGTGTGACCACTTCGAGCGTGTCTGTGTGTTTCTCGCCTCTACATGATGTAAACATTTGTTTCTTTAATTTTAATCAAAGTTTTATTGAAATCAAAATTGCAACAGCATAAAACGAAATTTTAAATATCCTATTTGTAAAAAAAAAATAATTAAATGTGGAATTTAATCTACCAGAATGCATTTCGGTTTATTTGTAAAAAAGTCAGTCATTTCATCTTTTATTAATAGTGAAAAAATAAAGGTAATTACTTCATGAACCTTAGAAATTTAAAAAGAAATTTGGAAGCATTTAAACTGTCAAATAGAAAGTCAATTCTGGCTTTAAAAGTCTTACCTCATTGATACCTATGTATCAAAAGATTAAAAGTTTTGGAAACTTTTTACATTCAATCATTTTATAAATCGACATTAAAACAATGTTACCTAAACAAAAGTAGGGTACTCTTATAGATGACGCACCATGTTTCTGTGACTTCGTATTGTCAACGTTCGAGCAGATCTCGGTAGCATCCGAGAGTTGACGAGGCGAAAACTGTCAAACGCTAAATCGAAAGCTGACAGATAACAAACCATAGCTAAACAACTGTTATTAATTGGATGTTTGGTTAATTTTTTTTATTCTATTTTTTTTAACAGACGCACTGTTTTAAAGCAAATGGTTTATCTTTTCCAATCTTTTTTCTATTGTTTTTTTTTTTCTTCCTTTTATGACAGTTTTTTGGTTAGGGTTTAGGGTTAGGGTTGCAACTGGTCCAAAAGTTTTCTTGTGTACTGGTTCTGTTGCTGGCAGAAAGCAATTAGTCCTTTGAGAGATTCAACGCGCTGACAAGAGATGATAGAAATTCATTTTTGTTATTGAACGCAATTTATTTCTTCCAAAAGTTCTCGACTGCTTACTGTAGCCTGATTGTCTAATGCCTGCTGAAACCTGATTGGTTAATAGTTTCGTCAACTCTCGGGCGCTTCCGAAACCTACCCGAATGTTGACAACACAAAGTCACAAAAACATGGTGCGTCATCCATAAGAGTACCAAAAGTAGTTATGGTTTGTAAGAATTTGGTTCAATAAATAATTTAATACAATACTGTAATAATTAAATTTGAATTTTAAAAATCCTCTTAAAAAAAATAAAAATTTGGTAAAAAAATAAATAAATAAATAAATACGATAGTTAAAAAAAAAAAAAATGAAACAAATAAAGGTAAAGAGTGCCAGGCCTTCTTTTTGGCTATAAGCAAAGTGTAGTATCTGTTTTGATGCTCGACTTCATCTTTTCTGTCCTTGGTCAGTGAAGGAGAAATCATTTTAGACTGAGACAATTTTAATTTTTGTCCCAAGTCAGAGTGCTTTTTTGGGGGGAAGCTGTATTTTCCACACATAAAAAAACGATCTTGTGTTTAACTGTATTTTCATGGGGAGGCAAATAAATAGGGATTCCCAGGCAATGACGGGTAGGTACTACTAGTAAAATAGATAGTTTCCATTCCGTGTTGTTTTGAGTCGATTTATAAAATAAAGAAAAATTATAAATAATTAAATGTTATTTAATGTGTTTCCTCCCTCAAGTAATCTTTTGACAGAAATTGTTTTTTTAGTTATCAATTTTTCTCAACATTTGTCATTCATATTCAATATGTACATAAGACTTTTATTTATGCTCTAATCATAAATATGTGTAAGTGTTTATCCATGCAGAAAAGTATGTGAGGAATTCAATGTGACTCAAACTTTGAATAAAACATTTTTTTACCATAAAATAAATTCACTTTCCCATAATGTAGAAAAGTTAGATGTGTTAGCAGAAAAACGAGAAAATGATTGGATTCTTAAAATAGCTTTTTCTTTGTTTTAAGAATCAAAAATAGCTAAAAAAAATAAATGCAATAAAAAAATAAAAAAATACTTGCATTGCTTCGAACAAATGCATATTTAATAATGCCGTTTTAAAAACAATTTTTTAAAAAATCTTCGCCATTTTTTTCTTGCATATACTTCAAGATCACCATGGACATGGAATTTGTGCTTACATCACAGACGGTTTTCTATATGATAGGGACATCTCCAGTTGCTCTCTCTGTGTTTGTGTTGCACTTGTTCACAGCACCTCTTTGCTCTTTATCACCTCTGCAACGATGGAGCAAATCTCTGAAAAAATTGACAAGATCCTGTCTGTTTACCCTTCTATTAATATTCATGTCTGTGTTGATAAGAACAATGGCTAATCCACACTAACAAGACTGATGATGAAAATGTACTGTCACAGTTTTTCCTTTGCATTTTAGCTGACTCACCTGGTTGACACCCCACTTACGTACCAAATACTGATGGACATTTTGCAAGCCTTCTTGATCTTTTCCGGATAACTTGCCCTGAACAGTGCACATCTATTGTTCTATCTCCTCTGCGATCCTTCGATCACCTAGTTGTCTAAATTAAGATAAAATCTGAGTTCAGATGTTCCTTTCCATCGCAGAGTGTATCGATACTCAAGGGCTTATTGGGACAGCCTCAAATCGTTCATCTCTGAAATTCCTCTGCATTCTATTTTCATAAAAAGTGTGTTCTATGTTGCCTCTGATATATCTGATTCGTTAACTGCTAGTACTGAGTGCTGAGCCACGTGGGCTCGTCAACGCAGATTAAGAGATGAGAGAAAATTACAAAAATAATAACAATGTCGGATTCTCATTTTCATTAAAAAAGATCAGTGTTGATCGAAATATTTGATTTATTGGATATTAAAAAAAAAATTAAAAAAGTCTTGGCATTTTTTCGGCTTTCTAAACAAAATTGTATTTCACTTTTACGATGCCTTCTCAAGTAGAAAAACATTTTTTGAATATATATACATATATAGATATAATTTAGTATTTATAAATAAATATTAAATTATTAATACCTACAGACGCTAGCATTTCAAGCTTATTGCTCTCATCAATGCAGGGAAGTAACAATTTCAGACGGTCGGGAGGCGCGAACCCGGTTCACAGAGTCAGCCTAGGATTTGCAAGCAGTCGCTATATCCACTCGGCCAACAGAAACTATTACGTAATTAAGGGAAATTAAGATCTATATGTACCTAGAAGCGGCACAGATAGAAGACTAGTCGAGAGTGTTTGACGAATGTATTCGGAACTTTATCACTTGAATTTCATTGAAACAACGCTAATGTCAAGTCGAACTGGCCTTCCCATCATTTAAAACCAAAATCAAAACAAAACAAACAAAATATATAATTTTCTTAAATAAACAGACAGTAAATAACAACGGAATATCACTTGAATTTTATTGAAACAACGTGTTCCGCTCATTAAAAGAAAAAGAAAACAAGAAAAGAAAACTCCCACTTCTCTCAAAATTCAAACATCTGATTTGCATGAAATTTAAGCCCTAGATATTAGACACAAATTAAGATCTCAAAATTGCCAGACCATCTGAGTATTTTATGGGGTTAACAGAGCCATTAAATGTACACACGCTCCCATTTGAACGGCTGTTATAATCTTTCGTTTACCTTTCTTTCTGTGATATCGGTGTTGTTTCAACTTTATATAGATGTAACTTTGAAAAAAAAAATGAAAAAAACTTATAAAGGGGCACCAAATCGTAGATAATCCCAGTACTTATTTAATAAAGAAAAAGAATTGTATTATACATGTATTGTCGATGTTTGTCTGGAGATGCACTCGAGAACAAAGCCCTATACCAAGATCAAATACATTTTTCCCCCCCCCCCTTCCCTTGAAAATAAATATATAAATAAATATACCCAACAGGATTGCACTAATTTTGACATGGAGCATCTACAAACTGCAAAAAGTAAAATAAGCCAAAAAAAACAAAACAACAACAAACACTTACAGGATTCAAAACAGAATTGCACAAAATTAATGGATCATCCTTGAGTTGTCACGTGTGTCATGAAGGGGGGGAGGGGGGTAAATACTACTACTACTACTACTACTACTTCTACCACCACTAAGACTAAGACTAAAAAACAAGATTTTTATCAAATTTGGAATATAAATAGTACACATATACAGGTGTAATTTTTGATTAATTTTTGAGGAGAGAAAAAAGGGTCAGAATTCACCCTTTGAAAAGAAATGTCTCCATAAAAGTTACTTCTTAATCCTTACTAGACGATTACATTGTCACCAACCAGAGTTTTTATATATTTTTCATTTTAATTAAAAACACTCGTTTATTTTTTATGTGTTAGAAAAAATAAAAGAGTTTGGTTTTGCATATCAACTGTTTTTAAGTCATTTAATACCAAAGCCCAATCTTTATTGTTAAAGATTGTTCATTAGTTTACACAGCTGGGGAGATAATTGTGACTTCATACCTTCCCCAACGATATCAGTGTGTAATTGATCACAATAGATTGAGAGAGTACTCTCGCTTCCTTTATTTTGTCGTTTAGTCCTCACATTCCATGAGCAATGTTTCTGACAAAAGAGGAAGAATTGCTGTTTCCTCGGTCGGAATCTATCTATATAACATTTATCGTTGGCTAGTTTTTCACCTTGAAGTAGTACTTTTTTTTTTTAGTTCCTTACATCAAGTGGCTTCATGCCTTGTCTGGACCGATTTCAATAAAAAAAAGAATTTTTAAATAAGAATTGAATTTAGCATAACGGATTCCATAGTCTATGGCAGTCACAACACTAGAGTAGAAAAGAAAAAAGCTACGAAAAATATTATGATTAAATAAAAAAAACATCATCTGTCATATAAAGGGAAGTCATAATTTTGTTGTTATGTGTCCGGCTAAAAGTCAGAAACTATACATGATACATTTACAAACTTTACATTATCAGATTTAGTGTGACCCCGAACGGGTTATGGTAAAAAAATCAAAAAAAATCTGTAAAATTTATTCTCTTGAGATCACCCGGGACAAAATTAGTGCATGGGGAGTCAACACAAAAATACTTTTTTATTCTTACTGGTGATTGTTTCAAAAACACACTGAAATTAGGTCAAACAATCAGT
This sequence comes from Sepiola atlantica, assembly GCA_963556195.1. Classification (NCBI taxonomy): domain Eukaryota; kingdom Metazoa; phylum Mollusca; class Cephalopoda; order Sepiida; family Sepiolidae; genus Sepiola; species Sepiola atlantica. Next base: position 38,425,554 of record OY744537.1, read on the forward strand.
CAGATTCCTTTTCCTTCATTCTACTCTATTGAACCAGTTGCCAGAGAGAGTGAGGTAAAGAGAACTAGAGAGAAATAAAAAGACAGAGAGAGAGAGGTAGAAAGAGAGAGAGGGGTAGAGAGTAAGAAAGAGGAGAGGTAGAGAGAGAGAGAGAGAGAATGTTTTAAAAGGAAAATATTATCCTTTTTTTTAAACACTCTTCTCTTTTGTTATCCATGCCTCTGGGCAACGCCGAGTAGCCCTGCTGTTCAAATATAAAAGGGAGGGAAAAGATAAGACAAAATAGTTTAATCGTCTTTGAATAAACTTTCTCTGAATAATATCAGAGGGTTATTTTTAGTGGTCCCAAAGGGTCGCTTCCTTATTTCCTAGAGACCGTTGGTAGCCATATTTAAACAAGCTACAGCAGTACAGTTACATTGAAAAAAAATGGCAGAAAATGCAGCTAGTTTTCTTGTTTTGTTTTCTTCAACTCTTTTCCTCTGACCCAAATGCTTAATGCTTGTGTGCGTACGTTCGGCTACATTACACATGACAACAATATTCAAAAGCCATTTACCTACAGACAAATCCACACGTACGAATAGTGAACGAGGTGTTTACTGTTTACCTGTACAGGTGAGCTAGATAAAGAGGTAATTAATTTTAGATAGTTACAATCACTACGAGGGGAAGTTTTATAAGTATACAAACGTGAAGCTATCTACCTGTACGGATTATAGAAAACAAGTTTTAAATGATTTTTACAAAAGAAAAAAGAATATAAATAGGGAAGCTATTTAAAGCATGGAATTAACTTAGAATATTTTGGCCAGCTATTGAGGAGGTTGGAGCTTCTTGATTTTTTGGGGGGTTTTTTTGTTTGTTTTTTCAATACATAAAATAATTAAATACGTAAAATAAATAAATAAATATCAAATTAAAACAAACAAACGAGATGAATAGCTTTCATGTGAACTCTAAAAAAGAGTCATTTTAATTCTTTATCTTTAAATGATTAATTAAAATATTTACAAAGTTCAGCATATGTATTTTAAGTTATTTTCGAGATTTTTAATTGAGTACTGAAGATTTGAAACATAAAATTAAAAAAAAATTTTTTATTGTAGATTAGCTGTATTTGTGTATTGTCTGGGTGACAGGCTTAGAGAGAAAAAAAATATATATAGACATGCTTATTTCCCCCTCTCAAACATAATTGCATCAGTTTGCCAGTAGGCGTCACTTTTCACCGTCAGGTGGTGCTGGAAGACGACCACAGAGTTATCTGCCCTTTCTTGATTATATAAACGGTGCACAACGTCAGACAGCCTCTTTTCAGTTACTACCATGGCAGACGGTAGTCACCGGAGACGTTGCTCGTCTCCTTGTCTGAACCACAAAATCAGACACGTTCAAATTCATAAACAGGTTTTTTTCGATAAGAAATTTTTCTTCACACACGCATTCATATTCCTACAGAAACAATTTCTTCTCCAGGACATTTTATTTTCACGTGCACAATTTCTTTATTGAACATATTTTCCCATCTGCGTTTCATTCATATGAACTATTTCGACTCCATACACATTATACATACATACAGATATACACACAGCATTCATCATTCCACTTACACATTGTATACGTATTGATGTACCCTGTTTCATTGTCATTACACATGTTCAATAAACGCTTTATTTAAACAACCTATTGTCTGTGAATTATTATTTTGCCTTGCATGTGACATTGCTTGTATTATGAACATGTAACCGGGATTCCTCCTAGAATCCCGACATGCTTAATAAAGAGAATTTTTTTTAAAATTCGTTTTAATTTCCCTTTGATGATTTCAATAAATATTCGACTAATAGTAAATCATCATCATCATCGGTTTAACATTCATTTTACATGCTGGCATGTGTTCAACAGCTTTAAGAAATTGACTTCCAAACTGACCTATCTCTGGACAAATTTTTATCCTGCTTTCAAATCCAGCCTTATCACTTCCTCACATTTTTCCTTGGCCTTCCCCTGCCAACTGACCCTGCTATCTCAACTGTTCTATATCTACTAACCCCAAAACCCTCATCCATCCATTGCGTTAGATTCAGCAGGTGTTTGGAGAAGATGTGATGAGTGTAACACAAATTAAGGAGTGGTTCAACCGATTCAAAAATGGGCGCATATCAGCGGAGAGTGACCAGCATTCTGACAGACCCAAAACTGCTTGGAGTGCAGCTATTGTGGAGAGGGTGCAAAAAAAGAGATAATGCGGAATGCAACGGCGGAGACGAACACCATTCCAAAAGAAGACTTCCAGAGGTGTTTCCGGCAGTGGATGGATCGATGAGCTAAGTGTGTGCAAGCATAAGGGGCCTACTTTGAAGAGGATTAGGGTCCAACCCTGTCACGTATTTGAAATATTTTTTCTGGCCTAAGGTCAGATACGTTTTAAACAAGCCTTGTATTCTTCTATTTTGTCTGTTACTTGCTGTATTTAAAATCTAACAGCTTTTAATGTTTAATCTTAACTGAAAATCCTTGGGATCAATAAAGCCAACTCTGTACTCACACTTACCCAATGTTGTGATTGCCATAATGGATACCGCCATGGACTATGGAATCCGCTATGCTAAGCTTGAGCTTAACACAGTAAAGATCAGTTGTACTTTGTAAAGATAGGATCTAGTTTTGGCTGCAGATACTTAAGTATCAAGGGTTTTGATAAGTTTAGCAACATTCCAGACAGATACACGGATGTCATTGAGAGTAATTTTTATGCATTAATGGCGTCATTTTTCATCAAACATTTTCATCACTTAAAATATTGCATTCGAAGATGAGAAACAAATTGTATCAAAATGCAGCATTGAAGAATTCTTTGTAAAAAAATATATTGTAAACATTTATTGAATACAATTAAATGAACACAACTTGCATATTGTAACAGTATTAGTGTGTATTGATTTACTCCTCTCCAGGAGTTAGGCACAAGGCCAGTTTTTATCTTACTCCCACAAGTAAGATGTGACCCAAGGTCGGGTCGGGAAAGTGGGGTTTAAAAATTGCCTGGGCAGCCCCGTCGGCATTCCCCGGTAGGGGCGCCTCAGGCAGTAAGCAATAAACTTACTCCTCCCCAAAGAGGGGAGGCGAAGCCTGGGAGGGTGGACCTCCTAGAACTGCACAGGACAGACCCATAGACCGGCGTAAATCAAGCCCCGAAGGCCAAGACAATACCAGTCTATGGGGTGCAGTATCCATCGGAACAGATACTACACTTTGATCTTAGCCAAAAATTATGGATCTGAACTTAGATTTTTTTTTTTAAGGAATTCTTCAATGTTACATTTTGATATAATTTAATAATATATCTCGGGTAGAATGCAATATTCCAAGAGATAAAAACCTACAATGAAAAATTATACGAGTAATCCATAGAAAATAGTGAAAATAGATCTAGATTTGTTCTCTTACTCCCACCCCAACAAACAGACTTATCCTTTGAAGTAAAAAGTTAGAGGGAATGTCACGTGTCATGAAAGGTGACAGTGCATTTCTTCAAACCCCACTGAGTTGCACTCAAACAGAAAGTAGACATCATCAATTTTCCCATGATCTAAAAGTTCCTTTTTCGGTCCATTTTTATACATATAGTATTTTTACAACAAAATAAAAATAGAAATACAGAAAACGATAACTACAAAATTTGTATAATTTTGGTTATTCGGACTACATTTCTCATCTTGAGTGTTATCATCACAACGTTTCGGCCTCTGTAACCTCTGACCATCTCCAGGCGTATCTCTTCGAACTCGGGAATATTTCTGTCAAATTCGAGAATCTGGACGGAATTTCAAACAGAACCATTTATTTAATACAGGGGGGGGGGGGGGGCTTAGCATGCTCTTGTTCCGTCAGTCATAACTGGGAGAAGTCTTCAGTAATTCGCAATTCTTCGTATCGCCTGCACCGAGGATTGAACCTTCAACCTTCAGATGACTATCACTTAGAACTGAATTTAACTTAGTACTATATCCACTGCGCCATTCCAGATATTCATGGTTGTTCATCAGATATGCTCATATTACAGATGGTTTTATTTTACAGCTTATTGAAAAAAAAAATGTTTTTTCAAGAGTAATGCATGGGTGATCACTATCTGTACAAATCTTTCACGCCTGACCTAGAACTATCAATAAGATAAATAAATATCCCACCCACCGGATGACTATACACCCGCGGAAGACTAACAAACTAACAAAATGTGAGTGGCTTTTATTGTTGTTATAGTTGTAGAACAACAACTCTTACGAGCATTTATTTATAACTTTCAGATTCTTTTTTGGTATAGAAGGCCCTTTGTAGTGTTCGTTGATAACTTTTTGATATTCTTTCATTTCAGAACCACTTGACGTATTTGATAGCGGTGAAGTGCAACAAATAGCTCTTTCTTTGTACTATTGGTGGGTTTGAGGGTTGAAGAGCATAGACGACTGGAAAGCACCGGAACATTGGAAGAGAGTAACCTGCATCATGATGATTCACATCGGATTCAAAAATTCGGAAATCTTGGCTACAGCTCAGTGTCTTTTCAATACCTTTAAGACCGTGAGATGTGAGCTGTAGGATTGGGACTAATTGACTTGTCAAGCGCTGGGTGGAGAGGGTGGCTGTAGAAAGGCCATGCGTGTGGTAGCAGAACTCAGCTCAGTGTCACACCTCCAAGAAAACCCAAAAGTGAATGAAAACTTCTAAGACTTCACCAGTCCATACATCTGCCCCCCCCCCCTCACTCCCGACTCACCTGATTGCAACCCCATGGACTATTATGTGTGGAGCAGAGTTGAGAAAGACCAACTGTACCGCCTGCAACACCAAGGATAAGCTAATTGCCAAGATCAAACTGGTGTTCATGCGTTTCTCGAAGGACATAGTGAAGGCTATGGGTGGAGGCTCAGGGTGGCTTCTTCAATCTTAGAAATGCACTCTAAATTTTGATAATACATTAATCATTGGCCAAGTTATGGCTTTTTTCTTTCTTTTCCAAAAAATGTCAAATTTGTCTCAAATGCCTTACATAATCAATATAACCTATAATCTTATACATTTCTCCAGCTCTCCTGAACACGAGCCCAGTCTAATAATATTGAATCAGCAGTGATAATGGCACATACATATACTCTTGATAGTCTATCACAGTCTTTTTTACTTTTTACATTGTTTTTTACTTTATTCCTTTTACTGCCGGATTCTATAGCCTCACTTTTTTTTCCTGTTTTTGTTTTGTTTTTAAATAGTCTATTTAAAAGAAACTAGCCTTATCACTTATCAAATCAATATTTTATATTCTTCACCTATATTCCTATTGTTACTACTAGTTTAGTATTATCAGACTAGGGTTGTATTCAGGAGAGATGGAGTCGAATTATTTTTTATTTGGGTCATCTGTAATTATTAATGTCTGATTTTGATAAATACTTGCAGTACAACAAAATAGCAGACCAGTGCTTTAGAAGATTCAATCTGACAACATTGCTTGCAATGAACAGACCTATAATCTATATATTAAATTTATATAATAAAGTCAAGTCGATTTTTCCCATCTGCATTAAGACATAATAGCTTAATAACTAAAACATTTATATGCTAATCTATTCTGCCATCATGTGTGTTTCCAGAAATTATGCTTTCATTTTGTCTTCTTTAAAAAATTCTTACATTTAGTCCAGATTACCGGCTTCTCCCAAATACAACTTTCAAAGAGAAGATGGCAGACATTTTTACTCACTTCTTAATATCTACTACGCCCACCACCAGTTACACTGTGACTTAATAATAATTTTTAAAAAAACCCCGTTTGTGATTAATTTTTTATGCTACTGTTTCATTCTGCTATCTACCGTACATTTTCGATTGAAATAATGACTGCTTCCAGTTCTATGGAATATAAGAATAGCGGTTTTGCAATTCCTTTCAAATGGTTGCCATTCGAATGAATGCAAAAATTCCTATCTTAGTTTTTTTATTACCAATACTTCTGTTACCGGTAAGGTAAGCCAATTTTTTTTCTTTTCTTTCCTGTGTTGTGGTTATTTTTAGTATTTTCACTGTAAATAATTTGATAATTAAATGTATTTCCTATGATTTAAGACAATACAAAATTATTTTACCTGCTCTTCAAGCATTTAAATATATAAGAATTATTTTATAACATTTCTAACAAACTTTTTCTTTACGAAAATGCTGTATTTTTTAGTGATGCATATGAATGGCAGATGTTGCAAGTGTTAGATGCTCGACCAGAGGAAAGAGGGGGGGGGGCACAAAATAAAGTGAAAATATCTTTGGTTTTATTTGGGACACCCAAGAGTTTATTTCTCTTTGAAATGAATTAAGTAAAAGCAGACAATGATGTTGAAACACAAAAGTGATGTTCAGATTGTCTCCATGATGAAGCCCCTCTGGGCAGACTGGATGACAAGTTCTCTCAAGTTGTAATCTTAAGTGGCTAAGTGCTTGGGTGACCTGCCAATGACCAGTGAAAAGACCCGGTCAACAGGAAGAAGGAGACGGGAGGAGCGAGAGCTGGCCCACTGGGAATGACAGGAAGTTTTAGGTTTGCTGGGAAGGCGGGTGATCAGTTTGAAGCTGGGCGCTGCCCAGGGAAGATGGGCCCATCTGGGTCTCTTAGCTTAACGGTGTGCTGGACATATTTTTTTCTGATCGGGTACGAAAACTCTTGTCTTGCAAGTCTGCCATTCAACCCGGTAAACACGAGTTTTATTTGTAACCGGTAACAAATAAACCTGTTACTTGTTGATAAACTGGACTCCTGGTTTTACTTGGGATGGGCGTTCTTTGTTGCGGCACGGAAACGAGATTGCACAACAACCTTTAGAACGGCACGATATGTGGAGACGATTACGGCCAATACAGTGAACGCACACGACACGCATATATACATGTTCACAGCCTAGAAGGATTTCTCCTTCCCTGACCAGAACAGATGACGCCTAGTATCCGAACACATATTACATATGTTCATTATTCATGCAAATATGTCACAGTTTACTCTGTGACTAAACTAGGAAATAACACTGTCGTCATATAATACATTTGGAGTTAAGTGTTTTAGTAAGTCCTACAAATATTTTATTTAAAAAATTAAAATACTTATGAACTTATTTACTTCGCAACAGTGGATACTCAGATTTCTGGAATATTGAAATGTGAAAGAAATACAAAACTTTATTTAAGACTTTAGAATGTTTTCAGTGTTTTTTAACTACTGTTGCGAAAACACAAGAATTGTGTTTTGAAACGAATACTTTTATAAATATTTTAATTTATTTTTTTATATAAGTCACTAACAGACTTTACTTATTTCAATGAAACATGTCGTCAGCAAGGAAATAAGTAAATAACACTAGCATATTTAATGCTAATTTGATTTTGGTGACTAAACTAGGAAATAACATCCTTCTAGACTGAGGAAACACTTTTAAATAACACATTTCAGTATTTTAAATCAGTATTTTATATTTTCCCCAGGCAATGCTGGAACACGGATCGATGTTAACTCCTCTTTTAATCAACTAAATTACTTAAAGTGAAATGGTTTCTGTTCTGATTTTTCTTATACTCTACCATTCGGTTTTTTTTCATGATACTCTACTACTTTTTTAAAAATTAAAATCAGTATTTTAAATTTTCCCCTGATTAATATCAGGGCACATGTCCGGCTAGTAAAAAAGAATAAATACAAATAGGATCATTATTTTTCCGCACACACACCAATAAGAAGTGGCTGGCAGAACTACACAAGAACAAGAGTTTAGACATATCTCCCCAACACTCCTCTAAGTTGAGAGAGAGAGAGAGAGAGAGAGAGAGAGAGAGAGAGAGAGAGAGAGAGAGAGAGAGAGAGAGAGAAACTTACAAAAACAGAGAGCGAAAAAGATAGAAAGACAGACAGGTCTTTGGATGGTGTCAATAGTAAAAGAATATTAATATTTATATGTTTTGGACAGTTATCCATATCTTGTTTGTTGTTTGGCCGTTGTACTCTACAACCTTTCAAATTGAATGCTTTATTTAATCCCCTTGAGTAAATTGCTTTAATTATGTGTTTTATTCCCTTTAGATATATCGTATATCAGTTAATTTGAATTTCTAAGGTTCCTTCGCCAGGGATTGAACTCACAACCTTTTGGTAGAATTCACTCTAAAATATTCCTTAATGGACACAGTTCAAAAATGTAAAAAAATGTAAAGAACAACAATGCCTACTCTCAGAAATATTGTAAAAAAAGGAGAATTTTTATTAATTTGTGAATTGGTAAATCACAAATCTACTGAATCACAAATTGCAAGTAACACAATTGAGTGATGCATTGGTTGAAACAATGATATGAAAAACGGAATATGAAAACATTAGTTTCAATAATTTGGAACAGTCATTTGCCCTGCTTTTGCTTAGTGTTTGTCCTTTTAAACATATTGCTGTTGCAGTTTATTATGATTTAAACATATTGCTGTTGCAGTTTATTATGATTTAAACATATTGCTGTTGCAGTTTATGATGATTTAAACATATTGCTGTTGCAGTTTATGATGATTTAAACATATTGCTGTTGCAGTTTATTATGATTTAAACATATTGCTGTTGCAGTTTATGATGATTTAAACATATTGCTGTTGCAGTTTATGATGATTTAAACATATTGCTGTTGCAGTTTATGATGATTTAAACATATTGCTGTTGCAGTTTATTATGATTTAAACATATTGCTGTTGCAGTTTATTATGATTTAAACATATTGCTGTTGCAGTTTATTATGATTTAAACATATTGCTGTTGCAGTTTATGATGATTTAAACATATTGCTGTTGCAGTTTATGATGATTTAAACATATTGCTGTTGCAGTTTATGATGATTTAAACATATTGCTGTTGCAGTTTATTATGATTTAAACATATTGCTGTTGCAGTTTATTATGATTTAAACATATTGCTGTTGCAGTTTATTATGATTTAAACATATTGCTGTTGCAGTTTATTATGATTTAAACATATTGCTGTTGCAGTTTATTATGATTTAAACATATTGCTGTTGCAGTTTATTATGATTTAAACATATTGCTGTTGCAGTTTATTATGATTTAAACATATTGCTGTTGCAGTTTATTATGATTTAAACATATTGCTGTTGCAGTTTATTATGATTTAAACATATTGCTGTTGCAGTTTATTATGATTTAAACATATTGCTGTTGCAGTTTATTATTATTTAAACATATTGCTGTTGCAGTTTATTATGATTTAAACATATTGCTGTTGCAGTTTATTATGATTTAAACATATTGCTGTTGCAGTTTATTATGATTTAAACATATTGCTGTTGTAGTTTATGATGATTTAAACATATTGCTGTTGCAGTTTATGATGATTTAAACATATTGCTGTTGCAGTTTATTATGATTTAAACATATTGCTGTTGCAGTTTATTATGATTTAAACATATTGCTGTTGCAGTTTATTTTGATTTAAACATATTGCTGTTGCAGTTTATTTTGATTTAAACATATTGCTGTTGCAGTTTATTATGATTTAAACATATTGCTGTTGCAGTTTATTATGATTTAAACATATTGCTGTTGCAGTTTATGATGATTTAAACATATTGCTGTTGCAGTTTATGATGATTTAAACATATTGCTGTTGCAGTTTATGATGATTTAAACATATTGCTGTTGCAGTTTATGATGATTTAAACATATTGCTGTTGCAGTTTATTATGATTTAAACATATTGCTGTTGCAGTTTATTATGATTTAAACATATTGCTGTTGCAGTTTATTATGATTTAAACATATTGCTGTTGCAGTTTATTATGATTTAAACATATTGCTGTTGCAGTTTATTATGATTTAAACATATTGCTGTTGCAGTTTATTATGATTTAAACATATTGCTGTTGCAGTTTATTATGATTTAAACATATTGCTGTTGCAGTTTATTATGATTTAAACATATTGCTGTTGCAGTTTATTATGATTTAAACATATTGCTGTTGCAGTTTATTATGATTTAAACATATTGCTGTTGCAGTTTATTATGATTTAAACATATTGCTGTTGCAGTTTATTATGATTTAAACATATTGCTGTTGCAGTTTATTATGATTTAAACATATTGCTGTTGCAGTTTATTATGATTTAAACATATTGCTGTTGCAGTTTATTATGATTTAAACATATTGCTGTTGCAGTTTATTATGATTTAAACATATTGCTGTTGCAGTTTATTATGATTTAAACATATTGCTGTTGCAGTTTATTATGATTTAAACATATTGCTGTTGCAGTTTATTATGATTTAAACATATTGCTGTTGCAGTTTATTATGATTTAAACATATTGCTGTTGCAGTTTATTATGATTTAAACATATTGCTGTTGTAGTTTATGATGATTTAAACATATTGCTGTTGCAGTTTATGATGATTTAAACATATTGCTGTTGCAGTTTATTATGATTTAAACATATTGCTGTTGCAGTTTATTATGATTTAAACATATTGCTGTTGCAGTTTATTTTGATTTAAACATATTGCTGTTGCAGTTTATTTTGATTTAAACATATTGCTGTTGCAGTTTATTATGATTTAAACATATTGCTGTTGCAGTTTATTATGATTTAAACATATTGCTGTTGCAGTTTATGATGATTTAAACATATTGCTGTTGCAGTTTATGATGATTTAAACATATTGCTGTTGCAGTTTATGATGATTTAAACATATTGCTGTTGCAGTTTATGATGATTTAAACATATTGCTGTTGCAGTTTATTATGATTTAAACATATTGCTGTTGCAGTTTATTATGATTTAAACATATTGCTGTTGCAGTTTATTATGATTTAAACATATTGCTGTTGCAGTTTATTATGATTTAAACATATTGCTGTTGCAGTTTATTATGATTTAAACATATTGCTGTTGCAGTTTATTATGATTTAAACATATTGCTGTTGCAGTTTATTATGATTTAAACATATTGCTGTTGCAGTTTATTATGATTTAAACATATTGCTGTTGCAGTTTATTATGATTTAAACATATTGCTGTTGCAGTTTATTATGATTTAAACATATTGCTGTTGCAGTTTATTATGATTTAAACATATTGCTGTTGCAGTTTATTATGATTTAAACATATTGCTGTTGCAGTTTATTATGATTTAAACATATTGCTGTTGCAGTTTATTATGATTTAAACATATTGCTGTTGCAGTTTATTATGATTTAAACATATTGCTGTTGCATTTTATTATGATTTAAACATATTGCTGTTGCAGTTTATTATGATTAAACATATTGCTATTGCAGTTTATTATGATTTAAACATATTGCTGTTGCAGTTTATTATTATTTAAACCTATTGCTATTGCAGTTTATTATCATTTCAACTTATTGCTATTGCAGTTTATTATTATTTAAATATATTGCTATTGCAGTTTATTATAATTTAAACATATTGCTATTGCAGTTTATTATTATTTAAATATATTGCTATTGCAGTTTATTATGATTTAAACTTATTGCTATTGCAGTTTATTATTATTATTTTAACATTGCTATTGCAGTTTATTATTATTTAAACATATTGCTATTTCAGTTTATTATTATTTAAACATATTGCTATTTCAGTTTATTATTATTTAAACATATTGCTATTTCAGTTTATTATTATTTAAACATATTGCTATTGCAGTTTATTATAATTTCATAATACTGTCAGCTTCTTTAACATCAAGACAAAGTAGTAATAGAATCTGAGTGTACAGATGTGTTAAAGGACAAAAAAAGAACGTTTTAATATGTTTTACATGTTGGCCCAGAATTATCAGAGTTATCTCCCTTAGATTTATTTCTTAGTCGCGTAAGAGAAACAGCTGTTCTATGCAAGAGTCTGTAATCTCGTTCCATCCGTGCACAATTTAGAATGAGATCTTACCCTTATTTTCTGGCATGTCCTAAAGTGACGGATGTTTTTGTCAAGTTCCTCTGAGAAACATGCTTTCACAAACTCTAGCAGGCTTTGCCTCTAGGTTATGTCTTCTGATAGCAGTTGCATAGACTCTCAGAAACAAAATCAACAGAAAGTAAGATTCAATTATTCATTGCTTACACATAATTATCTATCTCTAACCCCGGCAACACATGTTCTTTCTCATTTTATTTGGGACCATAATGTATGTCTTTAGTATTTATGTCTGATATTCTTTCCTTTTGTGTACCTTGTTACACGTTCCGTAACCCCTTTCACACTTGTCTTCGACAAACTGTTCATCTGTATGTATGTATGTATGTATATCCAAGTGCTTATTTACTATTGTTCTTCTCTCTTTCTTCGGTTAAATGACGACGTCATGTACAGCAGTGAAATACACAAACACATGCGTCGCTAAAAATGGATAAACTAGGTTATAAAATATTTATAGTTTTTCATGTATTTTTATTTCCTTAAAGATTGACTTTGAAATTTGGTCGACCGCAATTCAGTATCTTTAAAAGAATGTCTTAACGGTTGACGAGACAGATTATATCTGAAGTTATAAGAGAACAATAAATATAGTTACGATTGTATTTGCTTTCTTGTCTGATGTTATCTTTTAACAACCACAATGTTTTTAGAGCACAAGATTTCTTTACTTGCTGAAACCTGTTCATTTAGGTCTCCATAAAAAAATAATTAAAAAATAAAAATGCACAACATAAAAAAATGGTTTTCATTTTTTTTTTTCATTCCTATTTTTCCTTTCTTTGGCACATCTGTATGATTTCTAGTAAGTTCAGATTCTTTTAAATATTTCATCCGAGTGCTCCCAATACTGTTCATGCAATATTCTTTATACAATAATGAAGTCAATCAATATTATTTCCCAAACTATTGACACTAGTTAAATTCTTAACATGCTCCTGCAACTTATTTAATTACTCTCTTGATAAATAAATCATGATGTTTATTGGGATGAGCAATCAAATAGCTTGCTCTCTTTTAAATCATTTTTATAAAAGATTACAACAATTACCAATGTGATTATTATTTTTTATTCCTATTTAGGAGTTCACACATAAGTTATTACCAGTGATCGCTCAATCGCAAAAACAGGTTGTGTTCCCTGGAGTCCGAGTGACAAGTCTCTCCAAATTTCCAGTACTCTCCATTTCTTTCGATCACCATGGCAAATCACTTTGCATTCTCTCAGCCGTCTATCATGGAGTTCTCGCTGATTATAGCCGTTGATGAAATTTGAGTGACAATACACTTCCCCAGGAATCCAGTACTCTTTGTGCCCTTCTGACGGAGGTCTGGATGGTGCTCTTCCTCGTCAGTCTTTCGGTCCTCCTAGACCCTTCACAATCATTTTCTGTGGCACCAACTGCTGCTGATGTCACTCTGCTTTTGTTTCAGAGGGGGGGGGGGGGGCAGATTATTAAATTTTTAGTATCTATCCTGGCAGTTTCAGTTCCCTTGGATTCATGTAATGTTCTTTCTACTACTACTACTACTATGATAGGTACAAAGTAGAAATAGACTGGTATAGACCCCCTACTCCCCTCCAAATGAAATTTGACTGACTTCTCTTGATTTCTAAAAACAAAATTTGAATATTAATAATCCAAAAGTTAACGAATATCTTAATGGTAACGATAACATTTTAACATTTTTAATTTAAATAAAAAAGTGAGCAATTCAACAAGTTTGACCAATGGAAATTCCGCGTTTAATCAAAGAAAGTTTTTATTTGATTATTTTTATGCACTTATCTATTTCATTAGTTTGATTGATACAAATTTAGATACATTCAGAAATGTTTTCAATTTCTAACAAACGAACACACAAAATAATGATTATCAATTTAACAAATTTGTATATATTTTACACTTCAAGTCATTTAACTAAGTAAACTAAGCATTATCAACATTATTATTTTTCATTACTTATCTTTTGATAGAATAGATAGAATTTACTTTTAGCTTTATAGATTTAAAGAACCCATGAGTAATGTTATGGTTTAATTAGAAATAACTACCAAGTTATTTTAATAAGAGGAAGAGGGAAGGGGGGGGGGGAGAAAGAGGGAAGGGAAAAAGAGGGAGCACAATTAAGTCATTCTATTATATCACGCTTAATAGAATTACAGAGAATGTTGTGATTACACCTATTAATACTGTTTATTTAGTCTATTGTACGGTATATCAACTCTTCTGTATTATTTAATGTTGAAACACAATACCTGTTGTAAACGATTCATCGAACATAAGTTATTTTACCCATAGCTTGTGGGGGGGGGGGCACTGTGGGTTAATACCTTTCACAAAATTAGTATGTAACTTATCTGTAACAGTGAATTTCAAAAGATTTGAACTTTGCATAGAAGATTCCATAGTCTGCGATGGTATCCATTTTGTTTCTTTTATTCACCCTAACCAAGGGGGCACATTACCACTGAGACGTAAGGGGCTACTCAGAATTAGTGGGCATATCAATAGGGGCATTTTAAGTGGGGAGTTGTGCAGCGAGATGTTTGTTGACATTAAATTTGAATTTCTGTATGTTGGTACAGTCAGGGAAACAAAGAGCAGGAAGGGAATTCCAAAGGCTAGCAGTTCGAAGAAAGAAACTATTAGAAAGCCTTCAGGCATCTGAGGATTTCCACAGTGGAGAGGTCAGATTTAACTGATTGTCGGGTGTATTTACGTTGAGGGGGCACCATAGCAGCAAGTTCGTCGGAGCACACTCGATTGAAGTACTTATAAAACAAGCACAGGGATGCAACATTGCGGCGATGGGACAAGGGCTAAAGCTTGGTAGACAGTGTGGGACTTATTAGATTAGAGATTCTTTTTTTCATCCCTATCAAAGAGTGAGAGACTAATGATTGTTGCACCATCTCAGATGTGACAACAATACTCCATGCATGGGCGGATAGTGGCTTTGTAGAGATATGGGATACTGGCAGGTGTGAGAAGTTTTCTGGCTAGGTAGAGGGAGCCCACCTTCTTTGCAGTAGACTTGGCAGTATCTTCTATGTATTTGTTCCATTTCATGTTACCTGTGAATGTTAGGTTGAGGAGTTTGAATGTTGGACTCTTGAGTAATCGGTGGTCGAAAAGGTTTCTTATAATTGTTAAAGGAGAGAAGTTTATATACTCATCTCAGATGGGATTGCATCAGGGAGGTCGTTTATGAAGATAAGGAATAATAAAGATCCAAGTATCGACCCCTGGGGCACACCTGCATTACTGTGATTTTGTTTGGCCATCGAGAACGACCTGAATCTTTCTTTTGGCTAAGAAGGATTTCATTATATTAAATATTCGTCCAGTAATATCATATAAGTTCATTTTCCTGAGAAGACCTTCATGCCAGACCTTGTCAAAGACTTTGGACATATCAAGTGTTACCGTCCTAGTTTCACTTGCATTATCTTTTAAGTTCTACAAAGTACATTAATTTCATTACAAAATAAAATTCAACCATAATGCATTTTGATTCATTCGTACACCAATCAGCCATTTCATTAATCAGCTATGTTTTTATGGATAAAAATATTACTTCTAAAAGAATTTTTGTCTTAATGGCACACAAATTTACCTTGACAAGGTCAATCTACAAAAAGGTCATAAAGTACCAAATTGAAGAATGCATTAAAATCAAAGTTCAAGAAATCAAATTTCAAGAAATTTTTAATTTGTTAATTCTAATTGAATCCAAACTTTGGAATCTAATTTCTCATGTTGCATATAAGGGAATGGTAAGAGGATATCATAAACAGATATGCTATGTGATAGTTCCTGGCAAGTGACAAGCCACACTACCATCCAGCTCAGATAGGGTTTTAGGTACATAGGGGCATGGCCAATTAATACCATGGTTAGAAAAAACAATAATAATAATAATAATAATAATAATAATAATAATAAAAGATTCAGAACCATCTAACTTGTTATTTGTGGTTGTTACAACTCAACCAGGCTAGCCGACCATCTGTGACACAAAGTAAAGATGGCCGACTGAAAAAAAAGACAGATTACAATACAACACTCATTAACCTTGCATTCTCTCCTGTTTCTCAAAACAATTACAAAAAAAAATCATTAGAATAATGACAAGCAACGACTTGACAAAAATAATCCCACAATTTATCCTTTTTATTTATATATTCATTGCCTGCTCAACACATGCCAACATGTAAAACAGACATTAAACCAATGATTATGATGACGACCATCTCTTTTTTTTCTTTAATTTGACAAGTGAAAAAAAGAAAACACATTTTAGGTTTAGAAGCTCTGAAATCTTTAACTTTTTCCAAAGCTCCAGTTTTTCCTCTTTTTTACATGTGTATTTTCCCCTACATTTTCAGTCCCCAAAATAGGGAGGTGACGGTGGTTAAGTGGATTCCACTTTCACTGGGAATGTTGGCTCCCTCTACTGTGCTAGAAAACTTCTCACACCTGACAGTATCCTATATCTCTACAAAACCACCATCTACCCATGCATGGAGTATTGTTGTCACATCTGGGCTGGTGCACTATCCACCAGTCTCTCTCTCTCTCTCTCTCTCTCTCTCTCTCTCTCTCAGACAAGGTTAAAAAAAGAGTATCTAATCTAATAAGTCCAGCCCCTGTCCTATCGCCGCAATGTTGCATCCTTGTGCTTGTTTTACAAGTACTTCAATGGAATTTGCTCCTATGAACTTGTAGCTCTGTTGCCCCCTCAACGTAATTACACCTGACCAACCCGACAATCAGCTAAATCCCATCCATTCACTGTGGAGGTCCCCAGATGCCGAAGAGCCTTCTACTCCAATAGCTTTTTTCTTCAAGCTGCCTGCCTTTGGAACTCCCTCCCTGCTCTCTATTTCCCTGACTGTACCGACATGCATAAATTTAAAACTCATATGAACAAGCATATCATTGCACAGCTCCCAATTTAGGATGACCCCCTAAACTTTCACCCTAATTCTCAGTAGCTCCTTACGTCTACAGTGGCAACTTACCTTTTTAGGATGAACTAAGTTAGAAAAAAAAAACATTATGTGGAAGAATGCCGACAGCAGAATCAAACCGGTCAACAAAGTTGTACCATTCTGATTCATACAAATGTACTTTACTAGTCCTCAAAATGAGAGAACTATAAAATATATAATAGAAAACAATTATCTGAAAGAATGACTTATTAAAAAATATAAAAATTTCAAAAAAGAAACAATTTCCTGGTTAATTTAACTTGGAGATTTAGAGATTTTCACCCTTCAAAAATAAAGGGGTGCAAGATTCTCCGAATGGATACCATTGTGGACTGGCAATTGGCAATGCCATTTCAATATGATTTATTGCATGTAATTTGTTTCACTTTTTAATCATTTCTGTGCGATTAAACATTCGATAATTGTGTATTCACCAATTTGTTTCCTTCAGAAAATTTTTGATTCTACAGATTTTCATTAGAAAATTTTTTTTTTTTTTTTTAATGAAACAAGATACTGATACCATTTATAAAAGTATCAACCCACAATATCATTCCAGCTATGGGTAAAGTAACAACTTGCATTTAACTAATCATATACACTGAATTTTTACAATAGGTAAATTGTATTTGAGCATTCAATCACACCAAATCGGTTAATATAATAAAAAAAACAAAACAGACAAACCAAATCAATACATCATTTTAATTCATCTTTTCGTAATCAAATTCCTTTTCCTCAATTATAGTTAATTGGGAGGAAAAAAAATAAATGCTCTAAAAATAAAATAAAAATTTTGAAATAAAAAAGCGGGAAATGTATCAAGTTCACAGATGTGCAACTGAAGGCAAAGATAGAAGTTATTACTTGCAGGATACCGAATGGGCCAGACTTTTTACGTCATTTGTCAGTTTGTGTAAGTTTGCATACTTGTAATGCCCGACAGGTCCCTGGTTCAATTTTTGATCCCCACCTCACCAATTATGGGTGAAATAGCAGCTCATATTCAATGAATCGTTTATCGTAGGGAAATTGTACTTCAGTATTAAATAAACCCGAATGTAATATATTGAGACACAGCTGAAGAGATTACATGTGGTTTACTTCATGCTTTTTTAACTGCGTTTTTACACATCTGAACTGCGCTCTGTCCGTGATGAGAAAGAGGATGAAGTCTCATTTCTATTTCTGGAATGATGTCAGTGAAGCGTTCCAATAAAGGGAGATAACTTATAACTGACTATTACAGCCAAAAAGGTTGATATGTTGTTAAAAATACACAAATGAAACCAACAAGTTTGACCAGAAAGAACGGTGTAGAATGAAAAGTCTTTTTAATCAAAACTTTTTAAATACATCAGACAAGATAAACTACTGATTGATTTCAACACGTGTTCTTGTTCTTTTTGCCCGCGATAAACATTATATTTCAATATATTTATAGCAGAACACCTGCATGAAAAACGTGTCTAATATAAAGACAAGAGTGAATTGCAGGAATAATTATGTGACAATTCCCACTCGGATATTTTAGCATTTACATATTTATGTGTAATCAACGTAGGACTGTGATGATTTCATCAGTTTTGAGGGGTCACAATTTAGAGAGATCAGCTTAATTTCACAATGTTATCGTAGCGTGTAGAGGAAAACCTTTTTTAAATCGATATAAATTAGAAGTAAACTCTTAACATTCCATACCACCCAAAACCGCATTGACCAGAAGTGATTTTTGCATCCTGCTACCACATGGTAGCACACAAAATGATAACTTTTTGTTTAAATCTATTTTTAAATACCTTTTCAAACATTACAGTTGAAAGAAAAATAACTCTTATCAGTCCTCTTGACATTTATATCTGGGTTATAAATCATTTGGGCATCTGTTTTTATGACCATGTCTCTAAATAAGTGCGTCAATTGTATTATTATCAAACTGATCATCCATATTCGAGGATTTTCCTCAAGATTTCAGCTGTTTTGATCATTGTCATCCATGGTATAGTCACAGTATTCCCTTTAATTCCAGTTTCTCTCAGTCTTTTTTTCAAGTTTTTCAGGACTGTTCCTAGTGCTCCTACGATTATTAATACTATATTGACTTTCTTCTCTGGCAAGTTCTGTGTATTATTATTATTATTATTATTATTATTATTTCATAATAGTCTCAACTTTTGGATGTTTATAGTTGGAGTTTTCTTTTTGAACATCAAGTAAATTCTCTTGACCTTAGACATTCAAGCTGTACCATAACACTTTCGCTGTTCCTAACAAGCAAGCCTTTTGCAGAATTGGAAAAGAAATTGTCTCATCAATCTGTTTAAGCCATTTATGGTGGCTTTTCGTTATGGTTCCAAGCGTTCCAATTACAACAGGAATCATTACTTCTTTACATTTCCATAGTTTATCTAATTCTCATTTTAGATCTTGACATTATTATTATTATTGCATAATTAATCAACAACTATGTCTGCAGAAAATTATTTTCAGCACAAATAACACCATCTTAAAGAACAAAGTCTTTCCTCAACGAGTCGAAAAGTAAATGCATTATAAAAGTTTAAATGAAAATTGTTGCGATGTAGAAATAAACAGATCAAAACCATTCTCAGAAGATAACAATTTAACATGATTTATTTAAAACATAATAGAACAAGAATAAAAGCATCGTCTCAGTCTCGACTATAACTTGGGTAAACTATCAAAACCAACCAGATATCGCCCGACTATGATTGCCTTAAACCCTTACTTGAGATGCCATCTCCTCTAAATCTGAAATCACAATAACGGATTATTGGGATGTTCTACTACAGCAAATTTGTCCGAATGTTTCAGGGAAAATATTAGCACTAAACCGCAATAGAGAATTCCCATTATCTTCTGCGGTATTGGACTCTTTTATAGGGCTGAAGAATGACTTGAAAAATGCTATGCTGGTAAAGGTTGACCCAGAAAACGAATTTATAGTAGAAACAGATGCAAGTAACAACTGTATTGTGGCTACCCTTAATCAAGAAAATCGTCTGGTTGCATTCTACTCCAGGACACAAAGCCCTAGTGAAACGAAACATCATGCAGTAGAAAAAGAAGCAGCTGCTATTGTCGAAGCTCTCATAGAGCTTCGACAATAGCAGCTAGACATAGAGTGGCGACATTTTCTCCTTGGCAAGCACTTTACTTGAATTACAGACAAAAAAAAGTATTAGCTTCATGTTTGATAATACCAGGAAATCGAAAATCAAAAATGACAAAATATGCCATTGGCACATTGAACTGTTCCAATTTAAGTTTAGCATCGTCTACCGTCCTGGAAGAGAAAATTCTGTTGCTGATACGTTTTCCCTATGATGATAATGGATTTGATTTATGTTACTAGATCGTGATCGATAGTGTCCATCTTGAATTCGATCCCATAATGTCATTTCTGTAACAAGGGAAGATAACCACATTTAATGTTTCTTGACAAGGGATGATAATTTCACAATACAAAAAGAGTTATCACCCTTTAAACTTTAATTAATTTAAGATGGACTCTGAATCTAACAAAAATAATTTTTAGTCATTTTTTTTTTTTTTGCTAATTGTGTACAGTATTGAGGCTGTGGCCTTTTTTAACAGAATGTTAAGTAAATTAAAAATTATATTAGTAAATGCAAAGAGACAGTGTTAAATATATTTAACAAAGAATAATTAAAAATAATATATAAATTCAAAATTAGCGATTTTTAGGTAATTTGTACTTAAGTTTATGTATACGAAAATAATTAAAATTAAATTTACATATTTTAGAAACAGCTCAGTAAAATAATCATTTAAAATATGTTTTTTAGATAGTTTTAAAATGAAAGAAATTTGACCATAATACATTCAATAGTAGTAGTGTTGTTCAAATTATTAAATTAATATGATTGTATTGACCAATGCGGTTGGTTAAAAATGTGCCAACAATGCACAATGGCAGCAAACAGTTCAAACTTTGTATTTCCAAATAACAAATTATCTTCAACAATCAGGGTCGGTCGCAAATCTAACTTTCTACTAATGTACTCTCACCCTCCAAAACAAAGATCTCACTGACTTTTAATAAAAAAAACAAAAAACGCAGACTTTTATTCCCAAGACAAGACTTCCCATTGGACATGATAGCCAGGAAGGTTAAAATTTAAAAAACATATCAAATGATACTTAAGTTGGCAAATATCTTGAACTCATTTTCTCTACTGAAATCAATTATTGGAGACACTTCTTCTCCCCTCCATCATGAGGTAAGCAACATATTATTTCTTTTAATTTTCCAACTACAATTAAACTAAAACAGTTTCAATAGAAAAATATTCTTGTAGTATTGGTTATATTGTCTGCAACTACATCCTCACGCTGTGTATAAAACAAAATGGTGATAAGTTGGTGACGGTTGTAGACTATATTAGTAGGCTTGATGTAGGTCGTGTCCAGAGCTCTTATGGCAGATGTATAGTCGTTTGTGTCACTAATTATTTCAAATACCTCTGCCGATATGCTATTTATCCAAGCATAGAAGTCGGTTTGGGTGCTTCCAGTTTCTTCAGTGCTGTTAACCTTACGTAGGTAATTTATTAAAAAAACCCACAAAAACAGAAGAAAAAAAAGAAAAAAAAACAACAATTTTTTGTCTCTGTAACTTCTAGTTCGAATCTTTGCCAAAACATTCACAAAAACGACATTACAAAAGCAAAACAAATCAAAAAGCAAAAAGAAGCAAAAAGCAAAAAGAAGCAAAAAGCAAAAAGAAGAACTTACAAACTTTCACAATAGAACAAAAGAAAGCCATTGAAAACAATGACAAAACATTTCTTGTAACAAATAAAAATATATTTATTTTATAAAACAATAAATATTGTAATCCTTTTTCATATTTATATTGTGGGGCATGATATATTTATACAAAGACCTACACCTCTTCCAAATTAAACATGTACCATATTCTTTGCACACGGTGACAGACATTTTTCTTCTATTTATTTATCAAAAGTCATCATTTTAATTTATCAAACACTCCAAACAATATCAATCTATCTAAGTCTTTGTTCGAATCCATCCAAATATGAATTTGAATTCACATATTAATCTTTTTAACACTGTTTAAATCAATCCATCCAGCCATAAAAGTTATCATTCAAATTCACTCAGGTTTTCATCCATCTAAGTCTTTGGTCTTTGTTTGAATAAACCCATCCACCTGTTAAAATTTACCCTTATATCCAAGCTGCCATTAAAGTATACACATCCTTCCAAGCTCACATTCAAGCCTCCTTTTTAAGTACCCTATTTTACATTCACCCATACTCTCAAGCCTATTTTACGTTCACCCATTCATCCAAGCCCATTTTACGTTCACCCATTCATCCAAGCCCATTTTACGTTCACCCATTCATCCAAGCCCATTTTACGTTCACCCATTCATCCAAGCCCATTTTACGTTCACCCATTCATCCAAGCCCATTTTACGTTCACCCATTCATCCAAGCCCATTTTACGTTCACCCATTCATCCAAGCCCATTTACGTTCACCCATTCATCCAAGCCCATTTTACGTTCACCCATTCATCCAAGCCCATTTACGTTCACCCATTCATCCAAGCCCATTTTACGTTCACCCATTCATCCAAGCCCATTTACGTTCACCCATTCATCCAAGCCCATTTTACGTTCACCCATTCATCCAAGCCCATTTTACGTTCACCCATTCATCCAAGCCCATTTTACGTTCACCTTTCCATCCAAGCCAGTTTTGCATCCATCCATCCATCCATCCATCCAATGCTGAGTTTCCAGTACACCCATCCATCCAAGACTCCATCCAAATCCACGCATCCAAATATATCCAACTATAAAAAAATCTAGCCGTTTTTTTTTTTTTTTTAATCTCTTTGACGATTAATATTTCAGTTTTCAGGGTTTTTTTTTTTTTTTAGGTTTTCTAACAAAACTTGAAAATTTTATGCTATAATCAAAGAGAAATAAATTTGCGAATTGTTATTATATTTTAATAAGTATTCAAGCCATTCTCTACAAATTGACACAAGAACTGCTTTGCACAAACAAAATAAAAATAATTGGGCAAAAAAATAAAATTGGGCAAAAAAAGAATAGGCCAGCATGAAAATCAGCTAACGAAATTGCAGCGAACAATCTAATATTAATAAATTTAATATGAAGAGTTGTTTTATTCAAGCAGTTGACCATAGAAAATAATCTTGATAGGATCATTTCTAATGAAAATGCGTTGAATTATAAATCTTCTGAGGGAAACAAATTATGCCGAGTCAATACACAATTATCGAACGTTTAATCCTATCGAAATGATTCGAAACAATAAAAGAGAAAAACGAAGGGGAAATGCAGCAAAGCGGAAACAAATATGAGCCGAGCCTGCTATGAGCATTAAATCTCCAGTTGTCGTTATCGTTGCTTGTTGTTCAGTAATTAGAAAGAGACTTCATCAGAGAAACACTTTGTTTGTTGAATATTCAGTTGTTTACTTATAAGAATAGAAATTCTCCCTCATCCTCGCTGCCAAAAAGAAACAATAAAGAAAAGAAAGACTAAATATTGATTTTATGATATAGAAAATGATCCATGGAATTGTTAATAAAATTAACAATCTTTTCTGTGATCCAAACATATTTAGTACACAAAAATCTCAAGCTATGCCTGACTTGTCCATCAAGTTTCAGTCATGAATGTCCAACAGTCTTTGTTTTATCACCCTTTAATAATATGCGTGGATACTTTAGTGATCATCTCATCAGTAGGTGGGATCCTGAATGGACTTTATACTCACCGGATCATAACCCCCCCCCTCCAATTTTTTATCTGTGGGCTTATCTCAAATATAATTCCTATCAAAACAATTCTCAGATGATTCTTCAATTGAAGACGGCCATCACAACTAAAATAAGTCATATCCAGGTGTTATTGCAACGCAGAGATGCACATTTGAAGCATATAATCGAACGGTCATAAAACAAAGCCTGTTGCACATTCATAACTGAAACTTGTTGGGCAAATCAGGTACAGACTGAAGTTTATCTGCATCAAATATGTTTGGATTGCAGAAGGAATTATGAATTTGATTAACCATTCCATGGATGGGTGGTATTTAATCTGGGTCACCCTATAAATGTACCCTTTTTGGGGTTATTTAATGACAACAAAAAAAAACATAACCCCTAAACCCTAACTCAGCATTATTTGTCTGCTCTTATGAATTTCAGACACAGGGTAACCACATAAATGGTAATACAATAAATATGAATGCGATAGATCTGACTGGGTTTGAACTGTTCCATTTTTTACAGAATTTTTTTTTAACTTTGTTTTTAGTTACTAATGAGTCACCACTTATAAAGACTAAAAACCTTCATAGGTAACATGAATTGGAACAAATACATTGAAGACATTGCCAAGGCTGCCGCAAAGAAGGTGGGCTCCCTCTACCGTGCTAGTAAACTCCTCACACCTGACATTATCCTGTATCCTTACAAAGCCACCATCTGCCCATGCATGGAGTATTGTTGCCACATCTAGGCCGGTGCATCATCTACTACTCTCTCCCTCCTTGACAAGGTCCAAAAAAGAGTCACCAACCTAATAGGTCCCTCACTGTCAACCAAGATCCAGTCCCTGTCCCATCACCGCAATGTAGCATCCTTGCGCTTGTTTTACAAATACTTCAATGGATTATGCTCCAATGAATTGGCTACTCTGGTGCACCCTCGACGTAAATTCACTAGACCAACTCGACAATCAACTAAATCCCATTCATTCACTGTGGAGGTCCCCAGATGCCGGAGAGCCTTCTACTCAAATAGCTTCTTTCCTCGTGCTGCTGGCCTCTGGAACTCCCTCCCTGTCCCCTGTTTCCCCGACAGTACTGACATACAGAAATTTAAAACTAATGTAAACAGATATCTTGCTGCGTAGATCCCAATTTA
The DNA here is from genome assembly GCA_963556195.1 of Sepiola atlantica. Taxonomy (NCBI): domain Eukaryota; kingdom Metazoa; phylum Mollusca; class Cephalopoda; order Sepiida; family Sepiolidae; genus Sepiola; species Sepiola atlantica. The sequence goes on from OY744537.1 coordinate 38,450,556, forward strand.
GGTTGACCTCTCCAATCTTCTCCCCTTTTCTTTTTCTCAGTAGCCCCTTATGTCTACAGTGGTGGCCTGCCTTGTTTGGGGTGAACTATGTTAAAAAAACAAAAACACCTGAGGATAACGGTCAATGAGATGGATAGATTGTCAGTGGAATGATGATGAATATTGTGAGAGGATTGAAAATAATGAATGGAATTAATAGAATTTGACGACTTATGAGGGTTGTTTATGACAAGTGTTTATTGGCATCCCTGGTAATATTTGGTATGTTTCAGATGTATTTGTTATAGCAGAAGCCTAGAATAAAAAATATTTTTGACTAGAAATCACGTAGGAGAGGAACTACAGAAGAACAATTAAACTTGCCTAGAAAATATGTTCCGTCAGTTTAAATAAAAATATCTTTACTCATTTCAATTTTTTTTTTATTTGCTTGAAAAAAAAAAAAAAAAAGATTGAAAAAAAAAAAGAGACTTGTGATGCCTTTTGTATCTAAATTTTCTTACTGTCGTCCATTTTTTTTTTTTTTCGGGTGAAAAACTGAATAAATTCAATCAAGTTAAGATATATTGATGGCAAAAAGTTTGGATAGTACTTTTGAACTTTTCCACTTAAAAAAAAAAAAAAAGAAAGACAAATGTAATTTTGTCCTCATTTAAAAAATAAATTATTTTAGGACAAAATGTTACCACCTATTTTCCCCCATCAATGCTAAACTGTTACTCAGTTGACCCAGTTTGTCAGCAATAAAGAAACAAACAATACAGCTTTTAAAAATGGAAGTATTTCTTTAATTGTACTGAAACGAAATAAAGTTCTGTTGTATCTAATTAATGACTTTGTTATCAGTCATCTTCAAGTTAAGGTTGGGTAAAATGAACGAGACTGGGAATTAATGTCACAGGCTAGTTAGTGAATAACACTTAAGCTGTGCTCTTAAATCTGTCTTCTGGAATTCTACAGGTATAAGAATAAAAGATGTAAGTGTACGTACCCTGGGTAGATCCCGCAGTTGATTGTTATCTACATATAATTCCTCGAGCGTACGTTCCACGTTGAACACTTCGGTTGGTAAATCGGACAGACTGTTGTGTCTGTAATCCAATACATGGATTTCTTCTGTCGGAGGACGTAAACAGGGACACTTTTTAACAAATCCAGCCATGACACTTTCTGTATTAATTCAAAAGAAAAAAAAGAAATCAAAAATAATATACATGGTGTGTATGCATCTATATAAATACATACATATACATACATATATATACATATATATATATATATATATATATATATATATGTATGTATTTGAATAATATAAAGATAATTATTTTATATTAAATACTATCGTGATAGAAAGATGCTCGATATTGGGGATAGAGCATTGCTATAGGTTTGGTTTTGTTTTACAGCATATCAAACCTCTTCAGGTCATTTAATTCTGAATCCGGTCATTTTAGTGAAAGTTTTTATGCTTCAAGTTCTTTATATGTTCAAGTATTTATTCATGGTGTTTGGTTGAGTGAAAGGGGGGGGGAAGGTAGAGGAGAAGGGGAGGGAGGGAAATTGTTTTTTGTTTTGGATTTTGTAGAACATGATTGAGTTTTGCAAAGAGAAAGAAAACAATAAAACATCAATGTTTGGTGCATTTTGGGTCAGGAAGCCGATATCTTCAGACAGCCTGATCTGGTAGCACCAGAGAGCATTGCTATAAGAACTATTGAAATAATGAAAAACATAAAGTTACATACTTTATAATTTATTATAATCATCAGGTGTTTAAACAAGGAATATAATAAATATAATAAGTGACCGTTATATATATATTGTCACATACAGCCTTTGTCGGGACCACGGCGGTGAGCGCGTCACAATGATAATATAAATAAACGGTAAAAGTGTCCGGAAGTGGCTCTTAGGTTCCTAGGTCCCAATATTATCAACAGAATACGGGGGAAGCAGATTCTTCAGTTCAAGACATCACATAGAAAATGAGGAAGAATAACAAGCAGGTAAAAGACGACTCAAACACCAAGTTCAGATTCAAACAATATTTATAGAATAGTAAGAAAAGAAAGGATAAACATATATAGAACAAACAACAATAAAAAACAAAGTAATATTTTAGGGGAGAGGAATAATGTTTAACGTTAATTAATGGCGAGCAAAATCTATGAACAAAATAGTGTCCCAAACAAATGACGAGAGATAAAGGATTACTCACTCACAGAATGTAGAAGGTTGTTACAAGACTCCCCACAGGAGTATAAAAGTTTAATTATATAGGAATGTCTCAAGTCACACTCATCCAAGATCTACAATGATCTTTGGATGGAAAAGTCATCAGCAGATATCAAGATGTAAGTGTTCAGAAATCATATATATACGGGTGTAATCATGGAAGTCTCAAATGGGTGCTATGCAATCTTTACATAGGATATATATTCGTCATCTCGGTGGTAGTGTGATATATTTACAATCAACGGCGGGTTGGGTGATGCAATCTCAAAAAGACTGTTTTCGTCGAATTAACTTTTCGCATAGTAGAAAATCTTGAGGCAATCGCCCGGTTGTGGAGTAAGATTCTTTCTCTGCTTTGTTCTTTTCTTTTTCTCCTTCTTCGTCTTTTTCTTTTTTATAGCTCACAGTGCATACACTGGTGGTGACTGGTTTGCTTGACCGACAACAGCTCACTCTTCGACTGACAGGAACTCTCTGGTCGATTCGCCAACTTCCTATTTATATCTATTCTCTGATGAGTTACTAGGCGATGATACTTTGCACTCATTTGGGGTCAAGGAATTTGTGAATGTTAAGAGATGACACGAGATGTCTGACTTCCTCTCAACTAGGTTCAGGAAAGGGGCGGGATGTTGTTAATAGAATGCAAGATTCGCTATTCTTGGGTGCAATGTTAGGGGGTGGGTTGATGGCGTCAGTTCAACAGAAATAGCATTCCTCCTTTATGACTTGTTTGTGTTCAAAGGGAAAATAGAAAAGACACGGGATAAGATAGATTTGGCTCACTTTGATTTAATATTTATAAAAACATTTTATTTCTCTGATATTTTCGATTCAATCACCCTTTATTTGTTACAATATATATACACACATACATTTATCTATTACAAGCAAAAACTACCTGCAATCCAGCCGTTAAATATTCTTTTATAAATTTAATATTCTTTAATATAAATTTATTGTAATTTCAAAAATTAATTTTAATTTAAATTACCTCCTTTGAACATTAAGGAACATAATATTTTAAGAACAGTTTTAGTAATTTATCCATTTTTTATTAAATCACTTTAATTGATTACTGTTAATACTGATAAAAATATCAAATATATATATAGGAAAATAGGGCAATAAAATTACAAATAAATAACACCTAAAATTAATTTATTATGAACTTTAAGAAAATAGTTATGCAAGTTAGCCATTCAAATAGCCAGCTTCAAGTCTTTCTTCAGTACTAATATATATTATTTCACGTTTAAGCATGACAGACCAATGAAAAAATTATTTCACGTTTAAGCGTGACAGACCAATGAAAAAATTATTTCACGTTTAAGCGTGACAGACCAATTAAAAAATTATTTCACGTTTAAGCGTGACAGACCAATGAAAAAATTATTTCACGTTTAAGCGTGACAGACCAATGAAAAAATTATTTCACGTTTAAGCGTGACAGACCAATGAAAAAATTATTTCACGTTTAAGCGTGACAGACCAATGAAAAAATTATTTCACGTTTAAGCGTGACAGACCAATGAAAAAATTATTTCACGTTTAAGCGTGACAGACCAATGAAAAAATTATTTCACGTTTAAGCGTGAGGGACTGACATTATTTCAAGTTTAAACATGACAGACCGACTGACAGAACATCTTAGAGAGATGGTTGGCCGCCTGTAATAATTATTATGATCATTTTTATACTAAAATGTTGTATGAATTCTCACCGAAATCTATCCACGTTCTGTCAGCAATGGAAAAGGTTCCTCAAAAATTTGTCTACGCCAGCAAAGTTTTCCCAGGGAACTTGAGCCATGCAATAATGCTGATTTATTAATATAATAATCTGCATGTCAAAATGCCAAGAAAGAAATATTGCATTCATGGGTCAAAAACAAAGGAGGACCATTCACAGTTGAAAAATACATGCATCTCTCATTTCACTGGACTAACATTAGAATATATTTTTACGAGGCAAAAGTTAAAGAAAGAATGTAAAACAAAACAAAGATTAATGAATTTGTTTTACATAATTAATTATTAAATACAGATGTTACATATTACCTAGGATAATACACATTTAAAGTGAAGGTAAAAATGATTTGATAAATGCATGAGGCAAGTATGATTTATATGGTTTTATACTAAAGTAAATTGCACATTGGTTGGATTTGAAGTTAGATTTCAGTTACAGTTTGGAACTTATTTGTAGAAAAGGATCGTCGTGTGAAGTCCGGATAACTAGGAGATAGAAGCAACTAAGGAAATGGATGCATAAATAAGTCAATAAAGTATGTAGAATTTGGTATATTGGGTGTTTTTATCACAACGTTTCGGCCGATGTAACCTCCAACCTTCTTCAGGTGTATCTTGTCGAACTAGGGAATCTTTCTTTCGAACTCGGGAATCTGGACGGAATTTTGAACGTTAGCATGCTCTCGTTCCATCTGCCATGACAAGTCTTCAGTAATTCGCCCGCACTGAGGATTGAACTTCAAATGACTGTCACTTAGAACTGAATTTTACTTAGTACTATATTCACTGCACCAAGGGTCCTTGCAGACAATTCTAGTATGGATTTTGGGAGCCTTAGACCTATTCTTGCTTTTGATCTAACTACTTATCACTATAGATCCCTACTTATCTATTATTTATAATTATAGGTTCCCATATTGTATTGAATTCTATACTAGGTCTGCTTAGTAAGTCATTGTCGCCTAACAAGATGAGAACAGTAGTTTGAATATACCAAATTCTACAAATTATCAACCCTCATCTAAAAAATTCTGAAACATAATATCAATAAAGTATGTTTTAAGATTTAATGGTCATCGTCTTTTTCTTCATGCACGTACGTGTTGTATTCTGTTTGGGCCTTGGAACAACCAGGACCCAAGATAGATAATAAGCCACATATTGGGTAAATAGATGTACATACATCTCAGTTGAATCAACTGAAGAAAAGGCAGGCCACAGAAGATTTGGAGCGACTCAGTCAAAGATGATCTCAAGCAATGGCACATCGAAATTAATAAATGCTAGAATTGCATGGCGAGAATCTCTTCGTTTCACCATTGTCAACATGCAATCTACATTGGATGTGGAAAAGACGTGCTAAATGAAGTTATAGTTTGTGTACAAATGACTTCTTGTGTTAATTACAAGAATTAACAATTTAGGCCGCAGCCGACTCCATGAAAGTTCAGCCACCGGAGATGTGTCCCACCCAGAGCAAAGAAAGTCTTCGTTTCTTCAGACAATATCAAGAAAGTCTTCATATCAACCCTGAAGAGACGCTATACAACACATCTTCAAGCTATCTATCAAGAGAGAGAAAGAAAGAGAGAAGTATCCAGACAACAATGTCAACCCCACATGACACTAAGAGAAACGATTAGCATCTATAATCCTCCCCCCTCCCACAGATTAAAACAACTCAAATGACAGTCCGTAAACTTCTTCCCTTTGATAATGCCTGGGAGGAATATCTGTTCATAATCTAACAATTTTCAAATACGGTATTTACAGGCTGTAATCCCCTCCATTCAAAAGAAGATGGTAATGCCTGCAAGTAAGATGTCCATGCATAATGTAACAATTTTCAATATTTATTTTAAAAATGAATTCATTGAATTTGCAAAAAATTTCAATAGTTTAAAGAATTCATTGAATTTGTGAACACTTTCTATAGTATATAGTTATGAGCATAGGTAAAAAAAAAATCTGCAACATTTTTCATCGAATCTTGTATCCATAACAACAAACTACTGCTGTGTTAATAGTGTTGTAAAACAGACAAATAATGCAGGTTTATATGTCGTCTGCATATCATCAGAAATCGCACATAAGACGACGTAAATTACAGAATATATATTTTGTGAAAAATATGTAATAGAAAGAAAGAAAGAATGAAAGAAAAAAATAATAAATTTAAAAAATTAAGAATTTTTAAATGTGAGCAAAGATTGGGTGAGAAATTGTGCTTATGACTGCAGAGGCTTTTACTGTTCAAAAATGACATTCTGCTATTCCGAGAATGAAGAAGCTATGCTTTTCAAAAGTAATAAAGCTGGGTTTTTTTTTTGCACAAAGATATTTGTACACCTCAAAATGTCTGTTCCATGTAATAGGAAAAATAAAGTTAATTTAATTTATTCAACGCGCCCAAGGATAAAGTTTTGTTTTAACAGAAATCGTATGGTTCGGAAAACATTAATCAGAAATACATCAGAAGTAAATAAACATGAAAAAGTTAGAATAATAGAAGCGACTGTTAATGAACAATCAGGTAATTCTGGTAATCTGTTATTCCGTCAATCTAGAATGTAAAAGAAAGTCTCTTGAATAGCCAATCAAAACACCCTAAAAACAGAAAATGTAGGTTGAAGGGAGCGACCGGTGTGTAGGTTGTAAAAGTATAGCAGCTAAAAGACAATAGCAAGATCGGAAAACATAAAATAATGATGGTGATAGGAAGAATCTGAGCATGTGAGTGAAAATTCCTCCAACTTCCTGTATGTATGACTATGTTAGGAGAAGCTGTGAAACCAAAAAAAAAGTAGAAATTTTTAGTGATAGCAAACGAAACAGATACATATTTTCCGAAAACACACATCAAGAATTGGCCTAAAACCGTGACCGTAGCAGAATTCTGTATACCGCTTATGTTTACAGAGCTATAATGGTCAATGTAAATGGGGGAAAATTCACTTTACTTTATTATACAGATTCCATGGGTAGCATTTTGCGGGAGGGGTTCACCCTGTATTTGAGTATACTATCCTTGACACAGTTTCTGTCTTTCTCTCCCGAGAAATATTAGTGTCAATCCTTGTTGTTTGAAGTGCTCAAAAAAAGTATTTTGTAGAGAAACCAAGAAAGAGTTATTTTGATTCTTACATTGTTAGTACAGTTTCAGACACGGCAATACAATGTATCAGATAAATGGACTAACGACCATCTTTATTCAGACTGCAAGTGAACAAGAAAATAAGGGGACACAACCGTGTATATAACAAACAATAACTCACACTTAAAACAAGCATGACATGCACAAAGGGTCTCTTATCAAGCTTTGCTAGTGTTGTCCTGATGAGGACAAATAAATATCTTTATATCAAAGTGAAAATAGAATTGAGAATACTTCGTTGCAGACAACACAGAAAGGCTCATAAAATATAGTTGAAACCAGAGGTGATGCATCAGCTGTAAAGAATCCAACTCCGTAATCTGAAATCAGATTTCAAAAAAGGTGGGGAGTAAGAGGCTTTTTTATTTAAATGTAGCAAGACAATAGGTAAAAATAGGGTTAGAATGGTAATTTCTCACGTAAAGCTTAAAACTAAGTTGAGTGGAATTTTCCAATCAGAGGCCGAGTAACAGCTATGTGTGACATCACAGTTACAGGAAATCGCTAAGTTGACATGGTAAATGGGTAGAGAAGCTTTGTCTCTTTCGACTGAACAGAGAGAGAGAGAGAGAGAGAGAGCGAGAGCTTGGATAACTGCTGCCTCTCCCTCAATGGCCGAGGGGTTAGGTATTTTATGCATATACATGTACGCTATGAAGAAAGAATAAAACCCAAAACAATTACATTATAAGATGTTCCTTTATTAATAACGTTTATGAAAGTTGTTATTGAGACAACGTCTACTACGACAGAGAGAAGAGAAGATGTGAACTTCGGCTGACACCTCACCACTGCGACTACAGATATTCGACCAGCTGATTCTGAAAACAAAGTAGACGCACTGTGGGGATTAAAGAACACCCAAGCTAGACTATCATCACTATCACAATCATCATTCGGTTTATTTGTTAGATCAGGCCACAATTAATCCTCTTATGAGGGTGGGGCCTGATTGTCTAGTTGTATTTCGATTCAACATAGTTTTTAAGGCAGTTTTACGGCTAAATGCCTATCCTTCACCAACTTGAACACTTTTGGCAGTCCAAGACCTCCACTGTTTCCATCTAACTAGGGCTGATGTGGTTTCCACTTGAGTACGCACCAATGTCAGATATTACCTGTGAATTGACAAAGACACTACTGTCACCCAAGTTGTGAAAGCCCATCCAAAGATAGAATTCGCCACATACCCTGTGGCCGGCGATTGGATTGGGTAGTGTCAGGACGTGTTCACATACCAATGGGCCCTGCATACTGCACTCCTAGGCCTCCAATCTACTCCGAGATCCCTAGCCAATTAGCCTAGGGTGGCAAGGCGCTCAGCATCCATGGTGTATTACGGGGATGTTTGGCTAGAGTCTTGTTGGTGGAGAGGTTATATACCAGCAGAGAAGAATTACGCACTCCAAGGACTACTCATATACACACAGCAACACCACTTTACACATCACACAAACCTGTGGCATATACCACCACACCAACAATTAGGAGCAAAACCTGATATAGCCTTCTATTCACTACAAAGCGAGTTACAGTGAAATAATATTTTTTGCAGTGACAAACTCGGTTGAAGCAAGTTTTCTTTCTGTTGCTGAATCATTTTTTTTTTGTCTGAAAGAAGAATTAAAAACAGCTGTGAATGAAGATTGCTCAAAACATTCTGAGTAGTTTCCAGAAATTTTTGGGCACTCTCAAATAATATCTCTAAACAAAATTCTAAATGTTATTCCTTCTTGGTCAGCTGAGGTCAATTCTGTCTTTTTGTGTGTGTGTGGGGGGGGGGGTGTTATGGCCCTGTGGATACTCTATTTTTTAGAAATATCTAGAACAAGAATTAAGTATCACTGAAATAAATGTTGTAGAATTGACCCCTCTAAATATGAATCCTCGCCTTGTTGAAAAGATACACACAACTTCAGAAAGGGGGGAAAGGGGGAGAAGGGGGAAAGGGGGAGAAGGGGGAAAAGGGGGAAAAGGGAGAGGAGGATGAAAGGGGGAAAAGGGAGAGGAGGATGAAAGGGGGAAAAGGGAGAGGAGGATGAAAGGGGGAAAGGGGGAGAAGATGAGAGAAGAGAAGGAGGAGGGAAGAGAAGGGGGAAATGGAGAAGGAGAAGGGGGAGAAGGGGGAGGAGAATGGAGAAAAGAGAAGAGGGAGAAGGGGGAAGGGGAGAAGAGGGAAAGGAAGAAGGAGAATGGGGAAGGAGGAGGATGAGGAAAAGAAGGAGAAGGAGGAGGTACTCATGAATATCAAATGGCCATGTTGACAGGGAATTTATAAATAGCCCCTCCCCTCATCTTCTAAAAAATTAAAATGACAAATTTCAAGAGGTTTAATTAAACTAAAAACTTGAAAGCAAATTAAATTCAAATTATTTAAAAATAAAATATATTTTTTATCATTAAATTTTACTGATGTTTGAACTCCATTCATCCACATATTTAATTACTCAGTATATCTTGTTTCCAATGGGGGAAGGGGTAGTGTGTGTGATTAGTGCATGGGATTGGTGGATATGAGATGTTTCGGGAGAGTTGTCGCTCCTAAATATGGTCGTGATGTCACATGAATTACATATGCTATGAATTTTTTCGAACAAGCTATTCACATATGGTAGACAAACTGGGGAGTAGTGTCCTTTGATATGTGATCCAGATTTCTTGGAGCTGATGTCATGATCGTTGAGTAGTTATTTCGGTGGAGGGTTTCTCTCAGGTTCTCCATCTCCACTTGATATGTATTTGTGTTACTGAAACGAGATTGCCTTTTTGGGTGGGATGGGGTAGGTGGTGGTGATACTAATTATGACAAAACGTGCACGAAGTTAAGTTTGGAATTTAATGCAGAATGCATTGATGGAATTCGAATACAATATTGTGAGTTGGGGATCGATTTGAAAAATAAACAAAAGTGGGTGAGTTAAGATATGTAAAAACAAACAATGTAATAGATACTAGCTGTGGAATCAAAAACGTCAGAGCAAATTTTGCGATTGGGTAGTGATGACATCCTCCACGCTTGTTCTCACTAGGTGGGGGATACTCGGAACCTCCATGGTACATAAGATAAAAGAGTGTGAGAAAACATTGTAACATCAAATAAAGTGAGCAATGAAAATTCCTTTTTGTGTTTTTCGAGTCTTCATTGTAAACCAGCCGATGAGGTAAAAATAATTCCGAAAATGCTAAGAGAATTCTCCAACAGAAGGAGAAGTGCTTCTTTTTTTAGTATTATATAACATGGCATCCTCAACGAAGACGTTGGCTCCTCTCGCAAATAATTAAAAGGCCAAACACGTTACACTGCTGCAGATTGCCATTGCTCAATGTTGTAGGCAACCGATAATTCTTTTCTTTACATTGTATGGATGATGCGAGTTGCAGTTTTGTCAAGTGAAAGTTGGCTTTTGGTGTACAGATGACCTGAACTCTTTGTTCAGTGTAAGTTATCAACACATCTAAGGATGATTCCATAGCGTGGAGTTCACATGCAATGGAATCTGATTGATGTTTGTTATAAAGTTGAAACTTTTGCTTAGAATTTATTTCTCAGAGGTTGTCAACTGGCGCTTATTTTTGTTGACAGTGGCTCTTATTGGTGAATAGTGAGTTAGAATCTTATATCCTTCGCTTTCCAATTTCCTCATTTGGCGAGATTTTACCTCCTGAAATTCTTGCTTATGACATATCCAAGTATTATCGGATACAAGATTTGTCATCAGTCAGGGATACACCTTCCATGAAAGGGCCGAGCTGGTTTGTGATTTTGGTCTGTAATTGATGTTTCTTGCGCCCATTGTTGTGGATTCTATCTTGGACGAGCTTGTGCCCTAATCCTCTTGCCACCATTTGTGTTCTCATGGAAATGACTGCTAGTTTCAAGGTTAATCTTGCTGAAATTAGATTTACATCGTTGCAACAGTTTTCTGGTGATCATCACGTCTTGTATTGGGACCAACAATCTACCAGTGTGGACTAAAAGGGTTCAGTTCGAAATTCTGTCCAGGTTTCAGAGTTCAGTCATTAGGTTTCCAACTTTCAAAAGATCCCCTTTATGAAAATAACATCCAGTAGTCTGAATAATGCAAATAATGGAGGTTAAATAGAATCCTTCAAGCAAATGCAAGTGGTTAGGGTTAGGGGTTGGGGTGGTTTGCTCTCTATACTTAGATTTCTATTTTTAGACCAAGTTCACATTTTGCCGCTTATGAGACCTGAATATGTTGTAAGGTGATCTGAATTTCTGCTCTGTCAATGGACCTTAGTAGAATAGAAGCAACGAGTTCCAGAGTGGGGAGTTGAACAATTTCTCAAAGACTCAGTTCATTAAAACAAACTCCAAAGTCAGGAGTTAGATTTTATTCAGACCCATCTCCCCCCACATCAGATTAAGGAGTCAGCAATTTTTGCAGGAGTCTGGAGTCTGTGCATCTTCTTTTTTTTTTTTAACAGAGTTAGAAGTCAGATTTCTTTCAGCCAACTCCCCACTTCAGATGCGAGAAGTCGTGGAGTCAACACTTTTTGTAGACATCAAGAGTCTGTTTTTTTTCTTTTTTTTTTAGCTAACTTCCCAGCTAAGGTTACCCAGATTTCTTTTGTTATCATAACCTTTATCCCTACCACCAAGGAACAAGTCTATAAGGCATAAAGGCGCGCGCGCGCACACACACACACACACACATCAACACGAAAATTAACAAGCATGATACAAACCTTGGCTGGAAGTGGGTAAACTTTCTTCCGAAATTGTTTGCATTTGAGGAATACTAAGAGACGAAAAAGTCATTGGTTGCCTTAGTGCAACGGTGTGTTTCATGTGCGGAAAGTGGCTGAAATAACTGTCCTTTCGCCACATCCTTTGGCGTGCATTGCCAAATCGCGAGGGGTAAATTGGACGACTATACATGGTGATTGCTTTGTCAATAGGATGCACACACACACACACACAGAATTAATATATAATGTATCTACACATAGTTGGCTTTCAGCTAGTGGCTTGATTTGTAAACCTTTTTAAATGGAAACCTAAAAAGGATTTGACCAAACAGTTCTCAATCTTCAGAAATAGAATGTTTAGAGATAGATAATAGTATGTATGTATATATCCCCCATTACACTGACGAAGGCCGAAGAATCGCGGGCAAAAATTTTTTCTCCTTTTAACAAAACCTTTTTATTTTTTAATATAGGGGACAATTGATATTCCTACACGTCAAAATATAGAAATAAATAAAAGATATATTAAAATATATACCTTTTACATTAATTTTTTTATACATACATACATATACATACATATACATACATATATATATATATATATATATATATATATATATAGACTAACACAGTAAGATCAAATATTATATGCTTTTTTATCTTTTGATGAAAAAAAATTAGTGCTATTTTACAGACTGAAAAAAAAATGGAAAACGTTATACTAATATCGTAATATTACTTGTTTCATTCGAGTTTAGTAATATTTACTTGGGGCTACAATTCTCTTGCATATTTTTAAGTCGTGATTTTAAGATTTTTTTTTTTCAAATTTGGTTTAAAGCAAAAAAATTCTTGCTTTATTTTTGAAAGTTTCAAAACTTATCTAAATTTTCTCTGCATTTTCTTTTCTTTTTTTATTTAAATTCTGTGTAAGCAAATGTTTTGTTGCATAAATTTTCTCTGTATATTTTCCCTTTTCCTTTTGTTCTGTCTTAACCTGCTACGACGGACCGATAAGAAAATAATCCTTCAGAATGGAATATCCTCGGCTGTAAACAATCACAATCCATTTTTTTAAACATGAATAATCCAATCGGATTAAATGAAGCGTGCAGATCCAATCGAGATAAACAAGGTTTTAAAAATCACAAAGAATTTGAAAAACAGATGGAACTCAACATGGTAAACATGAAACCTATCTCTTATTCAGAAGGTTTTTAAGAGAGCAACTGCGATGCCACCCAAGTTCATTAGGAATATGAAGAAAAAATGCTTGTCGCATAACCTGAAACAAATTGTTCACAAATTACTTATGCCGAATATCGTACAATGAAAGGAAAACCGTGTGAGAAAAAAAATGAAGAAAAAAAAACATATCTTCATTCAGGTGTTTTCCTTTTTTAATATACAGCCAACTTCCTTCATTTGCAATTCAAATGTTCTTGGCTATCAGGCTCGTTCAGGTTAGATTCCCAGATTTACGGGAACATTGGCTTTTTCTTTCGTACATGGTTAAATTTACTCAGGCTAAATATATACTTGCTGAGAAAATATAATAATTAGACAGGCGATATACATACATACATTATATATATATATATATATATATATACACACACATACAAACATATATATATATAAATATATAATTATTACTTGGTTGTCCGTCGATGACAGTCCTGCCTCTCCTACTGATGAGTGCTTACGCCTGTACAGCCCAATCCATGATATAGTATATATATATATACAAAGTAAAGTCAGATATTCCCCTATTTCAATGACCGGTATAGCTCCGTAAACACAAGCGTCATATAGCAATATGCTTCATATGCACTTTAGTCACTTATTGGTAGAAAAAAAAAATCAGTTTTGTTAGAATTTGCCAATTTTTATATTTTATCCGCTAAGATGTTTTCTTCTAAGTTGGTAACTTCAACTTGTGAATAATCCCTTCCCCCATAATGATAAGTGCTCATCCTTCAACCCATATCATCGCCCGTTTGGACGCTTGATATAGTAGCACTTCAAACAAGTCCCAGTATCGCTATGATAACCAGATGTAGCAGTTACGTATAGGCATTAACCCTTAAATTATTGGAAATAAACATCCCACTGTCATCTAAGGCATTCTCATCTGTGACAGTACCGACAGGACCAACCAGGCTAATTTTGAATAAAATTGACTTTTAACAGTTCAGTTATACTCACTTCATGGGCATAGTGCCCATCTTTTTCATACTGCCACCCGGACTTAGGGTTAGTGTTAAGGTTACTAAAGGGCATGTTATTTTTTTTTCATATCAAATATTACCTTCCTTTCAGTATTTGAGTATAGACAATTATTTACAAAAAAAAAAATTCCTCGCCTCTACATAAGTACGTTTCTGCAAGATGCTCTTTCGTAATTATGGAATAATACAAACGTTTAGAGGTTTATTATTATATTTAAATGTCGTACCGACAGATCATTACAATTAATATTTATAAATAATTTTAAAAATTGAGTAAAAATACTTATATGAGGTTCAGAGTTGGGAACATGAGTTTCTTGGGTTCTTCAATTTTGCTGGGCAATGCCCGGGCACAGGTCCCGCTAGTAACATATAATATATATATATATATATATATATATATATATAATGTAGTTTGCCTGTTTGTTTTTTTATAATTGTGTACTGGCGGATCTAATCTTTGCTCATCAGTATATCCCTGAAGAGGAGCCGAAGAGGTTTTGAAACAATTGTCTGATACTCAAACTATGTTTATTTTAATATACAGGGTGTTTCAAAAGTCTTGGGAACATTACAAATGCGTATATCTCATGAACTATTCCAGGTAGAAAAATGAAACTGGTGCCATTTTAAAGCTTGCTTAATCAAGTTTTTGGTCATACTAATGATTTTCGTGTTATCTTTCCAGGTGCAGTAATGGCGTTCTCTAAACAAGACAAGGCATTTTGCGTCCTCCAATTTGCAAAGACTGAATCGTGGACATGTGTTCAGCGTGCATTTCGCAGGAAATTTAAAAAAGAAGCCCCTGAAAGGAAATCCATTGTCAGATGGCATGCTAAATTTGTGAAAGATGGGTGTTTGTGCCCAAGTAAGCGAACAGGTCGCCCTTCAACTTCAGAAGATGCAGTTGAGCAAGTTCGGACAGCCTTTCAGCGGAGCCCCCGTAAATCAGTGAGAAGAGCCAGCAGGGAACTTCAGCTTGCTCCAGCAACTGTCTGGCGTGTCTTAAGGAAACGACTGCAAATGGTACCTTACAAGCTCAAGTTGGTCCAAAAGTTGAAGGACACTGATAAGCTACTTCGCCGTGACTTTTGCATTGCAATGCAAGAGAAGTTGGAAGATAACGGCTTTGATGACCGGCTTGTTTTTAGCGATGAGGCGACCTTCCATCTGAATGGCAAAGTTAACAAGCATAACACTCGCATATGGGGTACTGAGAATCCTCATGAACTTCTTGAGCACGAGCGAGATTCACCAAAAGTGAACGTGTTTTGTGCAATTTCCAAGAAAGGTGTCTATGGACCGTTCTTCTTTGAAGAGGCAACTATCACTGGTGAATCCTATCTCAACATGCTGGAAGACTGGTTAATGGCTCAGTTGGAACAAGCAGAATCTGATGACTTCATTTTTCAACAAGATGGTGCACCACCACACTGGAGTCTTAGAGTAAGGCAGTTTCTTAACACAAGGCTGCCTGGTAGATGGATTGGGAGATCTGGGCGAGGTGATGACGTTCTCATGCCCTGGCCTCCTAGGTCTCCAGATCTTACCCCGTGTGACTTTTTCCTTTGGGGCTTTGTCAAGCAACAAGTCTATGTGCCGCCCCTTCCAAGAGATATTGACGAACTAAAGGCTCGAGTAACGGCAGTTGTGGGAACCATTGACGTCAAGATGCTGGAACGCGTTTGGCAGGAAATGGACTATCGACTAGATGTCTGCCGTGTGACGAATGGTGCTCATATTGAGCAACTTTGAAGATTCCCCACAAAACTTGAAACTTTAACCTTTCCAACGATACCAATTTCATTTTTCAACTAATAGTTTTTGAGTTATTAAAAATCGTTATGTTCCCAAGACATTTGAAACACCCTGTATATATATATATATATATATATATATATATATATATATATATATATAGGATCAAATATAAACCAAAGTAAAACTTTTAGTAGATGGAACCTATTTAAGTGCGTTTTGGATTTACTTGTAATTTTGAGCACTTTCTCCACACTGCTCCCACGCAAAGAGATTTTTTCACGTTCTACAATTCATCGGACTTTTTTTCAACGGAAATTTACCACCCGGACAATCTGCATATCTTTTTTACGGAACTTTTTTCATTCTCTGCGGTTTTTTTTTAAATTTAAAAAAAAATAATTTTCATATTTTTCAAATATTTAAACTTTGTTTTTTTCGAAAGCCAACTTATCTATCTGTATTTCTCCTCTGATGATAAGATCTCAATCTTTGAAAAGCCTTGGCTTAAGGAAAGAATAATAAACACTAGTTTATTACTGAATACACCTTGCATTGAACAATTGAAATTTGAAATAAATTTGGACAATCGTCTCATATTTATCACTCTTTTTTCTTCTATCTCTCTCTCTATATATATATATATATATATATATATATATATATATATATATATTATTATTATAAGCTCCCTTCACTAAAGGCCAGGCACTCTGAGTGAGCTTAATAACAAGCAGTACAAATAGCTTCATGCAAGATCCAAACACAGTTTGTTGATCACTTTCAACTGCTCGTGTAAATTAGCCGCCGACTCGCTATTTACAAAGTTAAATTCCTCCTTAATTATTAGCTAATTCCCTATGGCTGAGGGGTTAACGCTCTTGACTGCAAATCAGTGGCGATTTGTGATCAGAGTTCGAGCCTGCTGACCGTTAGAAATCCTGCACTGAAGATTGTGTTAGCATGAAACATCGATGTCTGTAGGTAATAAATAATTAATATTTATTTACAAATATTATTATTATATATATATATATATATATATATATATATATAGTCATCCACAGACAGCTTTTTCGTTATATCACAGTATCTCAGTATGGCTAGACATGGTGAGTGTTTCAAGCTGAGATTCAAAAGCGAACCATCAACATAGTAGTAAACTGTTACCACATATAGGCCATCTTGGCAACCCACGATGTATATATATATATATATGTATATATATATATATTAGCTGCCCCAACCTAATTTGATTGCAGTCAGTGTAAAGCTGCACGCGAGTTTGACAAATATATGTTTAGAGTTATTTAAATTTAGAAGGTTCACGTGTACACTTGTAACCGAAAACATTCTGAAAAATTCCGAAACCCCTTGTAATCGAAAAACTAACAAAACCAACCAGTATTGTTTGTTTTTGTTTAATGACCTTTCAACCGTTATAAGGTCATCTCAAGTCAAACTCTTTTTCCTCAATCCAGACGGTTTTTACAATGTTTCTTCTTTGTGAAGGTGTTTTTAAAGTGTGTGATTTAACTATTCATAATGTGTGCGCATTCTTGTTTGATTTTTAGATTTTGGTATGCTTTATTTTTGTTGTTTGAGATATTATTTGGGCCATTCTTTTGAAGAGAGTTTTTCAAATTGTTTGTTTGGAGACAAGATAATTCACATTTCTATGCAAGTTAATTGGTATTTGTTTCTTGTCAGATGTTATTTTGTTAGTACTGGATTTTTTCTCTCATTTTATTGATTTATTTTTTTAAATATGTCCATACAAATTAGTTTCTTTAAGAAACCATATTATTTGAGAAAAAGCTATATTTTCAAATAATGTTTTTATATTTGTTACTTTTGCTGTGTATATTTTTTGGCATTTGATTAATATGTTCTATTGTTAGTTCTTCATTCCATTGGTTACACCGAGATTTATCTTCTCCAAGCAGATTTATGTTAGTCAGTCTTGTGTGGCCGATACCTATGCGTGTTAATACGGTGTCTTCCCTTCGATCGGTTAGCATGTTTATGTGGTTTTGCTGTTCTGGGTTGATGTTCATACAATTTGTTTTGCGGAAAGGTGTTCCATATTACATTGATTAAACCCCATTTTAACCAAAAAATTGTAAAAAAAAAAAAAATGAAATATGTGTAGTTAATGAAAAGAAAAAGCACAACAAAAATGAACATAAAATACAGCTTGTTAAAAATGAAGAAAAAACACTGTTGAACGATCTGACATATTTTATTTGAAACCTGTTTGTTTATCATATTTATTGTTTTAGATACTTTTGCACGGACGGAACTAATTAGAAAAATCAAAATGGTAGTATCCAACATCCAACTGCAGTTATTTGTTTGTTTCGTAAATGCAATCTTTGCATAGGGGACAATTTTTTTACATTTTCCACGATTTAAGTTTTTATCATCTTACATAAACAGAATAACGTGTTTGTAGAGTGTGTGTCTTTGTAATTATACAATCGTAAAAAGCCACGTCCTTATTACGTTCAATTAGCTTTCGCTTATTAAGTCCCCTCGCTGACTACTAAAAAATTTACGTATTACGAAAAGTATAAATGTTTTTGCAAATGAAACAAATCACTGTTTAAATTTTCTTTTTATTGCAAATACACGGTCTAACCATAACCCTAAGCCTAACCTTAACCTCGTATAAAAATTGCATTTTTAAATATTCCTATTTTGCTTTAGTGTGTGTAAATTTAATGAAGTTTATTCAAAATGCTGTTTATGTTTAAAATAAATTCTATGCGTTTATTCGTGCATAAATTAAAAGGATTATTAATTTAATTTTTATTATTCGTTTTTCGCCCTATCATCAACATATTTTGTTTAACATCCGTTTTACATGCTGGCATGCATTGAAAACCTTTCAGAAATTGCTTTTAAAAATAACCTATCTCTGACCAAGTCTTTATTTATACCTCTTTCTTTCAAGTCAATTTTATCACTTCGTCCCATGTTTTCTTACCCTTCCCCT
The DNA here is from genome assembly GCA_963556195.1 of Sepiola atlantica. Taxonomy (NCBI): domain Eukaryota; kingdom Metazoa; phylum Mollusca; class Cephalopoda; order Sepiida; family Sepiolidae; genus Sepiola; species Sepiola atlantica. The sequence goes on from OY744537.1 coordinate 38,469,402, forward strand.
GTGAACTGGACCTGTTATCTCAACTGTTCTACATCTACTAAACCAAGAACCCTTATTCTTTCAACATGCCATATCATCAAAGTCTCCTGTTCTACACACATCTCCTTATACTGTCCAGATTTAATCTTCCTCTGAGGTCATCAGATCTAAGCCTGATTTTAAGAATCACATTACACATCCATTGTATCATTCTTTTATCATTCCTCTCCATGCAACGCATGTCCTCAACCCTTAATGGCCAGGTTTCACTTCACACTGCGTACACATGCCTGGTAGACTTATATTTTTCAGCATTTTCATTTTGATATTTTCATCCATATGTAGGTATGCCTGAAAAGTAATGGGACTTGTGTCTCAAACAATTCATTTCAATTTCTCCCCTTATTAGATTCGAAACCGACAGTACCAATGATGTTCTGAACTTCTGTAATACATATATAAATAAATATTACGCCCAAACTCGATAACGAAAAGATAATCCACATCGAATCTAATGCACTTTGGAAAACCAAAGCAACAGACAGCAACATCCATTGTATATCATTCTCATAAAATTTGTCTCCATGCAACGCATGTCCTCAACCCTCACTTGCCAGATTTCACTTCCATACATCATCACTCTGCATACGCATGCCTGATAGACTCTTACCTTGATTGAGTGTTTAAGTACTGAAGTTTGTCTGAAGCACTGTTCACTATGTAAGTATATCTTTGAAAATGAAAGATAAGCACTGTTCAGTATTTTACAAGTAAACTATGTACTTGTGCACGGTCACCAATGAATTGCTATCATATGAAAGTTAGAAGTTTTGAAAATGACCTTAGAATTCCCAGAGGTCACAAATTAAATGACAACAAAATGAGAAAAATGTGAATCATACGTATAAGTGTTTGAATGTAATTATTAAAATGTAGGCATAATGTAAGTAAAGTAAAATAACTGAATAAATATGTACCTAGTGATTGTCGACATCATTTTGAATTTTCCACTTGTAAGAAATGCAGTCAAAATGGTGAGTCTCGTGCAGTTCACCCTACTGAAAGAATTATCGGGCTGGATAGAATATGTAATCAAAGAAATTGAGTGGGATTTATTTGTTTTATGTAAAGAACAAACTGGGTAGCTAGTCAGAAGCAAATAGCGATTTGGCAGGTGCATTGCTATTTAGGTCTAACTTAGAAAATTTGACGCTATTATATATATATATATATATATAGCACTGGATAAAGTGAAAGAATAAAATAAGGTGGAAATCAAATTTTATTCTTTCACTTTATCCAGTGCTATTAATGCTCTATCCAGTATATTGAGCTTCAGTTTTATGCAGATTTTTACTAATTAAAGATATTAGTTGCCTCTTATATCTTTTGTTGTATTACCTTATATATATATATATATATATATATATATATATATTAGATGTACCCACAACTTGTTGGGTCACAATCACTACTACACTATTTATTCTACGTTGATTTCATTCATAAATTCATAAACTCTGACATATCTATCAAGATACTCTTCTTGCAAAACTAAAAGTAATACATATTTTTACTTCTATGTTATCTCCATTATTATTAATATTATTATTTTTGTATAGAAGTAAACGGATCCATTATTCGCCATCTAATTCACATAAATGTTTGTGGTATGTACAGACACATGTATGTAAATTAGAGGGCAATGCTAAAAAAGAGAGTCACTCTTTCTGTAAATGCTCACAGACATTAAGCAATATTAGAGAGTTGCTGAATCAACAGAGTGAGAGGGTAAGAGAAATACATGTTCAGTTAATTATAAATTACAGCTAATTAGAACAATTAAAAGAGAATTTTCTTTCTAACATAATTCAATCCCAACTCTAAAGTATCTTTTGCCATGTATTTTGTGTTATTAAAGTACATAGGAAAAGCCTTAGGGAAACACACGTTTATTAACTCACATTAAGTAATAATAGATATAATATAATAAAATGTATGTATATATATATATATATATATATATATATATATATATATATATATATATATATATATATTGTGTGTATTTAGACAACATTTTCTCATTTATGCAAATATTGTTAAAAATAACAGAATTCGTCTGTTTAATTATACTTTTTTTATGGTCTTTTGATGGTCTTTTTTGTATTAAAATCAAAAAAATAAATAAATCTTCCATAGGTTTCACGAACGTTTTCGATTCTTCGTCGAATCGTCCTCAGGTGCCACAAACAAATGAACAAAAAAACTGGATAAAGAGAATTTAAAAAAGACGGTGGAGAAACGCGCATAGAACGTTTTCGGCATTGTTCTAGGAAGTCATCAGCGATTTTTAATTCAGCAAAGATGGATGACATCACAAAACAAAATCGCATTAAGTTAAGCATTTTAAAATGTTACCACTGGTTTCATTAAACAGACGAATTCTGTTATTTTTAACAATGTTTGCATAAATATATATATATATAATTATTTTTATTTACACAATGTACAAAATCTGCGACACTGTACATGTCTGTGTAAATAAAAATAATCATATATAAAAGCTCTATTGGATATTGAGCACTTTTTATAAACCCGGTTGAAATTCTTTGGATTACTACCCTGTGGATGTTTTACCTGGATTATTATTATTATTATTATTTATATATATATATATAGTAATAAAATAATATAATTCTCTCATGGAAGTATGTGTGTTGGTGTGAGTATGAATATGTATGCATGTACACACTTGTATACAAATAGATATAATATATATATATATATATACACACACACACAGTGTATAACATATTTGATGAGAGATTCATACATACACAGAAAAAATGACTCAGCAGAAACAGATTATGTCTTTTTACTGAAAAACGCTTTTACGGATAAGAATAAATATATTGTTTTGCCATTATGAGGTATGAATCGCCAACATACTAGGATCACATGGTCGATGTTCATATTGGGCATCACTAACTATGGAGACTTTTATTGATTACTTACTGTCACAAGGGTGTTCATTACCCTTTTTCTCAACTGCACTCTATACATAGGCATTCAAAAGATTGAGATCTAGGGACCTATGAAGCCAAATGTTAGAGGTCATGTGATCATAAATTTAAAAAATTTCTTTAGGGTTAGGATTAGCTCTGATTTAACAATTCTTTGTACCTTTTCTAATGTAGAATGGCCTTTACTAATCACATAAGACTTGTATTTTATGTATGTTTTGCCATTGTGATACACAGAGCCCTTTTGCACTCAAATTCATGGATCTTCTAGGGTTACCACTAATGGTGTGCCGAATACATTTAGACATTGTGTGTTTAGGATGTCTCTTATACGATACCTTTCTTTCTTAAACCATTTTACTCTTTGTGAACAAAAGATCAAATGATTTAAAAATGGTCCTATTTCTAAATTGCTATATTCAGCCTTTATATGTTTGGAAAGTTTTGAGATGAGGATTGATAATTTGGATTATTTGGATTATTCTCACAACGTTTCGGCCGATGTAACCTCCGACCTTCTTAAGGTACATCTTGTCGAACCCGGGAATCTGAGACTTTTATGATCTATGATACTTAAATGTACAAATTTTTCACCCAGGCAATGCTGGGTACTTCTGCTAGTCCGTAAGATGTGAAAATTGCTGATCCTGTAGCTGTTTTATAATCTATCGAATTACCAATTTATTCGGTTCTTGCAGTTGCTTTGCAGTGGCATACAAAATGCTAGTAATATTCTGCCCTGACAGTTCTAAATGGAAAAAGAATTGGCACATCTTTGAGGAAGACGTTCACTTTGTGAGTCAGGTTGAAAAGCCTTGGCAGCAGCAATCTTCTGCTTGAAGGCAATTTCAGGCTCTCTTCTATTTTATGACAACTCAAACATTCAGAATTCTCTTTGAAGCAATGAACAACCGTTTTAATTCTTGCTATACAACATAACGCTCAAAGGGAATACTTCAGAAAGTCTTCTCTCCGCCAAGCTTCATCCAACAATTGATTAAGCCTTTACAAGTCTTTACATGGGTGAATGTGTTCTCGTCCCTAGGCAACATGTCTTTTACTTTCTTTACTCATGTGGAGGAGGAGGAACAGCAGCAAGTGGTCCCTAAAAACCAGGGTTACACAAATAATGGTTTAGAGTTTGGCTGGAAAAAGATGAAAAATCTTTTTTTATATAATTTATAAGTTTAAAACATTCACTCAGCTTGGATTTTAAAACTTAATTCTGCAGATGGCTACTTGAGCTCACATTGCTAAGAGTTTAGAATCATAAGAACTGATTTGAGTGAACAATAAAAGTTATAAAATTATATATATATATATATATATATATATATATATGTGATTTTTTGAAAGCTTACCAAAGCATTCCGTTCAGGAGTCCAATCAACACCACAAAAGATTTTTTTCATTCAGAAATTATTTATTTATCATTTTTCAAATTAAAGAGTTTTTTACCTACACGTGTTTCATTACCAAGCAGGTACTTGCTTGGCAGATCATCATGGAAAATTGAATAAGAATTACAACAACCGGCAATACACAATGTGGTGTTGCTTTCATTGAGGTCACTTAAGTGAAGAAAAAATATATAAAATAAAATAAAATAAAAAATAGAAAATAAAAAATATAAATATAAAAGAAATAAAAACAGAAAAATAAAAGGTAAACAGGAAAAATAGAGAATGTCTTAGATGAATATCTCGAATGATTTTCACAATATTGTTGCTTCTAGGCGAAACAGCAAAAAATTAATCCCAAACCAGCAAAAACAGCAAAATAATTAGTCCCAAATGCACTCCAATGAAACAGTAATAATGAGCGAGAATACACCCTTTCGACGGGCGGCACAACTATGAAAAGTATCCCCCCCCCCCAAATAGAGACCAAAACAGTCAAAATTCCGTTTCCAAGTTACTGATATTATTGGCATTCCAGATCTATTCCATCCAAAGGAAAGGCGACACCAAAGTCCGTTTGTAATGCATGCGGTCATGCTGGCCTTATTTCCAGGGCTAACTCGCTCCTTTTCGAGATGGACACATAACGAGGCAAATTAATATATATATATATATATATATATATATTTATATGGTGAGTTTGTTAGAATTTGTTTTTCTAATCAAAATTGAGTGCTTAACATTTTTTAAATATAGTGATGATGATGATAAGCAAATCAACAGAAATGAAAGAGAAGATCATAGACATTAGAATTAAAAATATGTGGTGCGTTTATGAAGTTGAAGGAGTGTTTTTTTATTTTATTATTTGGATAATTCGGACTACTGTTCTCATCTTGAGTTATCTTCACAATGTTTTGGGCGCTGTAACCTCCGACCTTCTTCAAGTAGATTTTTATGAACTCAGGAATATTTCTGTCAGACTCGGGAATTCCGTTTGAAATTTCGTCCAGATTCTCAAGTTCGACAGAAATATTTCCGAGTTCGTAAAGATACACCTGAAGAAGGCCGGATGTTACAGCAGACGAAACGTTGTGAAGATAACACTCAAGATGAGAACAGTAGTCAAAATAATCCAAATTCTCAATCCTCATCTCAAAAATTCAGAAACATGTATTTTGTTGTTTTTAATTATTAACATCGATGTCATGTAAAAAGTTTTCTTGGGAATGTGATGTAAAATAGCTAGCCTGAATCTAATAAAGGATGAAATAAATCCGACAGCTAAAATGGAAAATGAAAAGATCTGAAACTCAAAATCCTTCTCAACGTTTCGTCCAACTGTTGTGTGGGCATTTTCAAGAGTAAAGCTGAAATGTGGCAAAGGATGAGATCTTTAATTTGGGGGAATATATATAGTAGTTAGTGTATAATAAATTTAAATATGTGATGGGAGAGCAGGTAAGCAAATACTCACATACATATATATGTATATAAAAAAAAAATGTTTTTTTAACATTTTCCATTTTAGCTCATATATATATATATATATATATATATATATATATATATATATATATTCTTTTTATTATCTTTTTATTTCATTAATTTGACCTTTTATTCTTTTGATTATCTTATTCTTAATATTATTACTATTATTATCTTATTATTACTATGATTATTATTATCTTATTATTATTACTATGATTATTATTATCTTACTATTATTATTACTATGATTATTATCTTATGACTATTATTATTATCTTATTGATATTATTATTATTACTACTATTATTATTATCACTATTATTATCTTATTTTATAATTATTACTATTATTATTATCACTATTATTATCTTATTATTACTATTATTATTACTATTATTATCTTATTATTATTACTATTATTATTATTATCTTATTATTATTATTATCTTATTATTATTACTATTATTATTATTCTGATCTTCTCTCATTCATTTACCCTTATTGCTTTTCCTCTTTATTCTCATATGTCTAGTTCTTCTGAGTCCTTCTTTATTTCCTCTGTTTCTTTCATCTTTATTACCATTTATTTCCTTCCTCTTCTTCTGTGATTCTCTCCAGTTCTTTGATGTTCTACTGAGTCTTGTCATCTCTTGGCTACTTCCTACAGCTCGGAGACACAGCACCTTCTGCAGTGTGTGATCTTCTCTAAAGATGATTGACGCCGCCGCCGCCGCCGACAATGCACTACTTCTAACGTTGTCAACTAGATTGAATTTCTCATGCCAGGTCTTTGCCTTCTTCAAGATAGGTCAAAGTGTTCTAATCACACTGTGTATTCCTGTCACTTTTGAGACTCTGGATTGTCTTCATTTCAAATGCTAGGTCTTGCTATTTACCGACTCTCTCTTACTCAGTCTTGGTAATCTTCTGCCGGTATAGTTAGAGATCAGTTAGTCAAGACTTATGGGGGGGAAGGGTATTTACCCAATTCCCACTACAACAAGGTTAGACGTGAAGTCAATTTAGAGTGGATGGAAAAATCCAGCTCTCCCAAGAAGACACTACGGAACTGAACCATAAACATCGACATCATCATCATCAACTTCTGCTTAAAAATTTACAAACCTATAAAAAAGCTAAACAGTATTTTTGGTCATTAAATCTAGAAAGCTCCCCCTCCCCCTCTCTACTTTTGACTTTCTTACAGTATAAATTAGCAGACATATGGAATTTTACACAAAGGATTTTCGTCCAGATGTTTTAAACTCATAGCTTTGCATTAATAGATGCTATTATGATATAATATTTAATAATATCTACATAATAGATTTATTATAGAATTAATATTATTTTATATACTTCATCCAAATTAACAGACATTCATGCTTAAGACATCTGTCACTATTCCATCCAGATGTTAAACTCATCTAAAGGCATATCCACCAAATAACTCGTTACTTTTGGCCACCCAGTACCTAAAAGAAATCTATGTAGCAGGTGTAGATATACTGGCTTCTAATACACAATCCAAATCGCTGTCGATGCTGAAGAAGAAATTATAATAATTTTTTCAAATTACATCCCTTACATTTTTTTTTTTTTTTTTTTTTTTTTTTTTAGATAATTTTACTAAACCTTTATCATTTATTACAAGGAGTTCTCACATGTCATTACCAGTGATCGCTCACTGGTAAAAACAGGTGGTGTTCCCTTGAGTCTGAGTGGCAACAAGTCTCTCCAGATTTCCAGTACTCTCCGCTTCTTTCGGTCATCATTGTAATTGATTTGATGTTCTCACCCAAGTTTTTTGCTATTGAGTTCTTGCTGATAGCATCCTATGGCTTTATTTGGAATTAGAGTGACAATAGGCCTTCAAGATTCCAACAGACTATGTCCCCTTCTAGTGAAAGTCGAGAGAATGGTGCTTGCTCTCCTAGGTTTCTCCATCCTTTCACAAGCATTTTCTCTGGAGATAATCGTCGGATAAGTTCAAAAAACAATATCTTTGTTATATATATATATATATATATATATATATATATATACATAAGTTCGTTTTATATTCCAATAATCATAATTTTTATTTTTTCAAAACAATGAAAAAATAAAAAAATAAAAATTGGAAATAAAAACTATGATTATTGGAATATAATCATCAGAAAAATTCACAAAGAAAAAAAATTCTTAAATTGAAAAGTCTTGAAAAAAAACCTACACAACACTGTGGGTCATTGTGGGCAAAAACAAAGAAAAAAACCTTCGCACAAGGAAAAAAATCTCAGGACGCCATGATTATCGGAATATAAAATGAACTTATTTATATATGCTCTGTTACTGGTTGGCAATCATCGAGCTGAATCTTTTTTGAAGAGAACACTAATTAAAAAGGTACTGATAGTATATGCTAATACACATATTGTCATAATCCATATATATATATATATATATATATATATATATATATATATATATATATATATGTATGTATGCATGCAAAAGACAAAAGGAAAAACAAATACAAGAAGAAATCATCAAAAACATGTGTTTAATTTGTTTTTCCTTTTGTCTTTTTCATACATCTCGTCTCCACAGCATTTCATTGTTACAATGGTATTCACTCTGGTCGGATGGAGCTAATTTCTTCTTTGGCCTATGCCATATATATATATCTTGTGGGGTTTCCAGGATGAAATGGGTTTCAGGACGAGAGGTCGAATGTTTTCTCTCAATTAAAAATCAATGTTATATTTGACAACGCATTTTCCAAAGGTTGATTTCAACTCTTGGTTTAGACAACATTGAGTGCATTTGGGTTGATGACTTGGGGAATAGATGGAAGATTATGTTTCGAAAACTTTTTAACGAATAACCTTGCAGCAAAACTCACTTGATGGTAATGGGTATATATGAAAAAAGTGATGGATCGAGAGACGCACTGTCCACATCAACATTTCGAATTTTGTCTTATTTTTCCATAAAGATGGTATCTATTTTTGGGGATAAGTCACAATGTTTCTTTGATGCCTCAGACATTGTAGCATCAGCTATATTGAGAAGTCTTGAGAATCGGATCTGTAGTTCTCGCACAGAGGTATGAAAACCGGATTTTGGTTTGACGAGTCTAAATTGGAGACAGGAAAACGAATTCACAATTTTGCACATCTCTGATAAAAAAAAACAGTGAGGATGGGGCTTTGATCTCCAGGCATACCAATATCTTTTGCTTTGCTTTTAGGAAAGTAATAGGAGGGAGGAAATGGCTATTTGCAATGCTTAGAGAGTGAAAAAATATTTTAGCTTTTAATAAAAATTAAAAGGAGATATTTTCGGGATGGTGCAAGTTCTTAATTAAAACTAACAAAAACAAATCATATATATACATAAAAGGTGACAGTAGATACACAGGTAGTGAAAACTATAGATTAATTTTGCACCACCTGGCTTTTTTGCTTATACAGTATACCCATACTTTTGGGGGACAGTTTTGACGAACAATGAAAGCACTTATTGCAGCTGAGAAAATACGTTGATGTTTTAAAAACAGAATAATCAACAAGAGTCCAGAGTCTAAAAACATAAAAAAGATACAAATAAAAAATGATAAAACTAAGAAAGAACTTTACCTGAGACATGTTCTCGCTTTGGACCAAATATTCCTATTTTCTGCAATCTGTCACTTTCAAATGATGAATGAGAAAGACGTCAAGTTGGGTAGCCTTTGTAGAGACCCATTGGTTTCTACTCTCTCGATGTACATTACTCGATTGTATTTGGGCTTCCTTTACTCCAAAATAGAACAACGAGACAAAGAACCACTGACACAACCTGCAATTAAAAAAAAATACGTTAGACATGAAATATCTTTTTGAAAAAAGAATAAAAGAAAAACATTTAAATTAATCAAGCATTTTAGAACAAATACAACTGACTACATTTTTAAACAAAGCTAAAAATATATGCATCAAAGATAGATCTATCATTTAAGTTTATGTCTATTAACACTGAATATTTCTTTTTTTTTGGGGGGGGGGGATTATTTTCTTTCACACAACTGAAAGAGAAAAAGGGGGCATGGGCCAAAAGTTTGGGTTGCTTTGTTTTACAGTATTTCAACCCTTTTTGAGTTATTTAATGTCAAATCCAGTCATTTTGGTAAAAGTTTTTAGGCTTCAGGTTGTTAATATTTTCAAGTATGTATTCATAGTTTCTGAATTTTTGAGATGAGGATTGATAATTTATATAATTTTGGTTATTCGGACTACATTTCTCATCTTGAGTGTTATCATCACAACGTTTCGGCCACTGTAACCTCTGGCCTTCTTTAGGTGTATCTCTTCGAACTCTGGAATATTTCTGTCGAACTCAGGAATCTGCAAGGACTTGTGGCACAGTGGATATAGTACTAAGTTAAATTCAGTTCTAAGTGATAGTCATCTAAAGGTTGAAGGTTCAATCCTCGTTGCAGCGATACAAAGAATTGCAAATTACTGAAGATTTCTCCCAGTCATGGCTAACGGAACAAGAGCATGCTACTGCCGTGGATTAAATAAAAGGTTTTCTTCGAAATTCTGTCCAGATAACACTCAAGACGAGAAATGTAGTCTGAATAACCAAAATTATACAAACTGACTTCATTAGCTAATAGTTATTACTCATAAAATTGTCTTAAAAGATAAGTTGAAAAAATGATTGTCAAAATTTCTTAAAACCAAGATCAAACAGTGGAATAATGGCGTTGGAAGTTCTTTCGTCTTCTCGAGTTGATAAGTCAATTCGATGCAACAAGCATATCAATAGATTAAAAAGCCATCCGAAATTAAAAAAGGACTTCATATCTACATATCAAATCTCAGGTTTTGTATTTTCTTATGTTTACTCTTTTTCAACAAAACTATAAATTTGAAGCCGGCTCATTTCATTAATAGTCTGAAGAAGCTTGCATCAAAAATTCATGAGTGTAATGTAGTAAATATATTTTTTTACAAATATTTTATTTCCAGATACAATTTATTAATAATGAAGATTATACATGTATTCATAGTGTTTGCTTTAACTCATAATGATATAAATTTATTCAAAGAAGAGAAAGAAAAATAATACGAAAAAGGAAAATACAAAAGAAGCATTACCAGCTCATTTTTTTTAAATTATTTTATTTCAGCTTAGAAATCGATTATCTAAATAATTAAAAGCGACAGTGCTTGTGCTTATTTAGTTTAATGGGTTTTTTTTAAAACGAATATCAACTGTTGGAGTTATTTTCTGTCAAATTCAGTCAGTTTGGTAAAAGTTTCAGGTTCTTAATATTTTCAAATATTTATTCATAGTGTTTGTTTTAATTAGTTATAACACCTGATAACATGGATCAAAGGAAGAGAGGGTTATGGTTAGGGTTAGCATTGGAAAATTATTATACTTATTCCAGATTAATTAATAAACAACGACCTTACAATACAATGATATTTCTTCTTTAAGATCAGACAATGTGACTAAGTATTTGATATCATCATCATATGCAATTTAATGTCTGTTTTACATGCTGGCATGTGTTGGACGGCTTTAAGAAATTGTCTGTCAAACTAACCTATCTCTGGCCAGGTCTTTATTTATCTCTTTCTCCTCAAGTTCATTTTGATCATTTCCTCCAATTTTTTCCTTGACCTTCCCCTCCCTGTGAACTGAACCCTGCTACTTCAACTGTTCTTCATCAACTAACCTAAACACTCTCATTCATTCTTTCAACGTGGCCATATCATCGAAGTCTCCTGTTCTAGCTTTTCAAGTGGGGGTGGGGTGGGGGGGGAAACAGCCAGTCAGACAATGCCCATTGTCTGAAATGACTTTGCAAAATCCCCCACTCTAAATATATGAACTCATTTGGAGCTGGCTCAACCCACCCCGGGTGAATGCCATTACAGTTACTCTAAATATAAAGTCAATACTCGGTTTCTTTAGGTCATAAGGAATGATGATAATTTATCTATGAAAAATTTAATTGCTGATATAATTCTATGATTTAATATGAATATTAGTGGAGCATTTTTTTTCTATCATTTTTGACGGAGGATATACATCTAGTACTTAATATTTCGTTTGGTACCAAAGATTCCCAAGCAAGATATAGAACCCCCTCTCCCCTCTCCAAGTTCAGCTCAGTTCCCAGAAGACAAGAGACTTTAACTGGGTATACTCCTTTGATCCAGCCATGCAACAACGATCAGCTACCCAAAAGACACTTTTTTTGGTAAGCCAGCTAAACCAGAAAGAAATGCTTGAATAGAACACACAAGTATAATTAAAAGGTGAAATGCTTTATATGCTTGGCCGGACAAGATTAGCACAACAGATTATTAGAGTGTTCTAATTGGAAAAAATTAAGTGAGATTATCTAATCTGATTCGATCAGGATTAATATTGATTTAGCGGAAAGGGATATTATCTTGTAATAAAAGTTAAACAACTTCGAGGGATTAACTAAAATCATCTAAGTAAGCCATAAACAAATATCTTTTTTTTTTTTTAAATATTCAAAGGAAATCATAAAAAAACTCATTAAGGTAAAAAATAAAAGCATTGAATATCCCTCTCTCTCATATATATATATATATATATATATATATATATATATATATATATATATATGCAAACATTGTTAAAAATGATACCTCTTTTTTTTTTCAATTTTTCTGATGGTCTTTTTTGTATTAAAATCAAAAAAATAAATAAATCTTCCATAGGTTTCACAAAGGTTTTCGATTCTTCGTCGAATCATCCTCAGGTATCAAAAGCAAATGAACAAAAAAGCTGGAGAAAGAAGAGAATTTTAAAAAGACGGTGGAGAAACGCGCATAGAAAAGAAGTCATTGACAATTTTAAATGCTGGATGACATCACAGAACAAAATCGCACACACATATATATATATGTGTGTGTGTGTGTGTGTGTGTGTGTGTGTGTGTGTGTGTGTGTGTGTCATCAACTGACAGGCTGTTTCGCTGTATCACAGCTCTCAGTGCGGTTGACTAGCACCCATCCGAAGCCAGGAATCGAACCTACAACCATCTTGTTGATGGTCGGCAGTTCTAACCACTAGACCATGTGACGGGCGCTGTTAGTAAATGATATTTACAATGCTTTCATATAAACATTGATCGCTACTTGACAGGTCTCTAATTGTTTATTTACAAAGAGTTGCGCATTACGCTAAATAGTACCAGGCGATATAATTAACAATAGTGGTCAACCTGAGAGGGGGAGGGGGGCTTATATATAGTCATCCACAGACTAACTGTTTTGCTGCATCACAGCTCTTCAGTGCAGCTAGACTAGCACCCATCTCAAGCCAGGGATCAGACCATCTAGTTGATTGTCGGCAGCTCTAACCACTAGACCACGTTGTAGTTGTACTTCCTATCTGTTCGTTTGTTCACAAAATCCTCCGAGGGTTTTGAAGATAGACCCCCATAACCCCATATATTCTGAAATTACATTATCTAATGTACTTGGATAAGTATATTTCATTTTGATTAAATTAGGTACAATAATATTGTGTAAGTTTACGTCGGAAATACGTTTATTTTATTTATAACTTTAAAATTATAGAAATTAAAAATAAAAATAGAAATCGTAATATGATGTTCAGGGCTTGGAGCAAGAATATACAAAGACTATAAATTTAATGAAAATTTCAATAAATGTCACTGTATTTACAACCCTTCTAACCCACTTAATGCTGTGTACACCTTTCGGCCCCACCCGCAAAATTGAACATTATAAAATGGAAAAACTAAGAATGAAATGGTAATATAGTGTTATGGACAGGAAAACATAGGATTCCTCATTCAATCCCGGGCAATGCCGAGTCTTTCTACTAGTAAAGTTAGAAAGTGAATGATATTAACGTTAAGACGTTAGAAAGTGAATGATATTAACGTTAAGACGTTTTAAAATCCAACTGATAACCGCTGTTGAGAAATTTTAAAAATAATATTCCTGTTAAAAGACTGCAAAAGTAAGATTTTTCCTGCATAAATGTTGCGCTCTGATATGATAAATGACATGTGAACAGTTGAGAAATGCTTGTCATGAGGTAATCTGTAAGCATATAATCGATACACAAACAAAGAACAATATTTGCATAAAAAATAACCACCAAACTCTCACTTCAAACCTTAGACTCATAAAAAAAATGACATTAATACATTTTACCGAAAACCAAATCTATTTAAAGTATTGTTGTAAAAGGCCAATGAAACAGCTGTCTGTGAATGACATATATATATATATATATATATATATATAAGTTTGTAATCCGAGGCAGGAGCAACGTGATATAGGTACCGGAAGGTGGAACAGATGAACAAAAATAAATGAGAAGAGAAAACATGAATGGAATCTCAAATCAATTTATTAATATTTCACGGTTTAAATACCAAAACAGTAAATAGAAAAAGGTTTACTGTCAAGCAATTTAAATGCCCCGGAATAGGGGGTAAACTTTAATTTTCGAGAGTGGAACCTCTCATTATCAAAAGAAACAGATCAAAAAAATATGACCGAGTGGTCGAAAAGGCGAGATGGATACAACTGTTGACGAAATGCCGCAGAGAATTGGTGACAGGTTCGCAGAAAATGAGTTTAGATAAGCTAATAGGATATCAATATTTCTTCTTTTTTTTCTTTTTTCTTCTTGATTGAGACATACTTATCACAGCCAAGTTGAAATTCGTTGATATGGCGTGTGTGTCACGTGGAAAGATATTTTGAAAAGTCATACATCTGAAGTGTTGGCGGAATAGCAATACTAAAGAGAATATTTTTTAATAAAATATTTAGAAAACCTTGCACAACGCAATTTATTTGTACTCAAGTCTATAAAAAAAATGTTTTTTTAAAGGTAAATAAATAATTTATTTTTAAAAACAAATAAATTGCGTTGTTCAAGGTTTTCTAAATATTTTATTAAAAAATATTCTCTTATATATATATATATATATATATATATATATATATATATATATATATAAAATAACTTATTTTGTCATAATCATGGCTTGGATTCAAGCTGCACTTTTTCATGCAGATCTTCAACAGATCTTTATAGTATTTTTTTTTCTGGCCCCTTTCTACTGACAGCCAGGATACAATTGCTCATACAGCACTTTGCAGTATAAACGCTTCATCAGCATCTTGATTATATATATATATATATATATATATATATATAATCTTCTAACATATAAAGTTATCTTGTCGGATTTTGAAAGTCAGACTCAAATAGCAATCCATCTGACATATCGATATTTGATTTTAAATAGTCTATTTTTCATTTGTTCCTTCCGCCATGTTATTGGCACGAAGATATGTCATTTTGCATTTTCTTTTGCTGAATAAATATTTTTAGAAAGAAACAAACTTTTAGATTAGCAATTTTTTCCTTATTCACTGAATATGAACATTAAAGGAAAGTAATGATTTATTTCCCTTTGATTATACATTATTGGTCAGTTTGACAAGTTTGAAATAACATTTTCGTTGGGCATTCAGGTAGGGCTGCAGAGACAGAGTCAAAGGTTTGGGTTGAAGTAGGAGTCAAAGTCGGATCCGTAAGAATGCTAGGAGTCGAAGTACGATTTTTTAAATCTCCGAATCAACAATATTGGAAGACTTTAAAATAAAGAGTTGGATATTTTGGAATTCTAAGAGTCGGAGTTTGGAATCCTAGGAGTTGGAGTCGGACATTATACCTCTCGCCTCCGCAACCCTGCTTTGTCAGTTGGAATCGCAAAACACGCACATTGAAGGGTCTTCTCATCTTAAGAATATCCATTTTTGTTTAGTTGACTGTTATCCTCATCTTGGTTGTTATATTCATAACGTTTCAACTGTTGTACTCTAATGTAATTTTTTTCGTTTTTAAACTTACTGCCGTAGACTGCTTTTATTTCACGTTTTTTTGGTCTAAAAAACCTTGTGTCATTCAATTTCTTTTAAGTTCCTTCACCAGGGATCGAACTCACAACTTCTGAAACGTGTAAATCATGCAAATAACAATCTCAGAAATGTGAACAAAGAGCATCACATCATTTGTCGTGGAAGGGGTCTTTCTTAAATTCACTGCAAACACTTCCTTCTTTGAATGGACTTCATAAAGTCAACCCCCCCCCCTTATTTATTCAGCTCTCTTTTCGCTTTCTGACCACCCTCTTTTTTCCACATTCTTTCATATTTGTTATTTACTCTCGCCCCCCCCCCCCCTCACACTGTCTGATTTCATATTTCTCATTTATCCTCTTTTTCTAATAATCCTAGGATTAGAGTGTGGTTCGTATATTCGGTATAATCAAATCGCGTTGACACACCGGTTCCCGTTAGATCACCAAAGTTAAGCGATGTTGAGCCTAGCCAGTGCCAGATGGGTGACCATTTGGTAATACTAGACGGTATATGTTGTCATCTTCCCATGACCGGGATATACATGTGGCTGAGGGTCGCTTGTGAGTTTGATATTCCCTGTAAACTTCCTCTTTCAGAGGAAGCCAGCATAGCTCGACCAGGGTTAAATACCACACGAGGTATTACCGGTTCGAGTTAGAGTAGTATATTGGTTTTACTAGGTGCTTGGGTATTTCTCCCAGGCATTTCCTCTTTCTTTCGGAGTGGTGAGGTGGTTACCCCTTTATTAATCATTAAGAAGAAGGTGAGGGGTATTGATGATTGTTTTAGGTGCTCATACCGGGTGGGGGTGGTATTCTGACTGATCAAATTCAGGCAATTTTTATGGGTATTTGATACCGAGGAGGGGAAGGGCAAGATTGTGGTGGTCATGGTCTACCACACATTAAGCTCAACCTTGTCTCCATCAGACCCTCATGGGTAGGGTGATAAATCGATCTTTATTTTATCATTCAACTCCTCCAATCCTCTTTTCAGATCAACTAATGAATGGTTGTAGATGAGTAAGGAAAGAAGATGGAGTCAATTCAGAAACAAATGAAGCAACAAAAAAGAAAAAAAAAAAAAAATCAAGAATAACAAATCATAAAAATAACAATTAAGATAACCTTCATCCTCTTACCCTTTTGTTGACTTCATTGAAATGCCTCCACATGTTGAGCAGCCATCTGTCATCTCCACCCAATCGACAGCCAAGCAGCAATTATATGTACACAATGACAAAGTAAACAATTCATTGGTCAGAAAGAAAGCCACATCAGATTGATTTCATCTCTCTCTCTCTCTCTCTCTCTCTCTCTCTCTCTCTCCTCATCCTTCCCCATTCAATCATCAGATCAAGTCAACTCAGCACCAAATTAAAAAAACAACAACAACAACAGCCAAACTTTATTTAATGATGTTTCAGCAGGACTTTATCAACAATCACTGACACGTGGCCAGCAGTGACATGGGAGTGAGAGGGGGGAGGGGGCTCAGAAAACGTACTTCACCAGAGCAAGTCAACTACAGAAACCAATGCACCATTGATAATTGAAAAACTTGACTCAAAACATGAATGGCTGTCTTTAACAGCTTATTTTATGTCTCCAGGAGTAAAGCCGATACATTTCATCATTATCATGTATATACAGGGTGCAGACGATATTTGTCCACAAAATTACTGTCTAGGAAAATACAACACTATAGTTTCATTTTTTTTTTTTATTAGATTTATTCAAACTTGGGAAAGTTTGACTTCATGACTATCATAAAACCTAAGATGTATACACAACATACCACAGTGGATGACTAAAAGAAGAACCACATCAATAGAAAAAGACAGCGAGAAAGAACGATCCCAAGCAACTATAGACCGATAACCTGCCTACCAACAAAGTGGAAAATGTTAACGGCACAGCTTAGTGAACAGATCTACCGCTCTGTTAATCAGCATGGAATACTCCCCAGGAAACAAAGAATGCTGGAAAGTGACAAGCAGGACACATGACCTGCTATACATCAACCAACAGATCCTGAAGGAGGTAAAAAAAACAACAAAAAAAATATAGTCATAGCATAGATTGACTACAAGAAAGCCTGCAACACAATCCCTCAAGCATGGATAATTGAATGTACAAAATAACAGGTAATTCATCTGACGGGGAAATCACAAGTGATTAGTAATACGAGTCCACAGTTTATATGATTAAAACAATCTTTTCTCACAGTTGTATTTAGCTATTTACATAAATCTATAAATTTAAAGCCAAAAACAATCATTTTTATACTTTTTAATATTCCAACACCCAATTTTAAACTTTTACTTTTTTGAAATTAGCTTATAAATTAGTATAAGTTGTAAATGCAAACATTAAGGTTATATCACATTGAAATACAGATTCTTGTCAGATCAACAAAGTTAAGCAACGTTAAGGCTAATCATTAATTGATGGGTGTGTAACTATTTGGAAACACTAGATACCGTAAGAAAAGATATGAACTTATCTCTCCTACCATGCACTTTGGATGAAATAGTAGGTTAAACTAGACTCGCAAGACTTGCGTTCTTTTGTTAACTCGTTATACCTTCTCTTCGCTTCGCCTTGCAATTATTTCTTGACAATGTCCAAAAAAGAGTCGCCAACCTAATAGGTCCCTCACTGTCAACCAAGCTCCAGTCCCTGTCCCATCGCCGCAATGTAGCATCCTTGTGCTTATTTTACAAATACTTCAATGGATTATGCTCCGATGAATTGGCTACTCTGGTGCCCCCTCGACGTAAATTCACTAGACCAACTCGACAATCAACTAAATCTCATTCATTCACTGTGGAGGTCTCCAGATGCCAGAGAGCCTTTTACTCAAATAGCTTTTTTCCATCGTGCTGCTGGCCTCTGGAACTCCCTCCCTGCCCCCTGTTTCCTCGACAGTACTGACATGCAGAAATTTAAAACTAATGTAAACAGACATCTCGCTGCACAGATCCCAATTTAGGTTGACCCCCCCCCCCTCCCCCAACCTTCTCCCCTTTTCTTTTTTTCTCAGTAGCCCCTTACGTCTACAGTGGCGGCGTTTGGGGTGAATTATGTTAAAAAAGGAAAAAAAGTTGAAACGTGTAAAATGTTTTTTCATGGCCAAAATTCCTGATAAAAAGAAAGTCTTTTCGCCCAGTGTCAAATGTTTGTCAGCGATGTCAAATTTCAACAGACTCCACTGAATAGTGAATGCTGTTTAATGTCCACACGGTTCAATTGTGCTAATGCCGTCAAAGTTCATGTGTTTGATAACAAAAACTAATGCAAGAAAGTTATTTAATTTCTTTTTAGAAACTGATTCAAACAACTGATTTAAACAACTTATAGAAATCATTTTTTATTTTTTTTGTCATAATACTGTGACGTCCACTCAAGTCACCGGGACGGGGAAAAAAAGACCAGTTTTATTCTGCCACTTGCAATTGAGTAAAAGCTGGCGTGTCTCTGTAAGAAACAAAGACGCATGTAAATCTCCTGTAGCCGTAATACGGTTATAATGACGGTCCACAATTCAGACGGAACTCCTGTTCATTTAACACCATAATAACATTGACAAATCTCTACCATCAACGCTTTCGCTCAGTTGTTCAAAATTCAATCCGTCTTTTTTAAAGGCAGTGGGTCTCCACGCATGCAAATTAGTTTCAGCCATAAAAATCTGCAATTATGAATACGAGTTCTTTTACGTCTGGAAAACGAGTGACCGACGCACAAAACATCTCATGCACTTTGAAGCTGGTAACTTTTCGGGTTCGTCTCATAAATCGATGCACATTTGACGACGCATATATAAAGGCTACAAATTTGTCTGTGGCTGCTCAGTAATTTTGACTGACATCGAAGTAACAGACGAGGAAGGGAAAAAGAGAAAGAGAAGTAGAGGGAGAGAAAAATGAGTAGATGCTATGTGTCTAGCCAGAGAAGAGGGAAAAGAAAACGCAAGTTTTATCGTGCTGAAATGGACAACCAGTAACTGTAATCATATTTCACCTGGTGTGATTGTTAATGGTTTTTTTTTTTCTGGATTTCTCTTCCTTACATGAACATCAATCAAAATCCGTCGGCCATGACACTTTATGAAATAAAAATGCTACTAAATCGAATTAGAATTTTCGGTATGATTCACTTTTTGGATTACAGAGCTTGTTAGTCTCCAAACAATTCCTATCATTCAAACACAGCTTATGGGTCACAACCATGGCCATCCCTACTACAGGCCAGGCAATCGTGCAACTGGGGTCTTTTACTGGGGGCCATGTGAATTTTCTTAAATATTCGATATAGAAGTTGCAAACAAAGGTAAAATTCCTCTGTGAGATTAGTTTGATGTTTTTATGTGTTTTACATACCAAATAATAAGAACCACAATGAGCTAATTGATAAATTTGACAATTATTGACAAATTCCTATAAATGAAGAGACAGGTAATTTTGAATAAACAAAGGCAAATGCATATTTCAACGAAGAATTTTTATTTCAATGTTGGATTTCTTTTAGAGAATCTGTACTTGTGTCAAAAGATCATTACTTGTATATTGTGGTTAAAAAGAAAAAAAGGATCCGTACCAGTTGATGATATAGTTTGCAACTTCTATATCGAATATTTAAGAAAATTCACATGGCCCCCAGTAAAAGACCCCAGTTGCACGATTGCCTGGCCTGCAGTAGGGATGGCCATGGTCACAACTCAAAACACAAAAGAAGCCGAAATGTTTAAAAATTACTAATTATTCTATTTTTGGATAATTCGGACTACTGTTCTCATCTTGGACGTTATTCTCACAATATCATCAATAGCATGTCTGCTTATCTCTTAGTAATAACAACAGTAGAAAAATATTAAATCGAATTTGTTATTTTACCACTTATTTGACTACAAGAATGTGTGCTGTTATTATTACTGTGAAACACATTATAAATAACACGTCCCCTCCCTTCGCCCCGCAGGGGAGTGCTACAAAAACAAGTCTTCTCATCTTGCAGACCAAAATCCAAAAGGGAAAGATTTGACTATCTTATTTGCCACATCTCACTCGAGATTTCCTGTGATGTCTTTTCTTTTGAACACGTTACCGTAGTTTTTAGTGAAGTTTTCCTATCTCTACACAATCTTAATTTCTAGTGGAATTTCTATCCTTCCACTTCTACTTAATCTAACAAATCAGCCACCATATTATTACATGAAAACTTCACTTATTATTTTCAAATGCCTTCCTCTAACTAAACATGTAATCTTCTTCAACCAATCACGGCTCTATATTGCCCGTGCACAATTCACTCTCTATCAAAAGATTATTATCAAAATATACATTAACTACACCTCAGCATTTACAGCCTATATAAAAGGCAGAAAGAGGAGCCCCGAAAAGTTAAGGCTAAATTCTATAGTGCCCGTTTCCTTCCGATTAAATTACCAATAGGAATTTGGATTGCTGATTCTTGTCTGCTGAATTGATAATCATTAACCTACTGGATGTAATTTAACATCTTGGCATGAGAACAAGTTCTAAACGAATGTGGGGCAGGTGGGCTGTTGCTATTGACCTAATGGATGCAATTTCAAACTATGGAATCAGCTATGCTGAGTTAAAATCCTGTCAGACAGATCTATTGTTGTCATTTATGAACTAATACTGTTGGTAAAGGTATGAAACTGCACCCTCTCCAGCTATGTGTAACATAGTAACAACATGTGTTCAATGTAATCGTTTACGACAAGTATAGTTTTTTGGTATTAAATAAGCAAAAATAGACAAAGCGAACTCAAAAAAAGTTACAAAAATATATTCTTAGATTTACATAAAACTTGTACAAGTCATTTTACTGGTTTTAATTTTAGAGGTTTTCCGTTATTATTTTTATTTATTTTTATATTTTAAAAAGTTTCACATGATATTTAACTACATACAGCTGACGTTGCCCTTTTGCCTAGGATCTGTTCTTTTTTTTTTTATATAGAAATCGCTGCAGACAAGGCATGAAGCCACTTGATGTAAGGAGCTAAAAAAATACTACTCCAAGGTCAAAAACTAGCCAACTATAAGTGTTAGAGGGACAAATTTCGACCCAGAAAACAGCAATTCTTCCCCCTTTGTCAGAAACATCGTTCATGGAATGTGAGGACTAAAGGATAAAATAAGGGGAGCGAGAGTTACGAGACTGCCGAAAGTAAACCCAAGGTCCACTTTCTACTCTCCTGATACTACACTTCATCTTTTCTGTCCTCGGTCCGTGAAGGAGAAATCTTTCTAGACTGAGGAAATTTTAATTTTTATCCTAATCCAAATTACCCCTTTGTGGGGAGCTGGTTTTACCCACATTAAAAACTAACCTTGTATCTAACTGTCCTCGTATGGGGAGGCAAGTAAATATGGACAATAAATGAACAACAAAAAGAAAAAAATATGAATATACAATTTGATAATATTTCTGTTTTTTTTGTTTTTTTTACTAATAGATCACTACTTATCAAGGCTAAAAAACAATCGAAGATGGACAGATGAATGAGGAATACAATGAGGATTGAAAATCCCCATATACAACGCACTCAAAACAACAGCCGACTCAGAAAATAGCAATTCTTCTCCCTTTGTCACAAACATTGGTCATGGAATGTGAAGACTAAGGGACAAAATAAAAAGAGGCTTGCAGGAGCTACTAGGCTGCTGAAAAATAAACCCACGGTCCATTTTCTATTCTCCAATAGATGAGGTATCATTTATATCCCTGGAACGGTTATCCTCATCTTGGTTGTTATGTTCACAACATTTCGGTTGTCGTACTCTCTGGCCTTCTTAAGTGCTTTTTGTTATAGTAACCGTTTCGGAAATTTCAGACTAAACCCTTTAATTGATGGGGTAGACTACCCCCTCTCTCGCTCTCATTCAGTGTCCCACGCCTTTTAGATATCTCACATCAGTTAATATTTTTTTTTTTAAGTTCCTTCATCAGAGATCGAACTCGCCACCTCTAATCTAGGTATATTTCAGTGAAGCATATCTCTTAAGCAACAGCTTTGATTAATTGATACTTTTTCAGATTAGGACCCAAGCTAACTCTGCCCCTAACTCTAACGACGCCAAGTCGATTTTAGCTCGGGTCCTAATCTGGTGAAGCACCGATTAATTAAAGGGTCCAGTTTACGATTCCTATGAAGTTACGATGACAAATAGAAACTAACAGCCATCAAATACAAAAGCCAAAACGCTGTGAACATAACAATGAAGATGGCAATAATTCGAAATGCATCAATCTACATCATACGAATTTAAGGTTAGGGTTATAAATGAAAAGTTCAAAAAGAATAAACAGCATTTTAAAAAGTGTTAATTAACCATGATCAAACGTTTGCCATTTCTACAACACCCTGGAATCGGATTTTGACAGAATTTTATTTTTTCTGCTTTAAATTAAAATAACTTTTTCCAGTCAAATTCTACATTTTAATGTCTTTCTCTTTTTTTTTTTTTTAAGTCTAATTTCTCAATTGAAAGAAATTGGATACACCACATTCTGCATCAAAACTCTTCAAACTTACAGAATCTCGAAAGTAAAATCGCTTTTCTGATGACCTGAATGTGAAACACGAGTAGTTGATACAACAAGACTCAAATCTAATCTCTAAGACATGCATTTTATTTCCATTTTAAAACAACTTCATCTACAACAGCGTAAACTAATCATGACCAGCTATACATGTCAAATATGACACCTCAAAAGATATCAAATCTCTCAGAAGATGGTTCAATTCAAAGTATGAAAAAGTATGAAGCTATAGACAAAGCATCGATTAATTAATGATTATTGCAGACATTAAGAGCCGATCTAAACACAAGAATGTATAAAGCATTAGTCGATCTAAACACAAGAATGTATAAAGCATGAGTCGATCTAAACACAAGAATGTATAAAGCATGAGTCGATCTAAACACAAGAATGTATAAAGCATGAGTCGATCTAAACACTGTAAGATTTGGTTGATTGCTTGTATGGCATGTCAAATCTCTGTCAGATCGTTTTGTACCGAAATCACAAATGTTTTGCATACGAATGGTTTCCAAATTAATTTGGTTTTTTTTTTAGGAGTATATTTTGTAAATAGTCTGTAAACGATAGATTGGACCCTGACCGGTAATACTACTCAAGATAAGAATGACTGTTTCTTGGCTTTTTGGCTAAGATCAAAGTGTAGTATCTGTTCCGATGGATACTGCACCCTATAGACTGGTATTGTCTTGGCCTTCGGGGCTTGATTTACGCCGGTCTATGGGTCTCTCCTGTGCAGTTCTAGGAGGTCCACCCTCCCAGGCTTCGCCTTCCCTCTTTGGGGAGGAGTAAGTTTATTGCTTACTGCCTGAGGCGCGCCTACCGGGGAATGCCGACAGGGCTGCCCAGGCAATTTTTAATGGCCAGAGTGCTTACCTCTCAGGCACTGGCTTTTCAAACCCCACTTTCCCGACCCGACCTTGGGTCACATCTTACTTGTGGGAGTAAGATAAAAACTGGCCTTGTGCCTAACTCCTGATAAGATAAGAATGAACCTGAGAGTAATAGCAATTAAGGGGTGACCTTATACTCCCCAAAGCTCTCAAATTAAGAGCCTTACCAGACAGTTATTGTAAACGATTCATTGAACACAAGTTGCTATTTCATGCATAGCTAGTAAAGGATGTTCCTACCTTTCCACAATAGTACTATAATGTAAATGTTTTTTTTTAATATACATGAATCATGACCATGTTGTAATCAGCACTGAAGCAGTCCCATGGTTTTGTGTTCCACAGCTGGGAAGTTCTTGGAAAGAAACTCTCTTCATGGATGTTCTGTTTGGCTTTAGGTACACAGAGGAAGAAAGGAAAATTCTTTGCAGTGGTTATAGCTAGACGAGTTCTGTCTGAATATTTTACAGGAGGGGGACCCAGAGATAGCTCAGTCGAGCACCTACCATGAAAATAACGATAGAGTAGAGAAAGACTGGCAACGTCTCTCTTCTGTGAGAAAGGGGATGTGGGAAAGAGAAGAGATCATCCTCCACAAGATTGTGAAGTTGATGTTGTACTCTGTCAAGGCAAGAAAGAGTGCTCTGAGCACCACCTCCACAGATGTGGCAGCAGTACCTCCCCATCTTGAGACGTATCTGACATACGAGTAGAGGATTGCATCAGAAGTCAAGTACTAGCTATTTTCCGAGCGACCTTAGCAACAGATTTAATGTAAGTCTTCCATTTCGGATCTGGAATGAAAATCAGTCCTCGAAGCTAATCAAAGCAAGAAACCCGGCATTGTCCATGATTGAAGGAGGAACTTTACGCCATTTTTGCACCCAGCCGATAGCACTTTGTTACCTGTTGTATTTGTGTACATGTTATAATATTCAATTACTGGAGTGAGGTCCACGGATGTACTGATGCATTGATTGTGTAGAACTGGGTGGAAGTAAAATAACATTAATAGAAATAAATTTAGTTTTTATCCCCCCCCCCTCCATCGAAGGAACACCTTATTAGCATTTCTATTTTTAATTTCTATAATTTTCAAGTTGTAATAAAATAATATAATAAAACTCTTACTTTCTTTTTATATTAAGTGCAAATGCAGACCTGCAGTAATGCTTAGGCCCGTTTGATCAAAATGAAATATGCTTTGGCTTATGTAGTATCAGAATATAGATGTCAATGAAACTTCGATCATTACACATTTAATTTTTTTTTTTTTTACAATTAATCGAATATTTATTGAAATCAAAAATGCAATAGTGTAAGATAAACGACATTTGAAAAAGAATAATTTAGCTACGAAATTAAATCCATCAGAATGCATTTGGTTTGATTTGTAAACAAGTCAGCCATTTTAGTATTTAAATAGTTGAAGAAAAAAGAATGAATTACTTTCTAATTACTTTACTGAGGATTGAACCTTAAACCTCCACAAGCCTATAAGAAAGAATTACTACCAAACCCTAAGAAGAGTTTGTGAACAAACAAATAGACAGACCAGAACTACAATTTAGAGAGAGAGAGAGAGAGAGAGAAGGAGAGAACGAGGGAGAGAAAGAGAACGAGAGAGAGAAAGAGAACGAAAGAAAGAAAGAGAACTAGAAAGAGAGAGAGAAGGAGAGAGAGAGAGAGAAGGAGAGAGAGAGAGAGAAGGAGAGAGAGAGAAGGAGAATAGAGAAGGAGAAGGAGAAAGAGAGAAGGAGAAAGAGAGAAGGAGAAGGAGAAAGAGAGAAGGAGAAAGAGAGAAGGAGAAGGAGAAAGAGAGAAGGAGAAGGAGAAAGAGAGAAGGAGAAAGAGAGAAGAAGGAGAAAGAGAGAAGAAGGAGAAAGAGAGAAGGAGAGAGAGAAGGAAAAGAGAGAAGGAGAAAGAGAGAAGGAGAAAGAGAGAAGGAGAAAGAGAAGGAGAAAGAGAAGGAGAAAGAGAAGGAGAGAGAGAGAGAAGGAGAGAGAGAGAGAGGAGAAAGAGAGAGAGAGAAGGAGAAAGAGAGAGAGAGAGAGAAGGAGAAAGAGAGAGAGAGAAGGAGAAAGAGAGAGAGAGAAGGAGAAAGAGAGAGAGAGAAGGAGAAAGAGAGAGAGAGAGAGAAAGAAAGGGGGAAGGAGAGAGAGAAATTTGGGGACCAAGAGTCCAACAATTTGCATATAATACTTCACTTGAAGTAAAAATAAGAATAACCAGAAATAGTTTGTGGGGGGGGGGGGGGGTGAATAATGTGGATGAGAAACATTAGTGATTAATCAAATCCGGTACTCTCACGTATCTTTGGAGATCTAAATAACACACATGGTAGCCATAACAAAAGTGGTCAACCCTCAATGAGGTTTTATTCCCAAGCAATAACCAATATGGATTCTATTTTTGTTACTACCTACAACGTTCATTCTTCTTTCATTGTTGTTACAATGTGTTTACGATTTCAAAACACAAGAGTAAAAATGTATCTTATATTATTTGGATTATTCGAACTACTCTTCTCATCTTGGATGTTATTCTCGCAATGATTCGGCCTATGTAACCTCCGACCTTCTTCAGCCGCATCTTGTCATACTCGGGAATCTCCATGTTGAACCTGGGAATTTGTATGGAATTTCGAATGAAATCCTTTATTTAATTCATGGGGTAGACTGTTCTTTTTCCATCAACCATGATCTGGTAGAAGACTTAAGTAATTCTTACTTATAGTCTTAATATCGCCTGCAGTGAGTGTTGAACCTTCAACCTTCATTAAACTGTCAATCGATTATCACTTAGCACTTTATCCGTTGCACCATGAGCCTACAGTTTTAAGTGACAGTCTTCTGGAGGTTGAAGGTTCAATCCTCAGTAAAGTAATTAGAAAGTAATTACTTTTTTTTTTTAACTATAAAAATATTAATATGGCTGATTTGTTTACAAATAGAACAAAATGCATTCTGATGGATTTAATTTCGAAATTAAATTATTCTTTTTCAAATGTCGTTTATCTTAGACTATTGCATTTTTGATTTCAATAAAAGTAAATGTGTAATCGTCAAAGTTATGTTGACATAGACATTTGCAGATGTTTAAGTTAAATCATTCAAAACTTATACGCCCCCTTCCCCTCTTGCTTATAGCAATGAATTTACCTTAACTTAAGAACCAGCTGGCTCTACAAGACGAGACATTATATAAATCATGGATTCCTTATCCGTAAGTCAAAAATGTTGACAGGGACATGGGATGTGATAAACTTATTTAGATAAAAGCAGATACCAATCTAGCAATGATCTCCACCAGTAAATATACATTTCTTTCTTCACCTTGCCTTCTCATATTTCATCCTTTCATTTGGATAACTAGACTGGTACAGCTAACCACAAACAAACCATAAAAAAAAAACCTGCTTCATGTCCTTCCTCCTCCTTCTCTTCAGTGTGTGTCACTGGAGGGGGGGGGGGATCATTGGCAGCTCAAACATTCAAAACTAAAAAGCACATAGCTCAGCTTTTGTAAAAGTATCTTTTGAAGAGTAACCTGCTTATCTTAAGGATATATATATATATATATATATATATATATATATCACACACACACACACACACACACACACACACACACGCGTCCCCCAATGACTTTTCTGAAGTAAACACATCTCCACTACTCCTTAAAACGAAAGGTCATTACATCTTTTTAGGGGAAAAGAAGGTTGGGTGTTAAGAATATTATGATCTTCATTAAAGGGAAACTAGTGGACTGAACTGCAAAAGAAATACCTTTGGGGTTAGGATCAAAGTGAGCAGTTTCGGTCTTAAACAAACCGGAAAACAGTGGCATTCTACACCTGATGAGGGATGGGAGAGTCTTACTACCCCTTCCAAGCTTTTAGTTGATTTTATTTTCCTTTTCTTTTTGGGATGATTTTGCAGCACTGTCAAAATGTGAAATAGAAGTCATCTACCATTGGCGATATTTTAAGTAAGGTAGTTCATAGAGTAAATATGGTATTGTGGTAATTAGACAAAGTATGTGATGGGCGATTGATGATGGTTGAAAGGTGTATCCTTTCTACATGGGTCGTGATTGTTACGTCTAGGATAGACAAGAAAATGACAACTCACACTTTAAGGGCTTAACGCCAAATTTTATAATATCTTATTGCAAATAAATAATTCAGTGTTCTATCTGTTCTGTTCTTGGTCCGAAGAATAGCAAGATGAGTCGGGAATGATTACTTCAGGATACAGCACTGCCAGAGACCCAAAACCATATCGCAACGAAAGGTCATAATAAAATGTCAAAGGATTAGTGAAATGCAGTTTGGAAAATTTGCAAAACGCAATTTTGCGTTGGAATTTTGTTTTTTTGTTTTGTGTAACATCAGTCAAAAGAAAGTGGACAATGATAATCTGGTAATCAAATAGCTCTGCAAAAGTAGCTCAATTAATTTATCAGAAATACGATAACAAAATGGTATTCGCAAAAAACTATTGTATCGAAATTGAAACAAAGAAACAATGACGCATTTTTTAAAATAAAGGGAGAACAACGGAGAAACTGATGGAGAAGGGAACCAAGACATAACCATGACATACCTTTACGCTGGTAAACAAGACAACTAACGACGTCTGCACAAAATTAACCATGGAACTGACTTGTCATCAAAATAGAAATGGTTGCAGTTTTATCAAATGTTAAATAAACAGAAGACATTCTTGATTTACAACGAACGATAGCTTTTGCGCGTTTATTATTTTCCGACGTACTCTTGGGATCAGCATAACAGAGAATCAGTCAAAGGGAAGACACTCGCCAAGAACTAAAGACGGCAGTGTGAATTTCGAAGTCCAAGTTATCGCCCTGACACCATCTTTTTTTTTTATAATAGAGAACGATTATATGCACTCACCATCACACTACACCGAAGCAAGATGATTGTGCCCCTTTCTGGGAAGCTAGATCTTCCCCAGATTAAAAACCGACCTTGTATCTAACTTTGCTCTTGCGGGAGGCAAATATATTGGGAAATGTATTTATGCTGATAAGTAAATGTCATTCTAAACGGAATATTTTGGATCTAAATGTTGTCTTGTTTACATTGATCCGCTACATGGACGACTGCTTTAAAATGTGGAGTTTAAAATTTTGGGAGGGGATTTACATTTGTTTTGAGGGGGGGGGGGGGGGGTTACAACTGCCACTTCCTTAATAACAAACTAATACTCTTAGGTCGCATTGTCTTCACCTTTCCTTCATCAGAAGTTGTCAGCCTTATTAAACAAACATGACAGACCAACAAAAATGTTATTTCAAACTTAAACATGACAAACCGATTGAAGGTCGAAAAGACACCGCCTCCGAGAGATGTTTTGATGCATTAAACATGCTTGTTTCAACTGACCTACAAACGGACGGACAAAGCCCTTTTATAAAGATACAAGGACGCATCTACAAATAAGAGTTGGAGTATAACAACAACACATAAAAATATGACTGAGTGGATTCAGCTGTTTCTTTCAAAATAGAAAAACCTTTCTGTCATTAATCAAAAGAGAAAAACATGACATGACAAAAAAAAACACTCAAGCAATTATGTGAGGTAGAAAAATGATTTTAGGAAATCTTAAGAAAAAAAATGGATTTAAGTACCAAGAGAGGGGGGGGGGGGGGTAAACTAAAAAAAAGTATAAAAACATGGTTTGTAGGAAATAAAAATAAAAATAAAAATAAATGTTATGAGCATTTCTGTTTCGGTCAACGAGAAGACTTAATAGTTGCTTTTACTGGGGAGAATAAATATTTTTCAGGCTATAAAAAAAGATGATTCTCAGTGTGGTAATAAACCTTTGAATCTGTAACCAAATGAAATCAAGACATTTTGGCATAAATAGTTCTATGATTAGAATGATAGGGCACACTTTAGTTATCGAATTGTCATAACCACATCTTTCTCTATCCTTGAGTGGCTTTTGGCCTTGATAAGTGATAACTCATAAGTAATTTTTTTTTTTTTAAATAATAATAAATTTGGATCTTTTTAAGAAGCTCCCCGCCACTAGTGCTAAAGTTAGTCGGCCGCTAAGAATAACCCCGCTGTCAAGGGAGACAACTTTTCGGCTTGCTAAATTCTTTACGCGTTAACCCTTTTCACACGTGTTTGAGTGCACCTTTCCTTATGAATTTTCTAAGACTCACAACCCTGGTCCACGATAAGGAGTCTGCTGTAGTTTTTATCCCCCTCAATAATAATAAAAAAAACATGCCTTTTACATTCTTATTTTGTTAATTTTTTTAAGCAAAAGTGGCTGAAAAGTTCTCTCCCTTGAATAGCGGGGCTTTATTTAGTGGTGGGGAGCTTCTTAAAAAGATCCATAATTTTTTTTAATCTAATCAGCATGAGAGAAGTTGTTTATCTCCCATCTGTATCTCTTTGCATCTCTCTCTGTACGTCCAAATCACCCTCATTATCTGTCTGTATCTCTACAAGATGTGCCCGTTAACTCTTGTCTCTTTAAATTGATTTCATGTTGATTCAGCTTCTGGGAGTCATTTTATATAGGTACATCTTAGTTGGTGAATGACAAGTTCAATGAAAGCGATTTCTTATGTGACTATTTGTCACGAGTACACAACGTCCTTATATGAATCATTAACAGATTTTATTACAAACCATTTAAGAAAAATGAACAAATCAGATGAATGAAAAAATTAATTTAGATGTACACATTTTTTACTATGTAGCAATATTTGAACAGGGGGGGGGGGTAGAAATGGAATTATCAATATGGAGGTATATTAAATAAAGAGGAATTTCCCATTAGAAGTTAAAGTTAGAAAATTAAGCTAACATGTTCAGAAAATGACGTTATGACAGAAAGTCCACATGGCAAAGAGCTGGTGAAATCTTTCTGTTGAGTGTTGAATGTCGAATTGAACAGCTGTATTTATCGAGCTCTTCCACCAACCCCTATGGGGTATGGCAAGAAAGAGAATGCAATCGTTTAGATCAGGGGTTCTCAACCTTTTTCCCTCAGTTATAAAACCATCTTCCCGAAACCCAATAATGTGACAATGAACATAATGGTAATTTATTGACTAACTCATTATACTGCAATAATTCTGCAAAAGAATATTATAAAATTATTCAAATTTTGATTCAGACCTTATTCAGAAGAAACATCGGTATTACAAATATTTTACAATGATGCTACACAAGCAGGAGTGAAACAATATTTTCTTAAGTATCAATCATAAACTTCAGTGTGAGGACTGTGCCTGTTTGTTACAAGCAAGTTCCTCAATTTGAGGAGCCGTATTAGACAGGCACACACGTAGGTCAAGCTCGACATTCAGTTGTGATCGATGTTTAGTTTTCATATTCAACAACATTGAAAATCTTTGCTGCACAGGTAACTACTAGGGAGCATCAGTAAAGAGTTCAACATTCTTTCAGATACAACAGGGTAAATTTCACTCATTTTAGACCAGACTTCGAACACATTTCAATGCTCTTTTACATATAGGTTTGAGTGTTCGGTAACACACTCTGAAGAGTACTTGTTCGAATCACTAACGTTTCTTTGGTCATTTAATTTTTATTAGTAATATAATATATTTACGTTTTTCTTTTTGAATTATTGCTTATATATTGATATGTTTTTTTCTAAACCAATAATGAAAGTAACTTTATGAAGGCACGGGAACTGAATTTCATAATCCGCAACTATTACTATTTAAAATACCCCTTTCATCAGCCATCTAAGTACCCCTAGAAATCTTGTTGTGAACCCCTGAGGGTTCGTGAACCCCAGGTTGAGAACCCCTGGTCTAGATGAACTATATGATACAAATTAATGTATTTGTAAAAATAAAAATAAATACAAATAGAAACATCAGAGCAACAAAATATGTGTATGTTTTTTTTTACCACAATGATGATTACAGAAGAAAAAAGAAAGCAATCGACACACTGCGATGACTATGATGATTACTAGTGCCACAGGCATCATTACAATTCCTACAAAGACCAAACATGTAAACAACTATGTTTGTTGATAAGATGTCTGTCAACGAGACGATAACTGGCAATCTGTTAAGATCGAAAGAATTCTGCATGTGACATTAGAACTATACTAAAATGAATAGATAAATAAATTAATTTAGATTATCTATATTAAAGAACAGATTTCTTACTATACTGTTATAGAAGTGAAGTTAATCCCTTCACCTGGGCAATGACAGCTAGCCATCGTGTAATCTTTAGATATCGAACACAGAACTTAACACTGAAAAATGTACCAAAGCCAAAAAGATTTTTTTGCATAAACGTCTATTTTAGCGTCGTTTTCAAGGAATTTCTTGTGCTGAAAGTTTATCGATACAATCCTAAGGAAAGGCCCAGAGTTACGCATGTATGTGTCTGTCACAAATGGAAGGATTTGATAAGCAAAACCAAGCCAAGGAAGAAACCTTTCACATACAAGTTTCTTTTGGCAGTTAATCATCATTTTTCTCGTCTGTGGTATAAAGATGCGACACATGCTTTCAAATACAGGTTTTCTGATAGCTAGCTCTTCTGATCATTTCTCGACTTTGACACCTGCTTTTTGAAAGACTCCTCACATTCGAAGAAACTGTTATACTGACAAACGCACCATGGAATGTGAAAATTTAAAAATAATAAAATTAAATGGTGACATCGTGTCTCTTTGGTATCGAAGGTTGAAGTGAACGGACATATTTTTCTGGCTCTTCAACAACCCCTACGCTAGATGACCGAGAAGATGTAATCATCTTGAAGGTGCTGTAACAAACAAATAACTAAACAAACCAATGAACAGACAATATGCAACTCAGAGCAAATAATGGAATTGTTGGGGTTTTTTCTTCAAAATCTAAAATTAGAGTTACAAAGGGACGAGTCCTCGTTCCAGATAATCTACACTACAGTTGGGCGGTTTTGAAATTTTGGTTTCGGTATCGGTTTTTTTCCCTTAAAACCTCGGTTTACGGTTCGGTTTTTCGAAAAAAAAATTTTTACTATGGAAGCTATTCATTCTCTTGTGTGATGATTAGTTATTATTCAACGTTTAGTTGAATTATGCCACTGTTTCGATAATTTTGTGACTGAATCATTCTCCATGATATGAATCATATAAGTTTTAGGAAACGATTCCTGCGTTATTTTGCCGGTTCATGTATATTTAACTAAATTGTTAAACATACAGTGACGCCCGGCACAATAATTATTTACTAATGTAAAGGGGTCGTTATTATGCCGGTTCATTTTTTTTTTTAAACCTAATTGTTATGGCCTTGCGAAAGAAAAGGTAATGAAATAAATAAGGGCAAATATTTAAAAACAATTTGTTTTCATCATCAGTTGTGTCGGTTAAAGAAATAAAAAAAAATCGACCTGCCCTATTGTGTCGGTTAAAGAAATATCTGCTTTTAATACAAAAAAACATTAAAAGTAAAATAATTAAATGAACGGAAATATTAGAGACAATTAGATTTAGTCGGATTTCATTTGCTGTAAAGCGTATCTGATGTAATTTCTTTACGAATTGCTGTTTGCAGACGGGAATATTGGGACCCCATTCGTACACAAGCATCTGAAATCCGGCTAAAGAATCTAATTGTCTCTAATATTTTCGTTCATTCAATTAATTTTTATTTTCAACTGCTACACATTTTAATCCAAGGTTGAATTGTTTTACAAACAAACATTATGAAGCAGCAGCACTTTTTATACCCGCCACGGGAGCCGGAGATACCACGGGCACCAGTAGGCGTGGCTCAAATGAACCAAACAATCGCAATCATTTTAAAATAGATATTTTACCTTTATTATTAAAAAAAATACTATTTTTCTTTTCGGTTTATTTTTATTTAGTTACTTTTCATAATATAATTAATGTTGATGAATTTTCCCAACATTACTAAGTCTGCTCTCGATTTAAGTAATTGAAATTAAGGAAAGTTATATATAAAGAAAAAAATAAGCAACAAATAAATGTTACCAAAGGCAACATAAATTATTCTTCTACCTACCTGCATAAGTTTATTTGTTTATTTTATTATTTATTTTGATAAATGATTTTTTTAAATAAAAATAAATAATAAAATAAACAAATAAACTTATACAGGTAGGTAGAAGAATAATTTATGTTGCCTTTGGTAACATTTACTTGTTGAATTAACTTGTTAAAAATGTGCTTTAATAGGTGTTGCTTCGTAATCCTTGAACCAAGGCCAAACTTTTAAAAATAATGAAGTTATTAAGTTGTTGAATTAACTTGTTAAAAATGTGCTTTACAAAGGAAAGATTTTAATGTAAAATTCTGATTTTCTTTATGAAGAAAAACTTCGA
This sequence comes from Sepiola atlantica, assembly GCA_963556195.1. NCBI lineage: Eukaryota > Metazoa > Mollusca > Cephalopoda > Sepiida > Sepiolidae > Sepiola > Sepiola atlantica. The sequence continues at coordinate 38,504,090 of OY744537.1, forward strand.
TAATGTTAAAATATACAGAAAATCACTGGATTTAAACAGTTTCTATTTTAAAATGTTCTTTCAATGAAATCATAAAATAAGTCGTAATTCTGAAGAGTTCACTCCTAATCGAATCAACCGGAAGTAAAAATTAATTTTATCGTTATTTTAAAATATATTGTTGCTTAATAAAGTTTTAAATTATACAAAAAATCAATCAGGCAAAGTTTAATTAAAAACAAACAAAAAAAAACAATCAGGCAAAGTTTTAAATTATAAATAAAATTTCGTTTGATAAAGTTTTAAATAATACAAAAAAATTAATTTAAATAATAAAAAAAAAAGTAATTTATAGTTAAATAAACACGAGCCGGCAAAATAACATAAAACTCATTATTGTGTCGGGCGTCACTGTATGTTTAACAATTTAGTTAAATATACATGAACCGGCAAAATAACGCAGGAACCGTTATTTTGCCGGGACCGGCAATATAGCCTATTCGTAAGTTTTAAGGTGTTGACTGTTGTAATCAAAGTTCTGATACCTTTATCAACAGTTAACTCGTTAAAACAGTGACCAAAGATTCATGAAAGATTTCTGAAGAATAAAACTGAGTTTGAATATACATTCTATCTAATTCTTTAACCCATCAGAAGCTAAAATATAACTCAGAAATGCAAGAAATTAAAAAACGAAAATTTATTTAAACAAACAAAATAATTTTACAAATAAAATTAAGCAAAAATGATGAAAATGAAATATTGTGAATCAAATAGATTTTCGACATCATACGGAACGCGTTTGATTTTTTCTTTTTCATTTGAAAATGCTAAAAATACGATGTCATGTTGTCTGTCGTATTTCTCTTTTTTTCATTTGAAAATTCAAAATGTTAATGATAAACAAACTGTAAACAAAGATTTCTTCCTACAAGTAAATTAAATGTTTTTATCATATATTTGTTAAATCTGTCCTCTTACTAATATAACATTTTTTGGTAATATTCAATTTTATTCAAATCGGAAAATCTTTTCAACCGTGTTTTCTTTGTATATGGTGGCTTACTATAGTAAAAACACAATACCGAACGGTTACGGTTTTAAAAAAAAAAAAACGATTCGGTATGGAGACGAAACTGAAAAACCGCGGTTTTTCGGTAAAACCGCCCATCTCTAATCTACACATTAGTTGGCTTCTTCCAGGCTTTTCCTAACATCTTTGGTTTACAAAGGTGACGCTGAAATCAGCAGCTGCCGTGGCTGTTTTGTTTAGACATGCTAGAATTTGTCAGTATTGTGAGACTCACTATTTTTGGAGAGTGGATATTTTTTTTTTTTTTTTAGAGGGAGTGGCCGGTTTGAGATTTGTTCCAAATACAGAACTTAGATGTTATCAAATGTTGCCCACTGTGCAGTGACTTTGAAATTTACTGTTCCCTGACCTTTTGCACCCGACCCCCCCCCCCCCGTTTCATTCGCTTTTTGTAAAAACTGTTGCAATCCAACTTTAATTATCCTCGTCTTTTGTTTCTTTTAATTAATTTTTTTTTAGGTTTTTTTTTTTTTTATCTAAATCTATTCCAATCTAGAAAATAAATCCAGTTTATGAAGAATTTCTATTTAAATTTTTTTTTTTTATAGCATATCAACCCTTTTTCAAGCCATTTAATGACTGAAATTTTGGTAAAAAATCCTTGAAGTTCTTAATATCTTCAAATATCTATTCATGGTGTTTGCTTTAACTACTAATTCAAAATGATGTAACCTTGACAAATACTACCATTCTGGGTCAGAATGGACCTGGGAGTAATAGTAAGTAAGTCTAAAAATCTTACAAAGTCAAGCCTTGTCATTGGATGCAGTTTGTCATATCCAAGACAAGTTGAGAGAACTGTGGGTTTAGGACGTTCCCCTATCTTCGGTGTCTCTTCAACTACAGAGTGACCCAAAACAAATGCCACCCATTGAATCGTTAATAAAATTCACAATCTTTTCTGCAATCCAACCATATTTGGTACAAGTAAACTTCTGTCTATGTTTGGCTTGTCCAACATTCTTGCCGCATCGCCGTCCAGTGAGAAGCACACCTAGATACAACATGCAAAATTCTCAATAACTGACACTCCCCTCTTGGTACTGCTCTAATTTGGCTATGATGGCTCTCTTAAATTCAAGAATAATCTGGAAATTGTTTTGATATACAATCTTCGAATTAACTCTACAGATAAAAATCTGGGAGGTTATGATCTGGTGAATGTGAATCCCATTCAGGATCACACCTCCTTGAGACAATCACCAAAGTGTCCTCACATATCATTGAACAACAATAAAACAAAGACTGTTGGATATTCATGACTAAAACTTGGTGGACAAGTCAGGCATCGAATAAAGTTTATTTGTACCAAATATGGTTGAATTGCAGAAAGAATTTTGAATTTTATTAACGATTCCATGCGTGACATTTTTGTTTTTTGGTTGTGAGGGTCATATATATCACTAGTTTAAAACTGTGCAACAAATGTATTTATATATATTTGAATTTTTGTGATGCCATTCCAGCATCGCTGAATTTAAATCGTCAAGGATTTTCCTGGAAGAATGCGAAAAACGTTATCTGCGTGTTTCTTTTAAAAATTCTCTTCTTTCTCCAGCTTTTTCGTTCATTTGACACCTGAGGATGATTCGACGAAGAATCGAAAACGTTCGTAACACCTATGGAACATTTATTAAGTTTTTTTTTAATTTTAATACAAAAACAGACCATCAGAAGAATTGAAAAAATAAAATAAGGTATAATTAAACAGACGAATTCTGTTATTTTTAACAATGTTTGCATAAATATATATTTGATATCTACTTACTTCGAGGAAATGAAACACGCATTCAATGTTGTAGCATCGTTTCAGCTGATTCTTCATTTTTTTTTAAGCAGATTAAAGAAAACAAAAGAAAAGTAAACACATTTTTTTTTTTTTCAGATAATTTATAAGTCCTGATTTTTTTCATAATTTAGGCTACAGGATGATCACACGTATTTGGAAATCTGTTGACCTTTGCCACAACTGCACTCTGCCAAACAGGTGCTACTCCCCCTCCAATAAACCAAATCTATTTCTGATGGGATGGCAACACATTTCAAACTTATACAGAGAAATCAATTATACAACATCCGTTCAAATGTAATTGCACTCGAATAAGGAATATTTGGAGGACATCTTTTTATTGCTAGAAAATGAAGTTTTAAAGCGAACGTAAACTTGGCAAAGAGCAACTAACATATTTGGATGAAATTAACAAGAAACAAATATGACAACTGAAATAATGCATCAGCGAAGATTTACTGGTACAATCGCAAAGAAAGGTTCAAGTTGCACACATGTGTCAGTCAAAAACAGAAGGACTAATGCCGGCGAAGAAACTTTTTACATACATATTTTCTGACAGTTATCTATAGTTACCTTGTGACCCTTCGAAATTTGAAAGGAATGTAAGAGCATTTAAACTTTCGAATAGCTAGAAAATTCTTCACAAATCCTCATGTATTAAACGATTGAAAGTTTTGAAAGCTATTTAAATCCAATAATTTTATAAATTAAGATTAAAATTGCATTACCTTAAGAAAATTAGTCACAGTTTTATAACAATTTGGTTCAATTAATAATTTAATGACCAATCGATACTGTGATAATTAAATTTAATTTTCAAAATCATATTTAAAGAAAATAATTTGATACAAATAAGAAAAAGTTAAATAAAAATGAAAGTAAAAAAACTCCCGAGCAACGCCAGATAGTTTTTAATAAAATACATATTTGAGGGGCACTCTCCTTTCCAGTTTACTCTATCCTACTCCTACTCGCAGGAAGAAAATTTGATTACAAGACTTGGCATGTTTGTCCGGTCACCGTGTGTGTGTAATATATATATATATATATATATATATATATATATATATATATATCCTCTGAAATAATTAATGTTCATTTGTATTTTTTTGGGGTTTGAAATTCTTTAAACCTAATGCTTATTTTCCTTTGAAATTAATTAAATCAATTTTCAATTAATAGAGAATTTAAAAACTCATGACTGCTAAACTATCTCTCAAATCGCTTTTTTCACTGAAATCGGTAAAAATGGCACAAGCTGATAAATAGGGAAAAAATGGTACAAAAGAAAAATATATATGAAAATCTCACAATGAGTTTATGAAAATCTTGGATAAAATACGTAAAGGGAAAAGATAAAAGTACCCCCCCCCCATGAGATTCTATTATTTTTTTTAGGCGATTACGTGTGAACACATTGAAAATAAAACAATTATTCTTTTAATTTAGAGTAAGGGATTATTTGCCATATAAATTTTACATAAAACGATCGGGGAATCTTTTATGAGACTCAGCAGAGTAAAAACGCAAAAAAAACAAATTACAACAAATAAAAGTAACTGTAAGCTGTAAAAGTTAGTTTCAAACTTTCATGTGATATTTGTTTGTATTTTAAACCCGTTTGAAGTGCTATTTATTAGAAATCAATAGTTTTGACACCGTAATTTCGAAAAAAAACATGGCCGAATTGGGGGGGCTTACTAACGAATGCACCTGGAGCAACCATATTGTTTTTGTGAAAACGGTGGGAAAAAAAACAAGAATTTTTTTTTTTTTTTACATCTAATGAAAACCCATTTTACGTATTATAATACGTAAAAATAAAAACAAATTACATAGGTAAGTAGGAAAATATCTATTCTCGTCGTAGGTCAACTTCACTTGTTGCAAATTTATGTTTTTAAACCCTTTCTCGTTCTTTTTTTGGACCCCGTTCGCGCCTCTGCTGAGCGTCGTAACATATACCCAACGATCGCCCCTTTCCGGGCCATTCTAACTTATTATGGCATGTAACTAAAAAAAAAAATTCCACTAACACTAAGTCAGACCGACCAAGTAGTAAAACCACACATAATCGCTTTAAAAAGTAGAACCCGTCCACCTCGGAAATGGTGGATATGTTATGTTAAAATTATATGCAAAACTGATCCCCCAATGTGCATTCTAAAATAATTGTTGTTTTTTTCTTTCCGCGGAAGATGAGTAATGCAATACATAGATTTTAAAAAGTATACAGTATTTACAAAGTACAGGAAAAATGTTTAAAAATGAAATAAGAAAATGGGGCGCCGAAAAAATACATTTTTAATCTTTCATTTTTGAAGAGTCAAGTAAGGGTGGGGGGAGATAACTCTAGTTTTCAACCACACTTTATCTATATGTAAAAGGATAATTTACGAATAAAAGATCGCAACGCATTCGGCACCAATGAAAAATAAAATGATTTATTAAAATAAATTAATTAAATAGAAAAATACATAAATGGAAGAAAAAAAAACAACATGAAACAAGGGAAATAAAGTTTTCGAAATAAATGACAGTTTTACTCAGGGTAAAATTCAGCAATTTGTTTGAAAATTAATCTGTGCGATTGCAAGAAGTCTAATAGTTTGACATTATCTCTGGTTAAATATAAAATATCTTGCAAGTTCAGAGCGTTTGAAAACAAAATTTATCTCCCTTTATTTGACTCTTCAAAATTAAAGATTAAAAAAATATATATTTTTTCGGCACTACGGTTCAGAGCCATCGAAAACTTTTGTCAAGAAAAAAAAAATTACAGACAAAGAGTTATTGATAATTGTAAAAAAAATTTTTTTAATTAAATATAGATTTTTTAATTTTTTTTAATTAATTAATTTTTACATTGGTGGGCTTTTGTCCGGGTTTGAATTATTTTAGTGGGCTTTTGTACTATCACCGTGTGCAAGTAAATGGGGACACTGTTTACATTCATATAAGTAGAAAGTCATGAAATCGAAGAAGAATTAAATAAACCTTTTTTGACATTAGAGTTTTATATGCCTGTTCGTCTCTCGAAGTTTATTAAAAATGTGCTATTTCTAGCGTTTCTCAATTGAACCAAATGTTTAATAAAAAACGGGTTTCTCTAATGTCAAAAAAGGTTTAATTCTGATTTTATGACTTTCTACTTACATGAATGTAAGCAGTGTCCCCATTTACTTGCATACGAGGGCAAAGTTAGGTGCATGGTCAATTCTTAATGTGAAGAAAATCCAGCTCCCCAAAAAGGGGCATATTGATTAGGCCAAAAATTTTAATTGCTTCAGTTTAGAAGGACTTCTTCACTGACAGAGGACAGAACAGACACCCCAGCCTAAAAACCGAGAAAACAGTGCGTTTGTCATAATTTAGAGCAAGCGTTGGTGCTTGTGAACTGTAAGGCCGAAAAAAAGATATTTTTAAGTCGAGGAGAGTCAAATAAGGGGGAGAGAACTCTAGTTTCAAGTTTCAACCACGATTTATCTGAAAATGGATTTTTAACAATCTGAACTTACAAGGTGCCACAATCAACCACGTAGAACAGATGTGGAATAAGGCGAAGAAAAGAAACAAGGTTGAATTTAGCACCCACACGCAAATGGTGGAATCGTACCTAGCCGAATTTATGTGGAAACAAAAATTCCGAAAGGCCACTGCACTGGGAACTGTTTTCCAAGAAATTGCCGAATTTTACCCAGTGTAAAACTAACCCTAACCCTATTTTTCAAAATCATTTTATTTTTC
>OY744537.1:38515700-38605700 GCA_963556195.1 Sepiola atlantica
CTCAAAAAGACTTACCATTAATAACAATCTTCTATTACTCATGCAAAACAAAAATTGATTTAAAAGTACTACTGGATAATGCTGGTCGGGACAGCTAGTATATATATATATATATATATACCTAATAAAAATATAACTGCCCCCCCTTCTCAATATAGACACATCCTAATTAACAATACTAAAATAATACACCATGATACCAACATCAAAAGATTAAAAATTCTTGAAGCCCTCTCCATAAGAAGTAAGCATCCCACAATCAATAATGTGAATTACGAAACTAGCCACAACATTTTTAAAGTGTCTAGCATAATAATTAATGTTACCAAATTCTTAGTCGTTAAGAAATTATACGTTTGAATCTCGCACGCTCTTAGAACGTAATCACGCTCGCACGTAACATCCCAATATTATAGACACTCTTTTTTAAGTTGTAAATTACTAGCCGTTATAATAAGAATTAAAAAAAACTCAACAGTAAAGACATATTTGTAAAGACACCAAGACTAACACCACCTGAAGATGATTTGGCAAATACAATCAAAAGTACTCGTGAAAAAGGAAAGAAAATCGAACTAGAAATCCACGGAACTTACATAAACCAAAATACTAAATGGACTATTCGGAAAATTGAAAAAATAAAAAAAGGCTTATTAAGCGAAAACATTCCGTTATATTTAATAATGTTTGTCTAATATATATATATATATCTTGGTAAAATTGGTAGAAAGAAACCTAACAAAGTGCTCGATTATTAAATACAATTTTCCAAAAATTTTAATTTAAAATAAAAGCGTGCGTGTGTGTGTGTGTGTTTGTGTGTGTGGTCCTGAGCGTTTGTCTCGTGATTCTAGCCTGAATCTACGAACTGTGTTCGATCCCATGTGACTGCTTACAACCGCCATTCCTGCACTGATGAGGGTGAAAAACCCAAAATGATATCGTCTTTAGGTGAAAAAAAAACCCCTTTAAAATTTAAAAAAAGTCAGTTCTGCAGCAATATGTAAAGTTCCCAAAACAGATTTAAATAAATATTTAAGATGAGTGTAAACCTACAGAGAACTCCATCCGTCAGTTCACCAGTTGTGTCCTTAAGGTGGATTTAAAACATGACACGTTTTAGAAACATGGGGAAAATGAGGATTTTGAGGTGAGAGCTCATAACAAATTCTTTAATCTGTGATTCATAAAACGGTAGTTTGTGACTTAACCACCTACGCACAGATTAATCAACCAAATGCATGCATGCCAAGAAACAGCTGAATCTAGAACCTTCTATGAAGTTGTCTATAAAAGCACCGGTTTGGAAAGAAAAGAAATCAGTTTGATCCAAGGTGTCTACACTGTCACACGAGGCTACACGCCGAACAAAACGTTCAAAGGATAATCAGCCTTTACTTCAATCTGCCAACAGGATGTACTGCCAACTACAGAGATAATATTTCCTTTTTGATAACAACAACAGCAATGACAACACTACAGCAATGACAACACTACAGCAATACTTCACCATGCTAGGCATGACCCCCCCCCCCCTCATCATCACCATCGCTAACAAGTACAATAGAGCAACAAATTATCAGCAGCACCATGAACTGCCATGTTCACATGACTTATTCCCATGAATATAACACTCAACAACATTCTTACAAAGATTATGGGTAATAATTGCCTACTGAATCATTCCCCTTTAAGCGAACTTTTATTGTAAATAAAAACCACTCTGCGCACACCTGCAAACACAATATTTCCCAACAATTTCTTTCATGAAAATCTTAATGACGTTCGTTGTGTTAATTGATGATCAGTCCTTTTTTTTTTCTTTTTTAAATACGTGTAGTGCCTTAACACAATTTGTATAGGACTGGTAAAAAGTTGGTCTCAAAATGTAACGGCTTCAATCTATTTTGTTCCAGCAGAATAATACTGATAAATTTTCTCGAAAGTCAACGAACAATAACGGGGTCATCTTAAAAAAATGTTTTAAGAAAACTAAAAAAATGTATAAGGAAGGTTGCATTGGAAAATTATTTTTCATTGCAACAATGCACCAAGAGTTACAAGAGCTGTTCTACAAGAATTTAATTGATAAATATTACCAATGCTTTTTTACAAAAAGTGCCTCGGCGTCAGTACTTTCTGAATGTTTACGTAGAATGCCAAACAGTGCCAAATGAAAACTCTGTTGACTTACCTGCATCCAAAAAAGCACAAACAAGGCAGGATTTACAAGTAGGAAAAAACAAGCAAAGAATTACAGCAAAAAATTTTGTATGAAATAAATACTTATTTTTTTAACGAAGAAATAACAGTGATTCAAATAAGTGTTTAAATTAAAAAGTTAAAACAAGTGTTTTTTTGTTTTTTTCAATTTACGAAAATCATTTTTCTTTTTACTGATTATTTTTGTTGCTTTCGTCAGGATTTGAGGTTATGGTTTGGGCAAGGTTAGGAATTAGGGTTAGGGCAAGGGTTTGGGCAGGCTCGTTTGCAGACGTCAAAAATTCAGTTATCAAGTTTAGATGTTGTCTGCTTATTCATTTCAATCAGTTATTCATTTTCTCACAGTTTCATTGAGTAACCGCTTCAGGCCTTTCCGGTGTTTTACGTAAAACGCCAGACAGCACCGATGCTGAGGGACTTTTAGCGCGGGTCCCAATCTAAAAAAGTATCATATTACCTCATCCATCCTACAGACATGCTCTTGCATCTTCACATTTCTTCTGGTTCCCAAAACATTTTAAAAGAACGCAATTCGAAACTATCGATGAAGAGAAAACGTCCGTTTCTATATGTGATATGTGTGCAACAAAAGGCCTGGAATTCAAGAGAACAGCACTGAGTGATTTGTGTGAGCTTTGAGTGAAAGATGAAAGATGAATAAGCTGGAATTCTGCGCTTTTAAAAAAAAATGTTTTTGTTTACATTTCTTCTTTTTCACCATGCCAATGCACTTGCTCATAATGTAGTGAGCATCCGGCAGGTCATAACCAAAAAGAACATCATCGGACTGTAAAAACCTACCTAGTCATCCGCTCTGGCTCCATGTGACTTTTTCTCTTCCCCAAGTTGAAAAGGATCATTTTGTGGAGGCCATCGAAAGGGTCATAGTAACAGAGCTGAGATGCGTCCCAAAAGAATCCTTCCCGGAGAAATTGTGGCAGAGAACGATGGAAATGTGCATGAGACTCGATGTGGATTATCTTTTCATTCGTTATCGAATTTGAGCGTAATATTTATTTATATGTGTATTACAGAACAACATTGGTACCGAATCCAATAAAGGGGGGGGGGGGTCAAATGAATTGTTTGAGACACCAGTCCCATTACATTTCAGACACATTTCATACATATGGATAAAAATATCAAAATGAAAATGCCGAAAAATATAAGTCTACCAGGCATGTGTAGGCAGTGTGAAGTGAAACCTGGCCAGTGAGGGTTGAGGACATACGTTGCATGGAGAGGAATGATATGATGGATGTGTAATGTGAGTTTTAAAATCTGATGACCTCAGAGGAAGATTAAATCTGGATAATATAGGAAGATGTGTGCAGAACAGGAGAATTTGATGGTATGTCTAGGTTAAAAAAATGGATTAGAGTTCTTGGGTTAGTCGATATAGAACAGTTGAGGTAACAGGTTCTGTTCACAGGGGAAAGCCAAGGAAAACATGAAAGTGATAAAAATGGACGTGAGAGAAAGAGAGATATAAAGACCAGAGATATGTTTGTTTGGAAGTCAATTTCTTAAAGCTGTTCATCGCATGCAAAAAGAAGAAAAAGAAGAAAAAAAGAAAACGAAAAAGAAAAAGAAAAAGACGAAGAAGAAGACGAAGATGACGACGACGACTGTATCTAAAATGTTTCACTCCGAGTAAATTTATAAGAAAGTGACAATATATTTCTTTGAAAAACAATTTATTTATCTTGTATAGAAAAAGTATGAGGTACTTTTTTTGTTTAATGGCGTCTGCTTGTGAGAAATGAGATTTTGGGTGGAAATTTGTTATTTCTAACCTTCGATCTATAGTTCATTCGGTTCATCTGGGACTTGTTCTTTTCTTTTTTGTATCTGCAAAACCACATTGTTGTAGCACATCCTGGCAAGCATTTATTTATGACTAGCATTGATACCCGGCATTACCTCCCTCCCCATACGGGGGGGGGGGGGGGCATGAATAAGATAGAAGCGTTAAAAATGTGTGCAACATATTTCTCTTAAGACGATTGGATATTGCATGTGACTTCAATTCTGACCAGACTCGACCATGTCTAAAATGTCAATATTCGCCACCGTTACGACAACGACATTTTTATGCTGATCGCAAATAAAATGAGGGAAAATTGTTTGCATTTGAACGGACATGTACTTGTGCACAAACGACAACACCATCATGAAAATGGGATTCAAAATGAAAGCCCTTGGAAAAAAGCCGTGCAGAACAACAAAACAAATCTCCCATTTTCTTTTTGGCTAGGAGCAAAGTATAGTATCTGTTCTTATACTACATTTCATCTCTTCTGTCCTTAGTCAGTGAAAGAGAAATCTTTCTACACTGAGGCAATTATTATTTTTGTTTAAATCCAGAGTGTCCCTTTTTAGGGACTGGATTTTCATCACATTAAAAACCGACCTTGTGTCTAACTCTGCCCTTGTGAGGAGGCAAGTAAATTGAAACAAAGGTGGTTGGATACCCTACACAACGACCTCAAGATAACCAAACTTCATCCTGACCAAACATTTGACTGTGTATGGTGGAGAGAGAAATCCAGCGTGGACCCAACTGTGCAGGATAAACGCAGAATAAAATAAAAAGTTTGGAAAAGACTATTTACCAAAAAACATTTAATTAAAGACCAAAGTCATTGTCAATGGTTTATGTGACCTGTTTGCAAACTATTGTATTGTGACGGGTAGATATAAAATGCTAAATTCAATAATATATATAATGAGGTGCAATCGATTCATTGCAGGATCAACCCCACGTCATCCGCTGTTCCAAGATTTTTTTTTCTCATTTATTCACAGGCATTCTTAGAAAGCTTTTAAAAAAAAGGGGAAAGAAATGGTGGTTATTTATACTTGCAATTATATATTCGGTTCCCTCCTTACTGTATTGTTGTCCTTAGATTTATAGGTGAAGAAACTGCTCCCAAACACAGACACAAAGCAACGGGGACATTTAATAAAATTCACGCATGATACGCATAATACCTGGAAATAATTACTTTGTGGTCGACAAGAGAATACAGATGAAGCGTCATAGCTTAATTCCATGTATGTTTCAAATGAATGCAGTCGGGGACATTGAGTAAATAGAAATTAAGTCTTTTAATCTGTTCACCATGGACGCATACTGCATTATACATGCGAAACAATGGCCACCTCGATCAGTCAATGGAATTGACACCCTTACTTAGTTTGATTACTGCTTGGAATTAGATTCTTTAAAGAATTTAATGATGGACATCATAACGCTTTTGTTAAATAATAAAGAGGGAGCTGAAAGATACCAAAGGTTCTGATTGGCTAAGAAAGCCCATGTGTTAGATTTGAGGGGACTTTTGGAAATAATCAGCAGTTGGTGAGGAGGAATTTATGACGCAACCAACTCGGTAGGGGATGATTGTTTTCAGTATTTAGTAAATTAATAGCTGCTACTATTGATAGTTAACTGGAAACTGAAAACCGGTGCGTTGGACTTCATCAGTCTGGGAATAGGGAAAACAGATCTAAATCGTCTGCTGATTTGCAGTCATACTCGCTCGTAGGAAAGGTTTCAGGAGTTAACCTTGAGGACAATTCAGAAGCCGGAGTCCTCAAGACTGTATACAGCTACGTTCTGATGACTCCTGTGATGCATTGGAACCATGTGTATCAGTGCTTGCCTTTTCAATTGACCATTTAAGCAATGTGGAGAGTGTGGGGGGGGGGGTCTGCTGCATGTGAATTTGCGATCTGAGCACAACTCCATAGTTTTTCAAGAGTTAAGGATGCCAAAATAAATCGTTCAAATGAATCAAAAAAATAATATAAACTTGTAGATGAACTATTGAAGGAAATCTCAAATCAAACTCACTTATCTTCTTCGTTGAAGTTTAATACTTAAAAACATCTGAAATATTGATAACAGGCTATTCAATAGGATTTTGAAAGGAGGTTAGTTCACTTATGTTCACAAAATAACACTACCTGAAGAAGTTCTGACAAGAGCAATACTCAGTACAATGGAAAACGTGTACACTGATCTGTTGGACAATTAAATATATACAGTGTAGCAGTTACCAACTTTTATGAGTTCACATCTGATGCAGTTTTGAAATTCTTTCCACATTAAGGTCCATGGTTATTATTAGAACCAGATGTGGGGAGTTAGATGCAATGGAAAAAAAACATAATTGACGCAGATTGTTGTTTTTTGACTACGATATGAGAAGTCAGCTGATAAAAACTGACTCCTGAGTCAGTTTAAAATAAATCCAACTGACTCCTGACACCCACAAAAATTGCCGATTCCCAATCTCTCATTACAACTAACGATACACCCTACTTACAATTATGCTGCTATGAAAAAACGCTTCATTTTTTTTAAAAAAATAACCTCATTAGCAATAAACTCCTAGAATATTGGTGCATTTAAATAACAAATACATAAATTTTACAGGATTTTTTCTTCTTCGTCGTTTAGCATGTCTTTACCACACCAGATGTTTGTCGTACGTTAACTATATCGGTGGTACGAAGTGACATTCGCCATGAAATTCTATCATCTAAGTTGGTTTTGATGTGCCATTACTTGAAGTCATTTTTGACTGAGTCATTTCAAGTCTTCCTCGGTCTGCTTTTTCATCGATTACCCTTAAATGAGATGTGTGTACATCTGTTTATCCAACCAGAGCTTTGTTCAACATACCCATAGCGCTGCAGGCAGTCACAATGCAGAGCTGCCTCAAGTTTGGGCCCCTTTAGCCTGAATAGCAGGGAGTCAGAACTGTCGTCAAGATACACACCACAAATCCACCAAATCATAGCCTGGTCATTCCTCTGCATTCTCAGAAAGGTCGAGTTAGTGAGACAATTAAAACATAATATTACGGCTGTCACCATCTTGTCTCTCTCTCTCTCTCTCTACGAATGAGACTACGACAGCACAAAATTCTCATCATTTTGACGTGCGAGTGCTTCATGAATCTGATTTTCAATGTTTTGTGCACCCAAATGTCAAAATAGTGAGCATTTTGGGCTACCATATTTTCAGAGCAATATTTAGATGCAAGTTTGTGAAAATAATGTTAAAAACTTTATTTTCCACATAAGGTTAAAATTAAGCAGAGAGTGGGAAATTTCATTAGAAAAAAAAAAGTAAAGTTAGAGGTTATGAATCTGTCAGGATATGACGTAACAGACAGGAAGTCTAAAATGAGACGTGGTGAAGAAAACAGAAAGATCTGCCTTTTTTGGCCTATGAGTTGACTTTTTTCGGTCGTTTTTCGATGCTGTCTAGGGAGTGGACAAGGGGGGGGGGGAGCTCACATAATGTTGTAAAGGAAATAAATCAAAAAAGAACAGGAGACGTTAAGCAATAATGATTGTTGGCATTTTTTCAATTTTATTTTGTTACATTATAGCAGCTATGAAGAGAGTGGAAGACACACCAACTTCAGCTGCTAAATAACCACTATGACCACCTTTACAACTAAGCATCACTATCCAATGAACTATCTACTTACGTGTCAAAGAGAAGAAAAGCAGTTTCTGCTGACAAAGAAAATAACGGATTATCTGTGGGGATCAAATGTTAATGTTCTCATAACCATTGTTATTCCTCTAAAGTAAAGTCATATTTCCCCCTTTTTGATTAATAACAAAAAGGTAGGTAAAAATAAATGTGTAGGCCAATTATTGGTCCGTGTTTTAAAAAATATTTTTATTTTCAATCGATTTCACTGATTTTAATATTTAGTCCTGATCAATATTTTATTTTTTATTCGTCAAAAATAGAGGAAGCTTTCACTCTCAGTCAGAAGTCCCGATACTGCTATGCAAATCACCAGGTACTAATTTTATAACAGACAATTTTTTGTATTTCACCTGTAATAAACTACATTCCGGTTCGAGATTATTATTATGCTTTAAAAAAAAATTTTAAAAATTAAACAACTCTATATTCATAAATCAGTTTCATTATTACACAGCTGTTTAGATTTCTTCAATAATTAAGATTTACTTTGTTCATTTCACTTAATAGAAAATTATAAACTTAATTTTGGTTCGAGATTATTATTAGACTGATTGGAAGCTATTTACACCCATTAACTTTACAAATAGTTATTAAAACAACATTACCTTAGCAAAATCAATTAGTTTCACAATTAAAATAAATAAACAAAAGGAAACTAAATTAAAAGTACAAGATTACCAGGCAACGTCAGGTAGGTATGGCTAGTCTGTATATAATCTTGAAAGTATACAAGTCGTCTTATTTTTATTATTCTACTGAATATGTGAACATGACTGACGATTCCAAAAGATCCGTTTCCATCAACCAGTTTACACGTGTTTGCGCATTCAAATGTTCACAGAAAATTTGGATTTTTCTGAAAAGTCAGAATTTCCAACTGACTTTATGTAATCACATGGAATTAGAAGAGCAGAAAACGACCAAACCAATCACCATTGTCGTGCTCTTTCCCACCCCCGGAGATTTCCAAACAGACAGAAACTTGATTTCCCCAATGAATCCAGAAGATGGCTGTTCCTTAGAACAAAGGTAATGATTTGAAAAATCCAATTTACAAGGTGTGATCAAAAAGTGATAAGATTGAATTTTATTTTGATTTATTTTAGTTTGCAAGCCTATTTAACTCCAACAAAAAAGTAATAACAATAGAGGAACAAGTAATACAGCAATACAAAACATATCCTTGATTCAGTTTATTCACAAGAACAATAGAAGAACAGGGAGCACAATAACAGAAAAGAATATGTAATGAATTCAGTTTATTCACTTTCATTGACACTGTCACACATCAAGAAGGTCTGTTTGTGGTATAAAATGATGCAACACTATAACTGGTACGATATTTTACCAAGCTATGTTTCTTTTCGTGTTTGTTCTTCTATTGCCGTTACGTTTTCGTGGGTAGGGGTCAGATTTTTTACCTCTGTACATCCGGACCATTGACCTTTCATGGATGACATGTTATTATTTAGAACAAAGAATATACAGAAATTATGTTAAAAACTCATATTTTTCAGCTCAGCATCCTTGACTTAAATTCAACTGATTAATGCTTATTATGAGCAAGTTAGTAAAAGACGAGTTTTGAGGATTGAAAAAAAGAGAAAAATGTTTTTACATGTAACCTTCATGCAAAGTTGGACACAAATAAGGGTTCAGTTTTTATAATATAAGTATTGACTACCAATCAGTCAATAATTGACAGCATACTTAGACCGCTTGAAAGGATAAACATTTTTTTTTTTCATCCAAATCATTTTTATTTCATGAATAAAAAAAAAAAATTTTTTTTTTAACAAGTAGAAATCTAATAAAAAAAATTTTTTTTAAGTTATAAAAATGGAAAAAGTTCTTTTGAAAGTATCTTTTAACTAATAATTTCTTTCTAGTGGCCACGTGCTATTAAAGTTCTATATTATAAGGAGATGTTTCTAAATCGTTACGATAACACCAAGAAGAAAGGACCCTATTAATTACAAAAGAAAATAATGGTAATACCTTCACTTTGTTGTAAAACACTCGTTCTCTGAAGATGGATATATTATCCGAAATTAAGAGTTCAGAAAAAAGAATTGAATTATTTTTTAATAAAAAAAGTAGTTGCATCTTATATGTGGTTTCCAAAGGAATTTTGCCTGTTTTTCTTTTTCAAATTTAAATTTTTTAAGTTATATTTATTTACTGCTGAAAATATATTATCTGTACTTCGAATAAGTGATTTTTCTGTGAGAATTAAACACTAAAAAGAAGTTTTATCAACAATGTTTTTACTACAACTAATCAAAAAGCATCATACTTTCTATTCTTAATCTTATTATACCCGGCATCACAAGAGCTCTTCATGCAAAATTTGGTGCAATTATAACCAATAGTTTAGAATCATATAAGTTTTTTTTAATTATTATTAATAGTAGCAATAGTATTTTAATTTTGACCTCTTTGTATGTGTAACTCGGCATCCAAAGGTTTCTTTATGCTAAATTTAATGCAATTTTGGTCCAACAGATTTGGAGGGTGTAATTGTATATTAGCAGAAATAGAATAATAATTTTTGCCCTACTTCCGCACTCCATTCTATGATACTATCGGCATGCAAATGGTACTTCATGGCAAATTTGATGCATTTCTGTCGAATATTTTTAGAGCCCATACGTGACCAACAGACAGGCAAAAATGTTTGCATTATGATATAGATTCAAAGAACTACTAGCAATTTAAATTTATATAAGACTTAAATTATTGCTGTTAAGATAATGTGCATTTCTTTGTGTAGAAAATAGGAAAAGGTGTTTATAAGATGCTCCCATTCAATCTACATGTTTAGCGATGAAAATGTTATCTCGTATTCGTGACATACTATTTGACAAAGAAAGCCTCTTCAAGATACTAGCTGTCCCTACACAGCATTGCCCGGTAATGTATTTACTTGAAAATTGTTTCGCGTTTCTTTTTTTGAAACTCTGATGGGCTAGGCTAACATGGTTCGGTTTCTTCTCTCGGACAGGTAGCTAGAAAATGTGCATACATCAAGAAAGAGACAACAATGACGTATTTACACAAAATATACTTTATTTAATTTAACTATTTGAATATCCACTTTCTTTAACTGTGAATTGCTTCCGGTTGGATCAGTCCCACAGGAGTGTAAAGCCCCTATCTAACAGGACAGACCATATATTATTTATTATATGTTTCCTCATTTAACGTTTTAAACTCCAACTTCAAATCTTTTTATGTCACATGAGAAAACTAACCAATCCAATATCTAGCCTTGTAATGGGAAACAGGTGAGTCTGGGAACAAACCCTGTCAATCATACGGATTAACCTTCCGCCTTTGGCAAACTATATCTACACTTAACTTCAAAAGCATATTACTACTAAATAATATGTAATATTAATCCTTACATAAATGATCCCTTTATTATATTTTTTTCAACTAGTGCTAAGAATAACTATAAACGAAACGTTAATCTCTATAGAAGGCTATAAGTGTTGAAATGATTGCATAAAATAATTCCACTCGAGATGATATAACAGTGGCATGTGTGATTTTGCACTTACAACTTACAAGTAGTTTCAAGGAGAAAAGTATTTTTTACCACAACTGACAGGATTGATTATAGTCGAGGAGGAGAAGGAGGAAAAGGAGAGCGCACAAATCTCAATTGAAAGCATTCTTCTGTAAAAGGAATAAAATTAACATGAGTCGGGGGGGGGGGCACATTTTAGAATGCAAATCTCATTTACAGAAGAAAAAGTCAATTAAAATATTGCTGAGAGGGGTGACATCAAACACATGGCTCAAGGGCCAGTTCGGCACAGAGCTGTAGATCTTTTATGTAAAAAAGAAACTATGAGCCGCCCCACCCCCGGGATTGTGTGTGGTGGTGGAGGGAGTGGACCTCCTCCAACAGTACACATTTCATTTACGCCTCGCATTCTTCTGTTCCTTTAAAGTTGGTATTGTATAATGGAACACTTTTTGTTCATACCAGTCCGAGATACATCCTCGACAATCAGTCCGATAGTGACTTTGTTGCTGTCTGGCTGAGGTATGGTCCTGTTCAGTATCAGGAGGCCCACCCTCCCAGGCTTTGTCTTCTCTTTGAGAAGGGGTTAGTTTATCGCTAATCGTCTGAGGTGCCCCTACCAGGGAATGCTGACGGGAATGCTCAGGCATTTCTTTGTAGGCAAGAGTGTGCAATGGCTTTTCAACTTAACCTCTGACCTTGTGTCTAACCTGTTGGAGAGGTAAATAATATACTTTTGGAACAAATTGTTGAATCGGGTTAAAATATATTTAATGTCAACCATTTTAAGAATGAAATTGGAAAATGGAAATTTACATTGACATTTTTGGGGGTTATCAGATGAAATATTTAAGAGTACTTGATCTTTTTTTTGTAAATTTTTTTTTTCTTTTAAAGTTGACGCGAGATTAATTAAAAACGAGATGCATAACAAATAAATCCTGATTCCAGCGTCTTCTACTTATATAAGAGTTAGATACGTTCTCAGATGGAGTACTGCTGCCCCATATGGGGAGGTGCCATTCAGAGCACTCTTTCTTGCCCTGATAGAGTACAAAATCGACTTCACAATCTAATGGGAGAGGTGATCTCGTCTGTTCTCTACAGCCCCTTTCGCACAGAAGAGACGCTGTTAGTCTTTCTCTACTCTATCATTATTTCCATGGAATGTGCTCGACTGAGCTTCAATCTATGGCATCCCCTCCCCTGTAAAACATTTACAAAACGGAACCCGTTTTTCTACCACAGACAAAAGCAACTTTCCTTTCTCCCTCCATCTGCCTAGCACCAGGCGGAATTTTCATGAACAGAGTTTCTTTCAAAGTAAGACTGCAACAGGGTCAACTTTAAATACAATGTCAACAACTACTTGTCATAAACTGTCCCCCATAAGTAATCAAACTTTGTTTTCAATCCTCTCACAATATTCTTCATCATTAACCTTTATCCTCAAATGGATGTTGGCCTTGATAAGCTGTGACTCATTAGTATAAAAAAAAAAAAGAAAAGAAAAATTAATAAACACTGATTTTGCAAATATTAGTATATAAGCAAATCTGTTTTAACAAAATTTGCTTGCAAAATTCTACTTTTAAGGTCAAACAAGTGGGAAGTCAGGAGTCAGCCATGTTTGCAGGTCAACATTTGGCTACATAGTATATTTGATACTGAGTGAAATCTTGTGCGGTTCTCAAATTCTCTAAAGCTATAGACACCATTAAAACAATTCCATTTTAATTATAATGGATATTTTGTGTACGTTTTAAACAAAACTCTGAATATTATTTTAAAAGAACATGGTGTTAAATGACACCAGTCATTATATTCATGTATTGGTGCAGTTAAATATAATGACCGATGTGCTGAGAACACTAATTAGTGTAATGGATATTGACACAGACTATGGAATCAGCTAAGCCGAGTTCAAATCCAGTTTGAATCTACAGCATTCAGTTACGCTTACTTACTTGGACTTGAGCTGGCCTCCTCCCGAGCAAGTACAGCATCTCTGATCATCGTGCAGATTCATTGAGAAAAGTATGAACACCCCATTCCTAAGCTATGCTTAAAATAGCAACTTGTGTTCAATTGATCGTTCGCAATCATTTACAATAGGTGTTGTTTCGGCATTAAATGGCTCTAAAACCCAAACGTAGTGACCGAGGTTATTAAATATCATGTTCCTTTTAAATAATATTCAGAGTGTTGGTCACAGACATACAGACACAAAATCTCTATTACAGTAAGGATTTTTGCCTTAAGAACAATCCACATTTATGCCCGAAAATGCTGACAGAAATCTTAGTAAGAATTTTACAGTGACCTTTTACCTAAACGGAAAAGGAGGATCGATTTTTACCTCTGGGGAAATATCAGATGCATCTGTAAAGAATGGCCGACAGAACTGACAGGAAGCAAATAGGAAATGAAGAAACAAAATATTGTAACAAGATCTTCTCGTCTTCCGAGCAATGGAGGATGAAATATAAGGAAACTTTTTCAAGACGGCCATCTTCTTTCTCTCCTCTGAAAACGAACCCTATATCTCTTGGCAAGAAAACAAATTCATTGAACGTTTCATGATATCAAAGCGATCTTTCATCTTAATGTTAATCTTAGATAAAAATGTTCTTGCTCAAATTTTTATCTATCAATTATCTATCCCAATATTCTTGAAGCGATTGTCATTAACACCTCTCGACCTAGCCTATGTAGATAAAAAAAAAAGTTGAAGCAGATTTTTCACGATTTAAATCCATCTCATCATTGAGAGATTTACCCACAATTTTCCCTCCCTCACTTACTCTCACTTCATATCTCCAACACACAAACTTCCACTCCTATCCCCATTCAATGTTCTCTTAGTTTTTATTGTTATCATTTCTAATCTTCCTCTTCTGAAGAGGGTCAGACGAAAAGGCCTTTAAGAGTTTTATTATTTCTCTAATTTTTGTTTCCTTCTCTTTTTCATTGATAAAATGTTTCCTCTAAAATTAATCCTACACAAAAAATCTGTGGATTTTGCTTATCTGTTAGTTTGGCTTCCGTGCACAAGGGGATGACGTCATCCACTGAAACAGTTGTAAGACACCAGGAGAATCCTTTATGATATCATAAATAATGAAGTAATAAAAGGATGACACCATCTATTAAAACAGACACCATAGACGTCCCTGTGAATAGTGACACATACACACACACACACACACACACATTACATGTATGTATATGTATATATATATATATATATATATATTTTGTAGGTACAAATGTGACAAAGTATCCGGGGCCCCATGGGTATCGGGTACCCTGGTGACGCGCTAGTATGCATCTTGGTGGTGATGTTACGCTAACTGAGAGCCCTGTGACGAGAAGAAGTGGGGATATGAAACTAGTATATATTTGACACAGAAATTAACTTATTCAGACGACAGAACGAGACGCTAGCTAGTCTCGCGGAATCGTGTAAGATATTCAAAATCAATTACCACTAGAGGTGAGAAGACAGTTGCCAGATGGGAGGTGGAGATTAGAGAATGCCATATCGCAAATTTAATTCTGAAATATCAATAAAGCGATATTATTGTTTGGGTGAATGGCACGTTTTAGAACCACGATTCTATGACGGTTGTTTTGAAGATGTCACGACCTGGGAAAAACGAATCCACTCGACGGAGATTTATTTGAGCCTGTCATCGTTAATTACAAGCCGGGCACAGAGCACCTCTAGCTGTGTGACAGAATGAGAAAGGCCACGGTTGTTGCGTTTGTTTTTGGTGATAACGGTGGGGTAGGAGAAAATCCCATTTCTTTTAAGAAAAAAAGAGTGAGACGCTCGTCCCCACCCTCCTTGAGAAAGGAAGACAGGCAGGAAGTAAGATAGCAGAGAAGGGGATGTACGGCCATAGACATCTTCAATAAAAGAATGTGTTTTTTTTCACGCACGAGCCAGAGTTGAACTGACGCCTGGACTTGTGCCGAAGAACCAAACTGGACGAAAATTCTAGCCACCGCCTTCGCCCGTTGAGTTTGTGACTTAAACAACCACTTATGTAAAGAATTCGCACACACAAGAACTAGCGAAATAACTTAGCAAAAAAAAAAAAAAACCCTTGCTAAAGACATTTATGAGCACGGTAGACATTAATCCTACCATTGACCAATGTAAAATCAATTCTTTTATTTTATTAATAATTACTCTTCTATACAAAGAAAGACCCAGACCGAGTTATTGAACATTGTTTTTTTTCCTTTTGTTCTGCTTTGAATGATCCTTCGCTCCCACAGAGCCAACTGGTTACTGTTCGCCCAGTGATCACTCACTGCTATAAACAATTTCAACATGGAAGTGTGTACGGCTGTGGGGTTTACACAAAATTTCAAAATAAACTTTAATAATATTGGCAAAGTAGCCATACTTGCTGAGAACAGGGAGATTTTTATTACCAAAAATAAAAATAAGAAAAACAGACTGATAGAAGGGATCAGGAATCTGTTTCTTCAGATTGAAAAAAAGAAAGATTTTTTTTTCTATTTACTCAAGCAACATGGTTAAAAGAATAGAAATTAATGAATGGAGGATAAAACTATATTATTTCTACCGTGACGTCTTTCGGTCAACTCTTTTGCAAGGTAATTGTCGACTAAATGATTGAGGTGAAAATATGAATGAAACTGGTCAAAAGAACCATAAAAGGAATTGGCGAACGAGAGTTAAAAAAAAGAATTTATATGAAGTATGTATTTCAACGTACACCAATCAGTTCTAAACTGTGGGTGTATTCCTTCTGCTTGCAGAGACGGTTGACGCAAATTAATGGCAACTGCTTTGAGAATCTTGAAATGATTTCTCGAACAAGCACTGTGCAAAACAGAAAAGGCCTCATCGGAATACCCTTTAGTGCACAATTGGCACTCCAATAAATAAATATATATATATAAGTAGATAAGTGATGAGAATAAAAATCGGATAGAATGCAATATTTATTAAATCATCAATTGTTCAAAAAAGGGTAATATAAAAAAGCTTGTTTCCTTTCCTTAATCCATGGATTTTCAAAAATATGCTCTTATCAGAGGAAATTCTACATACGAACTGTCTAGAACCGAAGTGTCTAGTATACTACTAAAACTGAACCTTGTTTGTTTGTCTCCATGCACACTGAATGAAGTCACACTGAAGTCACACTGAAGTCACTAAAACAAGTGGAAGACATGGAAAGATCCTTTATGATATTGTAAATGAATGACGTCATCTATTAAAAAGGGGTGGAAGACACCAGAAAAAGATTCTTTATGACGTCATAAATGATGAAGTAACAAAAGGATGAAAACAGAGCACATAGCCATGTGGACAGTAACTGTATGTGGACAGGAACCAGACGAAGGGTCTGGTATACTTATAAAACTCTGAACCTTGTTATTGTGTCTGTCACCTTACACAATGAATGACATGAGCCATTAAAAATAGACAAAAGATCGTTTACGAAATCATAAAACAATAATTTATGACATCATCCATCAAACTAGAGAGAGATCCATCCTTGATGATGCTTTATCTAGACAACCTGTGACACAAAGCATCATGGGTCGTCTACTAGATGAACTGATAATAAATAATATATATGACATAACGCGTGGTCCAATATATTAATAAAACTCTTGTTTGCTTGTCACCGGGCACACTTCATGATGATTATTAAGAAATAATATATATATATATTAGGTGAATGCTTACATATTCAAGGTGTATCTGTGAACCGGGTTCGCACCCTATGACCGTCTGAAATTGTTATTTCCCTGCGCTGATGAGACCCATAAGCTTGAAACGATGTCATACGTAAGTAAAATATAAAAAATAATTTAATATTACATATATATATATATATATATATATATATATATATTTCTTCTTTCCTTTTTAATTCGAAACATGACAATAAGTTCAGACTTCCGCCCCCTCCCCCATATCCACTATCGGTCACGCTCGGTTTTGACACAATTGACCCACACACTATCTCTTTCCTTAAGCTAAAAATAAAAATAAAAATTAATTACTCCCAACTATCACACTATTTTCTCTTGAACTGTGTAAACTGCTGATGATAACAGGCTAACCAAAATGGCCTTTTTTTCATTTTTGCCTTTTTCTTCCACATCTTTGCCGAAACTTGAACGTTTTCACACAAATAAAAATTAATGACTGTATGATTTTTTTTTCTGCATTTTCCTTCATCTTAAGGAAGTCTACAATAAAGACGAAATGTTGATGAATAAATAAATAATATAGTTTTTGGCTTTCCTTTTTCATATATATATATATATATATATATATATATATATATATATACTTGAAAATGGATGACAGCATAAAAGATGAATGGTAGTTACCAAAAGATGTGGATGTGTATGTTAATTTTAAAGCAGCAGCCGTAATTCTGATCACTGCCGCTTTATCAACCAATGTCAAAGTTAAGAAATTATATATTTAATGATATATATAACAAATACTGCCCAACGTCAGGTTTAATGTTTTGTTTGTTTTTAATTTTTAATTCGTTGGGAGAAGGTGGTTGCTTTTAATTAAGATTTTCCAATTTCTAAATCTTCTATTGTGTATTTGTATCTTCAGGAATGTTTTTTTTTTTTTTTACCTTGTAAAGGATTTTACATTTTATTGGAGTTCTTATTCTGTAAGTTTAAGTTTTTAAAATAACTAAAGAATATATACATCAAATCTATATAATACTCTGATAATCTTATATGCTCGTTTGCATATGGCTGGAAGAAGAAATAATTAGACAAGAAGTGGTGAGGAAGGGAATAAGGGGAGGTGGAAGTGGGGAGAATAGAAGGAGTAGTAATAGCAGCAGTAGTGTAAGAGAAGGAGAGCAAGAAGATGACATAAAGAAAGGACATTGTAAAAATTCTAATAGAGGGTTCAGGGTTGGAAGTAGTAGTACACATGATGGCTGGGTGTTCTTGTAAAATTTCAAAAATTAATTCACTTATTTTGTTTTGTTTTCATAATTTTTAAAGTTTTATCTCAAGTTAGATTTTATTTTCATCTTATTCTTTTTTACGGATTTTTTTTAAATTTCTTTTTCTGAAATTTTTAAAATCTTTTTTTTTTCCTTAAAGTTTTTTTATGTTCCTTTCATAACCTTTAACTGTTTTTCGTTTTTTTTTGTTTTTTTTTGTTTTTTTTTACTTATCTTTTTAGTATCCTAATTAGAATTAAGGTAACAAATGGTATATATTTGAGGCTTTTTCCTGGTGCTGAAAGTGTATCTTTTCTGGTGTTTGTTTTGTAAACAAACAGATTCACCCAGCTCCAGCCCCTGTCCCATCGCTGCAATGTTGCATGTTTGTGCTTGTTTTACAAGTACTTCAATGGAATGTACTCCGATGAACTTGCTGCTCTGGTCCCCCCCCCTCCTCGACGTAAATACACTCGACCAACCTAACAATCAATTAAGTCTCATCCATTCACTGTGGAGGTCCCCAGATGCCGGAGTGCCGTCTACTCCAATAGCTTCTTTCCTCGAACTGCCGGCCTTTAGAACTCCCTCCCCGTTTCCTGTTTCCCCGACTGTACCGACATGCAGAAATCTAAAACTAATGTGAACAAGCATCTCGCTGCACAGCTCCCAATTTAAGATGACCCCCAAAACTTTCACCCTAATTCTCAGTAGCCCGTTACGTCTACAGTGGCAACTTTCTTTGTTTTGGGTGAATTATGTTAAAAAGAAAAAAAAAAAAAAAAAAAAAAAAGAAACGAAATCCACCATCTAAAACCCCCGAATTCCAAGACCAGCACATTGCAATCCTCCTCTGTGCATAACGGTTTGAGCCAAACCTATACGAAAGCAAACAAATATCTGCAGCTCATTTGCTACCAGTGCAAGATACCCCCCCCCCCAACTATCACTTTTAGGGAAAAGTTTCACAAAAGCCTAGATTAATTCAACGCCCCTGCTCCACCTCCAATTTGACATGAGCATGTACATATTGCCTCTCCTTTTCTTATTCCATGTAACTCTACAAGAGGGGGGGGGGTGCAGCCCCCTTAACATTCTAAAAGGATCCCTTTACAACAATAGATATCACCCTCCACCCCCCCCCCCCCTATGCCGGCGACACACCTATTTTATCTCAGCCATCTCTCTTTGTCAAACCTACAGTTTTGAATTGTAATCCACCCTGACTTTAACACAGGGTGACAACCGGGAGTCCTCCACTTTAACAACCACGCCCATAGGTTTGAAAACCATGGAAATTTTGGTTTAAGAAGGACAGACAACATTGACTAGCAAATTGAAAAATACACCCTCTCACTAACCCCCTAAAAAACGGGAGAAAAAAAAAAAAAAAAAAAAAAAAAACTGTACTACTACTACTACTACTACCACCATCTTTTATTTAGAATCTTCACGATAATATTACATGTGACTTCACACTCATATTCTTTTGAAGTTAAGTGGAGAATGATTCACTAAATGCCTAAGGTTTCTTAAGTACAATTGACTTGACCCCTAGGTGCATCTACCGCCTGGTACGAATGTAAATAGCTGATTGGTTAATTTAAATATGACAAAGATTTAAATTTAGATTAGTTGCTGTTTGAGTTGTTGTTCAAAATTTAGTGAAGAAACAATGTAATGGGAGATCTTGCTAGATAGGGGCACTTAGGCCCCCTAGTGTCCCTCTGAAGATAGCCAGAAAAAACTCATAGGTAAGGAAATGGATCCAGAGTTAAGTGTAATAAGATAGATGTTAAGTGAAAACGCTTTCTTTGCGCACCATCTTTCGTGAATTTCCAGCAACTCATCCCAGAGAAAAGTACAGCCATCATATCGTCCTGGTGGACAAACAACATACATACCCCCCTCAGCATCAATTAATCTATAAAATAAAGTAAGTTTATTTCTTCCGCCTTTAAAATTACGTGTGTTTGATCGGAAAAAATTTCATGCCATTTGAAATTATCATTGTGAGTAAAGCTAAGAAAAAAACCTAAATGATAGGAGATATTTAAAATGGACATGGAATGGGGAATGAGAGCAGTCCACACAAGCAGACAAATTAAAGGGTCTAGTTCGAAATTCCCAGAAGTTTACCGACTACAACAAAAACACCTGAAGATGGCCGGACAATACAACAGCCGAAACGTTGTGAAAATGTTAACTTCACTTCCAAGACGGGAGGGAGGGGGGGGGGGGGGGAAACAGTCCAAAAAATGTATATAACATTACCTCATCTCAGAAACGGCGCCAAATGAGTTAGGGTTAATTAGAAAAATTACTGGTATTTGATATTTGGCAATAAATTTAAATTTACTTTTTTTTTTTCTATTTTTTTTTTTTAAAGTTTTTAAAAATACACTTTTGTTTGAGAGCAGAAATCGATCTCTAAAAAAAAAATCTTTTTAATATTTCCGAATTAAAGATTAAAATTTTTTGTTCAAATGATATCATTATGCATCCTATATCTTCTATTTAGGTTACAAAATCTTCATAAACAATTTTTTTTTTAATTCCTCAATACTCTGGAATTTCAATTTCCATCATTTTTTTTCCACAGGATTTTTTTTCAAATTGCCATGAAACTACAATAATATAGAAAAAGAGAGAGATGGAAGGAGGGGGAAGAGTGCAGATCAAATTGACTTTTTTATCCTCAGCTGAAAACATTTCTTTTCTTTGTTCTTCGTTTCAACCTAATGCATTCATTTAATAATTTTTTTTTTTTTTTTTTTTTTTTTTTTTTAATTTCTTTTCATATTTCTATCACAACCAGAAACAAACTGATGTGAACATACATCTTCTGATGCATCGTCAAGGATGTTTTAAGTTTTCAACATCACACACACTACTCCAGGTGATCCAGGGTTGATCAGATCCTAGCCGGTGTCTAAATGACTACTACGACCCTCATGGTTCTTCTCTTCTTTTCGCCACATCCATCTTGAGGCTCTCTTTGCCGCTTCAGTGATACCACGGATGGCTTCCTTCTTTCTTTTATGCTCAAGTTACTGAAGGTTCTGGCCAGAGAATCGGCTACAAATTCCCTGCACCCCCACTACCACTTGCAGACATCTCACTCTTCATCCTGCCTACTAACCTTTTGGCCAAGATCAAAGTGTAGTATCTGTTCCGATGGATACTGCACCCCGCATAGACTGGTATTGTCTTGGCCTTCGGGGCTTGATTTACACCGGTCTATGGGTCTGTCCTGTGCAGTTATAGGAGGTCCACCCTCCCAGGCTTCGCCTCCCCTCTTTGGGGAGGAGTAAGTTTTATTGCTTACTGCCTGAGGCGCCCTTTCCGGGGCTGTCCAGGCAATTTTTAAACCCCACTTTCCCGACCCGACCTTGGGTCACATCTTACTTGTGGGAGTAGGATAAAAACTGGCCTCGTGCCTAACTCCTGGAGAGGAGTAAATCAATACTAACCCTCCCCATATACTTAATTATGGTCCTTTCACAGGCTTCTTTCAAGCAATCTTCAAATTCCAAGTTTATGAAGACAAAAATACTTTGCGCAGTTTTTTTTTTTGTCCATTTTTGTATGTAAAAATTTGAATGCCCTTGTGCCACACTCGACTGTGCCAAATGTCGATGGATTTAGAGCTGACCTGGAAAACCGTTATCGAAGAAAACAGGTCACAGGAGACTGGGATCATCATCTTCAGGTTGTTCACTACGAACAATATATTTTCTCAACTATTTTCACTAGAAAAGACCTCGAAAAAGCTTTTTGCCATCATAAATAGCTGAACGATACGTGTCGTTTATGCTGTTGTGATTTTACATCTGCTGCTGGTTGTAGAAGGAACAAGCATAGTTGTTGTCTTAGTAGTAATCGCTGTTATACCTACCTGTTTTTCTCTCCACAGTTGCCAATATGTGTCAACAGCGTGTACCAGTCTACGTATTAATATTAATAAGAAAAATAAAGAAATTTCTCATTTTTGGGATATGGGTCTATTCCTTTTTTCTTTTACATTACATTTCTGTGCAGGGGATGTGCGTTTGTCCCAACCTGTGTCTTAAACCAAAGAGAAAGCAACTAATCTTCTTTCTCTCCACATACTTCCAGGGGGAGACTCTCCTGTTTGCTAACATCACTTTCTGAGAAGTTGCGTAAGCATCATATAGCCATATGTGTAAGTACCTTCATTAGAAACAGAAAAGTGTAGATTTCTCTCTTCAATAAAAAGATATTTTCATCGACATTAACCCACGCTGCTGCCAAGATGTATTACAGAATAATTAAAATGAAAAAAAAAACGAATATTTGAAAAATCGGTGAATGTGTACGAGTATGATACCGATATACATCGACTGTGGAGCGGAGATCACGTGATGTTGGTCGCACCGTTTTTGTGTCCCATCCAAAAACATACCGGGCTGTTCGTTTATTTAAATTGAAATCATTGAAATACAAACAGACAATTGATCGTCTAAAAACAATTTACTAAAGAAAATAAACAGAAAGTTTTTTTTAAACAAAAAATGTTACAAATGTGATTTTTTTTCTGTTGATTTTCAAAATTGAATTAATGTATTTACAAAAATAGAAAATAAACAAAGTTTTTTTAAACGAAAAATGTAACAAATGTTTTTTTCCTTTTAGGTTTCAAAATTAAATAAATGTATTTACAATAATACCCTGGTTGCCCGGGCCTTTTTTTTTTCTAAGGGACGTGGACGTGGTGCGATTCGTGTCACGTGATATCCGCTTGTACACATTCACTGAAAAATCAATTATTCAGTATAAATTCTTATTTGTGTATCGCAGATAAAATTGAATATTTTCATAATTCTTGAATCAAAATTTTATGTAAACGATTTTCTTTAAATTACAGATGTATATTTAATAATCTGACAAATAGTTTCATTTGTCACTTAAATTTAAAAAGGTGAAGTTAGGGTTAGGTTATAAAGGTAAAGTTAATATAAACTAGGGAGGTGGGTGTGGTGAAGTGGCTACTGACATAGATTGATGACGACCTGCGTGTGCCAAGTTCGAATCCTGTTAGTTCCATAGCACCACTTCTTTAACTTCTGGATGTTGGCAACCTTCACATAGTCCTTCGTGTAAGTAGCTTATTCTAGAAAAAATCGTGGAAACCAATGCCAACAAGAGAATCGAGCCTATCAGAAAACTCGTACCCTGCTGATGGATACGGATTTACTTTTGCAAAATTCATAACACTTTACATAAAAGTAGTAATATTGTTTTCTAACCTATTCGGTTGATAAAATAAAAAAATTATTTGAAAGAAAAATAATACAACAAAATTTTAAATGTTATTTTCCATCTTTAAATTAAGTGCATTATTCAACAAAAAACAAAAAAATCTATGGGTGGCATGTAAGTTGCAGTTTGCCCATAAGAAAACAAACCCGATTCTAAGGCTGAGTCATAAGTTAGGAGACATATGCTACACCAATTCAGACAACACATTAGGAGACACATAGAATCATGTGAGGTGCGATGTCTTGCTTATGAAAAAAAGTGAAGGCACGTGACCAAAAAATGTCAGATGAAAAGTGACAGATCCAGTCTATCTGGCCTTTGAAAATAACTTCGTTTTCAACTTTTTTTTTTTTTTTTATCTATCCGGCTCTGATCTTAAACTGAAGATATCCGATTATGAATTCAAAAACTAAAAGATATGAAAATCTTTATTTTATACATATGCAACAACAGCTAATAAAGAAATACTTATATCTTTATAAAGTCCACATTGTGTTTGTTTCTTATTTACTGACAATCTGGATATATAACATGTGTAGCAGCAGTTATATGTTGAACTATTTTCTTTCGTGTAAGCTTACGTGCAAACGCAAAGTGTTCTGATTGGATAATAAATCAATCACTCCAGTTTAAATATGCATCGATAAATTTAGTATCAGAAATAAGAGATTTCTAATATAGTTTATTACCGGAGTAGCAAAAAAATACTAAAATAATAATTATTTAAAAGAACCAATTTTTGGTAATAACAAAACCATGAATCTAAAACTGTTTTTTAATGTCATTTTCAATACATAAATTAAACATTTGATTTTTTTTTTTTATTCTTTCAAAACTCAAATTACTCTCTTGCTAGTTTGCTGTGAAAAATGTTAATAAACCTACAAACAATTTATTGTTTTCTCAAAAATTGCTTTTACTAAAATTTGCCTTTGTTTTTCCTTTATGGAAAATGGAGAAAAAAAATTGATAAAATTATTGATATTTATACAAAAGAAAAATGCTGAAGAGTTTTTCTAAGAAACTTTAGCAAAGCAGATAGATCATTGCTATGTTTTTTTTTGTTTTGTTTTTTAATATCAATTATTTCTTTGGTTGTAATAAAACTTAATTTTGTATTTTATTGTAATTTTCTTATGAAATACAATGAAAATAAATTTAAAAAAAAAAAAAAAATTTTTAATTTGAAGATTTGAGTTCCTCTCATGTATTCACAAAAAGTTTTGCACAAATCCGTTTGAATTGTATTTTTATTCTTGTCTGTAAAATGACTTATCAAAAATGAGAGTGAAAGATGAAGAGTTAGACCTCAAAGTTTGTATTCGGAATAACGAAAATGATAATTGGTTAAACAGAAATTAGAAACAGCTGGGTTGGAAAACGAACGAAAAAAGCGTTTAAAAAAGGAAAGGTTTTTGCTAAAAAGAAAGTTTGGGGACAAGCCTATCTGTTGATAATTAGTCACCAGAGCAGGAGTTAAGGCTGATGTAAATAGCCATGAAAGAGAAGAAACTTAGTCACTTCCCTTGTATTACTGCCATTTTGTTTAGAATAACAATAGTCATATAATATTAATAAAAAAATATAATTAAATTCCTAGGTGAAGATCCAGATCTTTATTGAAAGATTTCTGGTAAAATTTTCATGAAAATCCAATCAATAGTTTTTACGTGCAATTGCAAAGGTTTGATTTGCATGTTTTACAGCAACTCTCGCTTCCCTTATTTTGTCCAAGAGTCCTCACATTCTATGAGCGATGTTTCTGACAAAGATGGAAGAATTGCTGTTTTCTGGCTTAGAATCTATCCATCTAACGCTTATCGTTGGCTAGTTTTTGACCTTGAAGCAGTATTTTTTTTTAGCTCCTTACATCAAGTGGTTTCATGCCTTGTCTGGAGCGATTTCCATTAAAAAAAAAACCTTTTGGGGTTTACTTAACGTTGAAGCACAATATCTATTCTAAACGACTCATTGTATATGATCAATTGAACACAATTTGATATTTTACCCATAGCGGCTGGTATACTGCAGGTTCATACCTTTCCTAACAGTATTAGGGTATAAATGACTACAATAGATCCAATAGATTTGAACTCGGCATAGCAGATTCCATAGGCTGCAGCGTTATCCATTAAGCCAACCGTGCATTTACAGTTGCAAAGATACAAATAAACGAATGAAAGAGAAAACAACCTCGTTTGAAAGTTTGGTTTGGTTGTTTTGTTTAACGGCATATCAACCCTTTTCGAGTTATTTAATGCCGAATCCGGTCATTTTGGTAAAAAAATTTGATGTTTTAAAGTTCTTTATATCTTAAAAATATTTATTCATGGTGTTTGGTTTGGTTGTTTTGTAGAGGAAAAATATTTTTGTTTTTAGCTTTACAGAACATGATTGAGTTTTGCAAAGGGAAAGGAAAAAAAAACAATAACATCAATGTTTGGTACATTTTAAGTCAGGAAGCCGGTATCTTCAGACAGCCTCATCTGGTAGCAACAGCCTCTTTTGAAAAAGTAACAATAAACAACATCATTGCCAAAAGTAAAACCAAATAAAATTAATAAAATTATACATGTGTGCGTATTTCTCGCAGAAACATAACTTTGAGGATTACACACTGTATTACGTTTCGTTTATTGAAATCATAAATGCAATAACATAAAATGAAACAAAATCTTTTAAATCCTATTTAAAAATATATTTAATAACGAAATTAAATCCAGAATGCATTTCAGTTGATTCGTAAACAAGTCAGCCATTTTAATCTTTTGTTAATAGTTGGAAAAATAATGAATTACTTCACGACCCTTCAGAATTTGAAAGCATTTAAACTGTTGAATAGAAAGTCATTTAAACTAGCTTTAGCATTCTCACAAAATTCTTATGTATTAAAAGATTGAAAGTTTGGGAAGCTATTAACACCCAATAGTTTTATAAATAGAGATTAAAATATTACAATAAAAAAAAAAATAATGAATTTGGTAAAAAAAA
This sequence comes from Sepiola atlantica, assembly GCA_963556195.1. Classification (NCBI taxonomy): domain Eukaryota; kingdom Metazoa; phylum Mollusca; class Cephalopoda; order Sepiida; family Sepiolidae; genus Sepiola; species Sepiola atlantica. Next base: position 38,542,231 of record OY744537.1, read on the forward strand.
AAAAAGTAACTCAAAAATGAAAGTAAAAAGACTCCCGGGCAACGCCGGGTAGGTACAGCTTGTAGTATAAAAAGAAATCAAAGATTAAAAGAAAACTGAATGGTAAGAAACATACATTTTTTTTTTTTTACTAATGAGTCACCACTTATCAAGGCCAAAAGCCACTGGAGGATAAGGGTTAATGAGATGGATGAAAGGTCAGTTCAATGATGAAGAATATCATGAGAGGACTGAAAATGCCCAAAGGAATGAACAAAGTTTGATTACTTATGAGGTTTATGACAATTATTTGTTGACCTTTGACTGTTGATGGAAATTCCGCTTTACTCTAGGCACATGAAGGGAGAATGGAAAGTTCTTTTCAATTATGGTAGGAAGACGAGTTTTTGCCATGAATGTTTTACAATGAGTAACCAGAGATTGAAGGTAGGCCGAGCATCTTCCATGGAGCAGAGAAAGACATACTGAAATGAGAGGAATGAATGAACCCATCAGTCGATGCAAGCACATTTAGTGTTTAATTTTTACATTAGGACCCCCACTAACTTTGACCATGACCCTAACTCTAAACCCTAACTCTACTGCTAACCCTAACACCCCCTTCAACCCTGACCCCTAACGGCGGGGAAGGGGGGGGGGGGGTTATTGTGGATCCCAATGTAAAAAAAGCACCAATTTTTCATTTATGTTTCATTGGTAATTTGCATAAATAACCACAACCTTTGGTTTGATTTGGTAGCTTACCAATACCTAGTGTTGTAAGCGATCTATTTGAACACAATTTGCTACCCGTAGCTGGAAAGCGGGAAGGAGGGAGGAGTTATCTTCTGGTTGATGAAAATTTATACAGGGCTACAGGTTTTTGGCTAAGATCAAAGTGTAGTATCTGTTCCGATGGATACTGCACCCCATAGACTGGTATTGTCTTGGCCTTCGGGGTTTGATTTACGCCTGTCTATGGGTCTGTCCTGTGCAGTTCTAGGAGGTCCACCCTCCCAGGTTTCGCCTTCCCTCTTTGGGGAGGAGTAAGTTTATTGCTTACTGCCTGAGGCGTCCCTACCGGGGAATGCCGACAGGGGTGCCCAGGCAATTTTTAAACCCCACTTTCCCGACCCGACTTTGGGTCACATCTTACTTGTGGGAGTAAGATAAAAACTGGCCTTGTGCCTAACTCCTGGAGAGGAGTAAATCAATACAGGTTAAAAGTCAAATCAGTCAATGAAAATTGTTGTGTTATCGCACCACTTTTATTCGTCAATGTTGGCAACCTTCACATGGACCGTTGTGTGTACCCAATTCTAAAAAAAGAATCAGAGAAACGAATGCCAACACTTGAATGAAACTTGCTGGTCCATAAAATAAGCTTTTCTTAATATATCGACAGCAATTGTTTTTCAAGAAGTAACAGACAATTAATTTCACCAAAATTTTTTTTTAAATTTCAAAGTAGGTATTAATTTTTATTATAGCAGAGTTAAAATTACATAAAAATCCTTCAGCTCGATTTTTCATTCAAGCATTTTTGACCTCAATAGATTATATATATGAAGAGGATAAATGGATATGATATAGATATATATATATACATATAGATATATATCATGGACGGCGGCACCGGAGAGGGGGGGGGGGCTCAAGCCCCCCCCCCACCGGTCCTGTACATACATATATATATATATATATATATATATATATATATATAGGTATATTAGATAGAGAGGAACAGAGAGAGAGAGAGAGAGAGAGATGAAGACGTTAGACGATTAAATAGTATATACAGTGAAGTGGTTGGAGCACATGTAGATTGCAGAGATGTATTTGTACTGCACGCGCATGCTCGAAACGAGGCAATTAAGGCATGCACGTGCCCCCAATCATCAATTTAATAAGTGTTGCATATATGTGCACACTTGTGCCTGGTCATAAAGCTAAAAGGAAATGGCCCAAAAATAAATCTGAAAGAGCAGCTCTCAAAATTCTTCCTTATCGGAAGAGCGGATGAATAAGACCACTTGAGAGAGGAGGTCAAGGGATGGGGGAGAAAAGCAGCAGAGATAAGATGAAAAAAAAAATCCCAAAAGGATTGGATAACTAGTCGAGCAGATGAGTCAACCTGCAAGTGCAGCACAGATACACACGCGCACGCACCTTTTTGGGGGCTGCTGTACAGTGGGGATAAACACAATGTAAAAGAAGGGAGCAATTATTTGGCTTTAAAGGTGACAGAACAGCTATTCTTTTCTTCCTTTTATTCTCACCTGTAGTTGCATTCAATTAGGACGTTGAAATGCAAGATCTTTAGATCCTACATATATAGATAATTGAAGCAATGGAAATTTCTGTGTGCTCATGTACATGTACATGTACACACACGTGCCTGTGTGTACACACACATATATTTATATTGAGTTTTAATTACCTACTAGACACAATCCTCGAGAGTCTTCGATCTCTCGGTAAAAGGGTTTGTCAGGAAAAGCTAACATGAGGATACTTCACCCTACAAGAAAACCTTCACCAAATACTTAAAATAACATAGTATTCAAAGCCCAAATAAGATCTCTTTGACACAGCTATACACTGGCTCATACGAGGAATGGTTCACCTTCTCCTAGTAATGTTACATCAAGTAACAACACTTATCTGGGTACTCCACCAGACTAGATGAATTCTTGTCCTGGAATCCGGTAAGACCAAGAGACCACAAAAAAGACATACTATAACATATTCTACTGGTCAATTGGGGAGAGGAAAATTAAGGTTCTTAACTCCTTTACGAATTCAACACTTGAGAGCTTATTGGAACACGCGAATACCTATGTATCCCATATAGAGATCAAGTGTTAGCCCCAGGAAGTGACCCCTTGATTTCTGAGAACTTCAACTGAAGTTAAAATGAAACAAAAAAAACATACATATATATATATGCATACACATATATGTGCATACACAAATCTATATGTATGCATGTACACACACGTGTGTACATATACCCACACGTGTGTGTGTGTATATATATAAGCATGCCTAAATGTAAATATGTACGTTCAGATGAATATATAAAAAGACTTAAATATGTCTGTACGTGTATGCACATAGAAAAACGTGCAATAAGTGCATTTTATTACCAATTATCGATTTTTTATATCTATGTACATATATACACACACATCAGCTCGAGATAGAGATATCTATGTTTATTCTGGAGACAAACTACCATCCACTGGCAAATAAACGAACTGCTACAGATTATCCGAAGCTCAGAATGACTCATCCATTGGTTGAGATGATCTTAGCAAAGTTTTTACCCAAAACCAAATAACCCAATTACAGATTATATATATATATATATATATATATATATATATATATAATTTTTATACAAGAACTAATTTTTGAATGCTAAACAAATTCATTTATTTATTTCAATATTTATTCATTTAATCATGATCACTTTTGCGAATAATAGGAATAGGTGAATCCTCAAAATAAATACAAATGTTGGTCATTTTTATGATGCCTTAGTTTTCGTCTTCATCTTTTTGTACTATTTCTAGTTCTATGAATTCATATTTTCCTCAGTACCATTCCATAAATTTTCCTATTATTCCTCTGTACCATTCCATAGTCTTTTTTAGTATATCTCATACCATTTCATACAATTTCTTGGTTTTCTATAAGATACCATTCCATACCATATCTAGTGTTCCTATAACGTCCAATCCCATTATACTATAATATACTATACCATTTCCCAGTTTTCTATACCATTTATTTCTGGACCATTCCATTTTATAATAAACCATTTTGCTATACCATTTCCCAGTTTCCTATAATACCATTTCAGAGTATTTTTTAGTTTTTAGTATTTCCCATAATATTCCTTTCAATTTCCCTTGTCATAGTACTCCTTTCGAGATCACAAGGAGTATTCATTATTGAGCAATTTAAGAAGAACAAAAACAGCTTTTATTTACTCTCAAAAAGTGCACATTTGTAACCTCATGAGAGAATCCATTAAGTTTGCCAACTCTGCATGTGTAATATTCTTCTACTCAATAACAGGCAACTGCTTTATCCATTTGCATTGATAACAAAACTTTTCTTCAAAACAAAACATCTGCTTATTTGTTAGATTTAGTTTTAAACAATTGCCTATATAATATTTTCTGAGCATAACAAAAAAGAAATGACGATTAATAACTGCATCTCAACATTTCTTGAGAAATTATATATATATATATATATGTGCGTGTGCGTGTGTGTGTAAAACTAGCAGGACTACCCGGCGTTGCTCGGGGTCATAAAAATATAAAATAGAAGAAAAATCGCGTGTAACATCTTTATATTCAAACTTCTATTTCTCTCCCTCTCTCTATAGTCGTCTCTTTATCTTTCTACTTTCTCTTCCCTGGTCGCCCCATTTCACCGCTACTTTCTCATTTTGCAAAAGCTTTTTCTTTCCCACCATTCCGCTTATGTTGCCCAGGGCAAAAGTATGACATTTCTATAAAAAGTACCACCTCTGTCTGCGCCTTCTATATAGGTACTTATCTCCGCCCCGGTGTTCATACTATATACATACCTATCGCCATCCCGGTGCGCATACTATATATGTACCTATTGCCGCCCCAGTGCACCTACTATATACATACCTGTCGCCGCCCCGGTGCAGATACTATCTAAGTACCTATAGCCACCCTGGTGCAGATACAATATAAGTACCTATCGCCGCCCCAGGGCGAATGCTTAATACGTACCTATCGCCGCCCCGGTGCGAATGCTAAATACGTACCTATCGCCACCCTGGTGCAAATGCTATATAAGTACCTATTGCCACCCCGGTGTGCATACTATATACGTACCTATTGCCTGTTTAAGTTAAAGAAAAAAAAAATTTTCCCGACCCCCCCCCCCACATAATTTTTACCCTTCAGCCCAACCCCCCACAAAAAGATTTTACCCTCCCCCAACCCTGAGAAATATTTTAGGTTCAAAAATTAAAAAAATTGGCCCCACCCCCCAAATTTTTCCCCTCCACCACCACCACCGCCCAAAAAATTTGTTTTACTCTCCCTCAACCCTGAGAAATATTTTAAGTTAAAAAAAACAAAAAAAATTTGGCCCCACCCCCCAAAAAAATGTTTACCCTCCACCTCCACACACTCCTCAAAATGTTTACTCTCCCCAACCCTGAGAAATATTTTAAATTTAAAAAAAAAAAATTTGGCCCGACCCCCCAAAAAAATGTTTACCCCTTCCCACCTCAAAATTTTTACTCTCCCTCAATATTATAACTTAAAAAAAAAAAAATTTCCCGATCCCCCAAAATATTTGGCCCCACTCTACTAAAAAAGTTTACCCTCCACCCCCACCAAGCCTAAAAAATTTTACTCTCCCCCCCCCAACCCTGAGAAATATGTTAAGTTATAAAAAAATAAAAAATTGGCCCAATCCCCTAAAAGGTTTGGCCCATCCCAAAAATTTTTTTCGCCGACCCCCTCAATCTCTCTAACCCCACTCTCCCAAAATTTTTTTTTACTCTCCCCCAATCTTGAGAAATATTTTAAGTTAAAAAAAAAAATTGGCCCCACCCCTAAGATTTTCCCCGACCCCCCATCTCTCCAGTCCCACCCCCAATTTTGTTTTACTCTCCCCCAACCCTGAGAAATATTTTAAGTTAAAAATTGAAAAAAATTTGGCCCGACACCCTAAAAATTTTTGCCCCACCCCCCAAAAAAAATGTTTACCCTCCACCTCCCCAAAAAATGTTTACTTTCCCCTCACTGAGTAATATTTTAAGTTAAAAAAACAAAAAAAATTTTCCCGACCCCCCCCCCAATTTTTTTAACCTTTACTTCCATTTTTTTTTTATTCTCCTCCTACTCTGAGAAATATTTTAAGTTCAAATGAAAAAAAATTTTTCCCTGACCCCCCCAATTTTTTTTACCGTCCACCACACCCCCCCCCCCAATTTTTTTTTTACTCTTTACTCCCACCCCAAAAAAATATTTTTACTCTCCTGCTAACCTGAGAAATATTTTAACTTAAAAAAAATTTCCGCGACCTCCCACAAAAAAATTTTACCTTCCACCACCCCCCACTTTTTTTTTTACTCTCCCCTACCATGAAAAATATTTTAAGTTCAAGAAAAAAAAAGTTTTTCCCGACCCCCCCCCCCTCCCTCAAAAAAAATTTGTTTATCCTCCATCCCCACAAAAAATGTTTACTATCGCCCTACCCTGTACTATACACATACCTATCCCCGCCTCGGTGCGCATACTATATACATACCTATTTCCATCCTTGTGCGCATATATAACTCATATTAATGCGCCCATATCATATCAAAGAACTAGAATTAAAGTCGGTTATTGTGATCAAAGTCGGTTATTGTGATCAAAGTCGGTTATTGTGATCAAAGTCGGTTATTGTGATCAAAGTCGGTTATAGTGATCAAAGTCGGTGCATAATCATTTCTTCCTTTAACTTTACTGATTGAGGCACTATTTCATATGGATATTAATATTAGTGAAAACAATGGCGGAACATATTTTTTTCCACTTTTAACTTTACTGATTAAGATGTTATCTAATATGAAGATAAATATTAGTGAAAACTATTACTCTAACTTTACTGATTGAGACGTTATTTTATATGAATACAAATATTAGTGAAAATGGCGAAGCATAATTATTTATTTATTTATTTAATTTCACTGATTGAGTCATCCATTTAGTACTTGCCAATATATGCGTTGCTTTACTCGATTTTACAGCACCTGGTTATCTTAAATCGTCACCTATTTAGTACTGGCCATGCTATGCATTTCTTAACTTCTCCCTTTGACCGATAATAATAACAGAACGTTCTAAACATCGTATTGTCTTATTCCCGGGTAACGCCAAATACAAGGAGGCCTCCAGAGCTATACTAAAATCACTCTCTCTTATTTCCATCTCTTTGATTAGGGCAATAACATGAAGAGAAATTAAAAAAAAAAAAAACAATAATAATGTGACGATGGTATAAAAATAATATGAAAACCTATCATTATGACGTCATGTACCTATCAATGTGACGTCAGGTGCACAAGATAACATTAAAAATCGTGATCACATTAAACGAAAAAATGGCTATTTGACCCCTTAAAAATTAATCTTTTTTTAAATTTTTACATATATATATATATATATATATATATATATATCCATATCTTCATTTTCTGAAGACGTTTGCCACGAACGAAATCGGTCAAAAAATCTCGTTTTTGTTTTTCTCCTGCATTTTAACTTGTTTTCCGTTTGTCATTTTTTTTCACACATTTTGTCCATCACGACATTTCATTTTCATGAATTATCGTGTACCTTACCCCATATATATATAATATGTAAGGTTAGTGGGAAAGAACCCCAGAAGAGTGCTCGATTATAAGGAAAAATTCAAAAATAAGATTAATATATGTAATTACAGAAGATCAGATGGTACCGATGTTGTTCTAATCTTCTTTTGAATTTTTCCTTATAATCGAGCACTCTTCTGGGGTTCTCTCCCACTAACCTTTATATATATATATATATATATATGTGTGTGTAAAATTTGTTTAGAAAATGTGGAAAAAGCGGAGTATCATACTAACAAAAATAAGGACACAAACACATCATTAAGGTAAGGCCAAAATATTTCGATCTTCAGTTAGCGATCACATTCATTTGGAAAATATTTAATGATGTGTTTGTGTCTTTATTTTTGTTAGTATGATACTCCGCCTTTTCCACATTTCCTAAACCCATTTCACATTTTGTCTGAAACTGTCGTTTCATGTTAACTTTACTCATATATATATATTAGTATATATATAGTATATATAGAGAGAGAGTATATTATATATATATATATATATATATATATATATATATATATATATATATATATATATATATATATATAGAGAGAGAGAGAGAGAGAGAGAGAGAGAGAGAGAGAGAGAGAGAGAGAGAGAGAGAGAGAGAGAGAGAGAGAGAGAGAGAGAGAGAGAGAGAGAGAGAGAGAGTATATATGTATTTTTATGTAATTATTTTTTATTGGTGACTGCAGCGTTCGTTGTTTTTTTGCTTACTATTATTTCGATTGTCTCACTTCCTAAGTGATTAAGATGCAGAAAATTGCATTATTAGTCGCCATTAACTTTATAGAACATATTTTTTGTTAATATATATATTTTTATTAATTTTATACGTACATAAAAGTAATCCATGGACATGTGTTTCTGGCTCATCAGCATGGCTAACTTAGACAAGGATCGAATCTTCGATATTGATGTCTATAGTCCGGCGTCTTTACCACTGGACCAAAACAGTTGTCTAGAAATATGTACGATTTTTATCACCTAAATATTTAATGTATTTTTATGTAATTATTTTTATTTGTGATTGTAGCGTTCATTGTTTTTTTTTGCTTACTATTATTTCGATTGTCTCACTTCCTAAGTGATTAAGATGCAGAAAATTTCATTATTAGTCGCCCTCAACTTTATAGAACAAATTTTTATTGATTTTAATATTAACTTAGGAAGTGAGACAATCGAAATAATTTATTTATCTTTAGATGATTCTATACAAAACAAAAAAGTGACTAGCCATGATAGCGTGCGCGTATGTGACAACAAAATATGAGCAAGGAAAGTATGCACATCCAAAGGCAAGGCTGAAGTGATATTTAATATCCAAATTGTATTTTAGTAGAAATAAAACAAAATTAAAACCAGACAAAAGAGCAAAAATGTATTTTAGATTTGTTCTTTCGCTGGCCAAGTGAAGTTAAAGCAAGTGACACATGCATTTTTTTTATGACAAATGCGAACAGTTTAGCCATGAACACCTGCCAATCAGAAGTCATTATTCTTCCCGCAAAAAGACAGCTTACTTAAGTTGTCAGTTAACAATTTCAGTCTCCCGTCGTTTGTCAACTGAAAAAGTCATATTTTTTGTTTTGCTGCAAATCGAAAAGTAAAAATTGATACGTTTCTAACTTTCAAAGTAATGCCGTCATAAAACACCCCAAACCCAAAAGTGAACTTTTAACATCTTTGTTTCGCAGACCTAAAAACTTCAATGATAAAATTAACTTAAATACAGAAGTACAGAGATTCTCCAAATATCGCTGATGACCCCGTGTTCATTACAATTGCTGAAAAAAATATCCTGTGTTCAATTCAACCATATATTTCTCGCCTTTGCAAAAAGATCCAAAGTAATAACACAGGATTTTATAAACGTGTAAAAGATCCAGTTATGAACTTTCCTTCATTTGATTTTCATATGTAAGAACTTTGAGTATTGCGTCAACTCTTTTTTTTCCAGTTTGCAAGCATTAAGTACATGGCGTTACGTACCATTTTTTTTTACATTCGAATAGCGAATATTATACAGAGTGTTGCAGTAAAATATGATACTTGAAAAAAAAAACAAGAAAAAACGAAATAGGCAATAAAAACGAAAGTTGTATATGCAGAGACCCAACAGTTTTTTTAATTTTAGCAACACTTACATACTACATTATTTTTCAATGTAACTGCTGCCAGCAGAGACGACCATCTCAAGGTGGGCGCGAAATGAGTCACACGCTTTGGCGACAATGTTCATGTCTATAGCGGTAAACACCTTCATGATGGCAGCCTTCAGAGAGTTTACCATTTTGTGGGTGTGCTTGCTGGTCTTAGTCTCGATCACATCCCAGAAAAAATAGTCAAGAGGATTGCAGTCAGGTGAGGAGGGCGACCACAAGTCCGGCGACCAGTGGTTAAGAACATTGTTGAGCAGCCACACCTGGGTCCTCTTAGCCTTGTGTGCAAGAGCGGAGTCCTGCTGGAAGACGTACGGGTGTCCGGCAGCAATCTCGTCCATCCAGGGCCTCATCATGCTCTCCAGCACCTGCTGGTATTTCGTTTACTTTTTGTCAAGTGTCAGATTTTGCTGCAACACTCTGTATAGCATTATTGGTGCATTTGAAGGAAGAAATCACCAAGAAACGACCACAAATGAAGAAAAAAGTGCTTTCACCAAGACAATGGACTGTGTAACACGTCGATCATAAAACTACACAAACTGCAGTTCGAATTGCTTCCGCACTCACCCTATTTTCCAGGCCGAGCTCCCAACGACTACTGGCTGTTTGCAGACCTCAAAAGAATGCTCTAGGGAAAGAGATTTTGTCCCAATGAACTAGTGATATCAGAAACTTAGGCATATTTTGAGGCCAAAGTCAAATCGTTCTACAAAAAAAGGCATAAAATTGTTAGAGAAGCGTTGGAATCAGAGTACCACTTTAGAAAGAGACTATGTTGATGAATAAAGTCGAGGTTGCCTAAAAGTTAGTTGTGTATGTGTGTTTTTTTTTGGGGGGGGGGGGTATTAGTTGGACCCGGGATTTATCGAGTGACGTGTTATAAGTAAACAAATTAAATTTATTTCAACAATATATTATGTATAACTTATTTTTTTTATTCTACAAAGCTAGGAGCATAGAAAATTCTGAAAGAGTAAAATTATATTCTTACAGAATTCGAACCTGTGTCTATGAAGAGGAGATCTTGTTGGTTGAGTTGGTTAAAGCAGTGTCACCTAAAGACAGTCCCTCTTCATAGACACAGGTTTGAATTCTCTAGGAATATCATTCTTACTTTTCTGAATTTTCTGTTTCCAGACCCATAGAATAAATAAGCATTTATTTAATACCGGTATTAACGACACAACACAGTATAACCTGTTTACAAATAAATTTTATATTTTTGTTATTCAATTTTATTTTTATTTTTATTTTTTACCATAATTTACCTTTTTGACTTATCAATCTGATGGATTTCTCTTTTTGTCAATAAAAAAAACGAACTTTTTAAAGGTTCATTTTTTTTTTTTTTTGTGACATTTCCTTTTATCAATCTGGACCGTATCTTAATTTCACAAAGCCATCATTATTAGCAGAGCCGGCCTTAGGCATATGCAAACCAGGCAGCCGCCTAGGGCCTCTAATTGGTGGGGGCCTTGCAGGAATCAAGAAAAATAAATTTATATACAGTATTATACCATAATACTAATTATGCACAAAACAAAATGCATAATTTATAATGACTGAGAAAACGTGCAGTAAAAATAAACAAATATATTCAAAATGCTGCTATAGTCCTTCATATAGCATTGACAATTCTGATCACTGTTGCATCATGGGACGGGGGGGGGGGAATAAGTTTTTCCAAGTTGACATTAATAAAAACAACTATTTGAGAACGACTATGATGCAAGAACACCTGAACAGTCTGCAATGATATTTATCGAACGAGATATCGTCCAGTCTCTGAATTATTCACAATTTGTTCGAGACTTTTCTGCCCTCAAAGCATGAAAAGTTTATTTTTGTTGAATTTTTATGACATCTTCATAAATAAGATTTCAGTTATTTGCTGATTTAGATATGCAGGTAATTTTTAATAAATTGCATGATTTTATTTTTTGGGTATTTATTTTTCTATTTCATTTGGGGGCCACCAAATTCACTTTGCCTAGAGCATCCAATTACCTAAGGCCGGCTCTGTCATTACATTGATAAATAAAACGTAATAACAGAAAATGAAGAAAAGATGAATAACGATGAACTGAAATTGATCGGTATCGATAGTATTGATTTACTCCTCTCCAGGAGTTAGGCACAAGGCCAGTTTTTATCTTACTCCCACATATAAGATGTGACCCAAGGTCGGGTCGGGAAAGTGGGGGTTAAAAATTGCCTGGGCAGCCCCGTCGGCATTCCCCGCTAGGGGAGCCTCAGGCAGTAAGCAATAAACTTACTCCTCCCCAAAGAGGGGAGGCGAAGCCTGGGAGGGTGGACCTCCTAGAACTGCACAGGACAGACCCATAGACCGGTGTAAATCAAGCCAAGACAATACCAGTCTTTGGGGTGCAGTATTCATCGGAACAGATACTACACTTTGATCTTAGCCAAAAGGCCCACGATCTATCGGTAGTAGTGAAGAAACTTATTTGTGAAACAAGTATGTTCAAATGTGCCTCCTTTTTTTTAAACAACACTATTATTATTATTACTACTAACGGGACCTGTGGAAATTCCACGGTGCTTTTAACACCAATCTGTATAATTTACCTTTAATAAGAAGATTCATTTTGACTTAATAAATGTCTGTCAGAGTCAATGATTAAGAGAAAAAAAGAACTTTTCTATAAAAATAATTCTCATTATCAGCTAAATATTCTTAAAGTAAATAAAATAAATATGCCTCTTTATTTATTATTGTGTCAATTTAATTGTTTTTAAAACAATAAATATTCTGTCTTCTTATCACCAAAATTATATAACTTAGCATGTGTTGGACGGTACAGCTTGTCTAGTTATTCTATATATATATATATATATATATATATATATATATAAAGTGAAGGCATTTTTCCCCCTGTACCTTTGACGACAGTAAGAATATCACCACATGCATCATAGGCTACTAAACTCACCACTCTATTCAGCTTATTAATATGAGCGTGTTTAAGAAATTTATGATTATTTTCACCATCTAACAATAAATATTACTTTTAGACCGTCATCACAGACTGTCACAAAGCATACTTCATACAGATGGTAGCAAACAGTTTTCTCTCTAACATTTTCCTACTCCCACCTTCCCACTTAGCACCGGTAAATAAATTACATCGGATACTTTATACAATGATCACCGTAATTGTTTCATTTCATTCTTCTAATAACTTCATACATAATATACAAGATTCATAAATCAAATAATAAACGCTCCCTCATATTCCTTGATAATTCCAAAATATGGGATTACATATACTTATTTATTGTTCGTTGTTACTTATAAACATTAAACATACACTTCAACTCATTTAGGGATTACATTAATGAACTGAATCAGTTCTATTGTACATTGATTCAAAATGGCGTCACGTACCTATCAATCTCATCCAGTAAATTCATTCAAGTTACCCCCCCCACACACACACTATTTCTCTCTCTCTCTCTTTATTTACTTATTACAATAGACATAAAAGTTCATTTTATTCGGTTCATTTTTATTTATTTTTACTTTTCAAAATATACTTAACTTTTGCAGTATCTGTTACTTAATCTCTTCTCGGAGAAATCGTTCTAGACTGGCAATTTTTTTTTTTTTTTAATTACTTTTCCTTGTCGATTTTTTAATTCATTTCTATTTTTTACTAAGTATAATGATACTATACTTACTCTTTTCTCTCCCCTGTCAGTGAAGAAGAAATCCTTCTCGACTGCAGCAATTTTAATTTTTTTCCCCAGGAGATTTTCAACATTAAAAACGACCATTTTTTTTTTTTAAATGTTTGTAAATTCAATCTCCAACCGAAATAGGCACTCCGGGTTGGGATAAAAATTGCCTCCGTTTCAAAGGATTTTTTCTTCACTGACCTTGGAAAGCTTTACGCATATTTTGGGATCACATTTACTTTGGGGGGGGGGATCAATGGCTTTAATTTTTACGAATAATCCGCTACTTACAATCGTATGGGGGGGGGGGGGGCAGTCACCCAAAACATAGCAAAATCTATTTTGTTTGATTCAAAACATGGATAATTCCTATTTTGATCACCTAAATTACTTCCAGGGTTCTTTTCAACTTCTTTTTTACGAATTACTACTCTAATACTTATATATATATCTCCCGCATAACCCGGGTCCTGCGAGTCATAAATAATTTCAATGATTAAAGAAAAAAAAAAAAAAGCAAGGACACAAAACTTTAAAGAAAGTAGAAAACAATTAGATAATTAAATTCAGTAAATATTACAAAGAACCAGTAATCCGCGTTCTCATAACGGAAATGACAGGAAATTAACGCTTACATTTCTGCAAGCCAAATGACATTTACGCCTTACGAAAAAAATTAAAACATAGTTTTCCTGGCGCTATTGCAACTACTACTGCGGAAATGGGTTCTGTTTCGGAAACGTTAACCATAGATTTTTACTGCCGTGACGTATGTACAACGAATGCTACGAAATCGAGAAAGACGAAACAAGTACGCCATTCCGAATGTTACCGAAGCCCCCCCCCTCCCCATGTTAAGAATAGATTCTAAAATTCCGCCAGTAAAATCTATGGTTGATTATTACGAAACAGTACCATATTGTAATTATATTTACAGTAAATCAAGTATTATATTTATTAAATGAAATCTCATTTTTTTTAACATTTAACAGGTTCAGAGAGAGAGAGAGAGGGGGGTAGATTCTTCGCGGATATACGGGGTTCGGGGAAATGGATTTATTTGTCATGGGTCCTGTGAGTGATGGGAAGGGGTGAAAACAACAGTAGAATTTTTACGGGTCCAACTAGTTGTTGATGTTGGTGGTGGTGGTATTATTATTAGTAGTAGTAGTAATACTACTACTACTACTACAGTTCATCCTTTTGAAGCTCTACTACCATTCTCAACTACCTGGCACAAGTGTCTTCGATTGGAGTGAAATATAGTTCTGTTAGGTTCTAGGATACCGTCCTCCCGGGCATTACATTCTCCTTCTGAATGGGGGGGGGGGGTTATTGTCGGTCGCCAAACACGTTTTTGATCAAGACAAATTTGTACGCGTCCAAAAATTCCCCTTATATAGGGGAGTCGGATTCCCCTCTATAAACTGACGACATGTCTAACATTGTTGGAGTGTGTGGGTGGGGGGGGGGCGGATAAATAAACTACAACTACTACTTACTAATGTATTTTGTTGGTGGTGATTGGGGAATCATTTAAAGTAAACGAACCACGCCGGTTGACATGTGCTTTCTCGCATCTCCAACAGAAATGGTTATTCATGTCCGATGGCAGCGTCGTTGTGTTTCAATTCAATCAAACAAATCGTTTTAATGTGTATACCTCCCCCCCCCCCCCACAGTCACCCTTAAAAAGAAAACGTTACCAGTTCCTTTTGGAGTTGGCCGTTCAGCAGATGTTGCCGAGAAAATTTTAAACAGGAGAGGAGGAGGAGGGGGTGGGTTTCAATGAATATTTGTTTATTCATAATATAAATGTATTTTTAGTCTTTTTCTAATCCTTTTTAACAATTTAATCTATAAAGAAGTTTTAGTAGAAGAACTTCAAAAATGAAGAATTTAAATTTATATTTTCTTGGTTATAAAATTCAGTTAAATACAATTTCAGTCACTCAAATTATTTAAAGTGAAACCGGTTTCGCCATTAATCCCCCAAAACTTATTTTCACTTAAAGCGTGTAAATAACATTTTAAAACAGTAAGTTATAACGATTTTCATCGTACACGTGAAACGCCGAAATGAAAACTCGTCGCCATCTTTACAAACGAGTCCAAGAACGATAATTTTTTAGTTAAAATGACATGTAAATACTTGGTGAAAGTACATTGTAGAGAGTAGTTAACAAATGCCTCCTCCTTGTGTTAAGAATGTGTTTCGAAATAATAGCGTTATTATTTAGAAACACATTTTTAACACGAAGTGGTAAGTTTCGTTAACTATTCTGTACCTTCAACTATTTTCATATTTTTAATAAAGATTATTTTACCAATTTTTGGTGGGAAACTTTTCGGAATTTGAACTGAAACAAACCGACTTTTGTCGAACTAAACCTAAAACTTAGCGGTAAATGTAAAGATCAACGGTCTAAACAGTTTCTTTCAAAATTAAAATGTAATTATTGTATAGGCGATAATATATACAAAAAACATGGCTCTATGAGCAATACAACACTTTCGGTCCCGTAAAACTCCATTTTGTTAAAATCTCGATTTTTCTAGCGTATTTACACATTTTAAGCTTGTTTTTTTCTTCAGATTACATGCTAAATAGATTTCGGCTCTTTTTTGGTAAATTTATAGAAGTGCACCTTTCGTATTTCAACCCCTAAAAAAAAAAAAAAAAAAAAAGTTTCTACTTTTTTTGCCAAATTACATGTAAACAGCCTCAACAAATATCCGCGCGTGCGCGCGGATATTTGTTGAGGCTGTTTACATGTAATTTGCCCCAAAAAGTAGAAACTTTTTTTTTTAGGGGTCGAAATACGAGAGGTGAGATTCGGTGGCCAAAAAATGCGTGCTCACTTTACGTATAACTTATATAGGAAAGTGACCCCCCCCCCTCCTAAAATCTAAAATAATAAAAATTTTCATAATTGTTTTTCATAGCGGATATTTGTTGAGGCTATTTACATGTAATTTGGCAAAAAAAGTAGAAACTTTTTTTTTTAGGGGTCGAAATACGAAAGGTGCACTTCTATAAATTTACCTTGTCGCTAGAGAATTCCGTGTTTTTTGGAAAAAAATTTCAAATAACTTTGATTTTAGGAGAGGGGATCAGTTTCCTACATAAATTTAACGTAAACTGATCACCCACGTTTTGACCATGTTACTGTTCATTCTATTTTTAAAACTTTTTTTTACGGACTAAATTTTTTTCTTTTTTTTTCTGTGTACAATTATCTATCAGGTCGCTAGAGAATTCCGGGTTGTCTGGAAATTTTGGGAAAAATTTGTGATGGTCAAAAGGGGGAATCAGTTTACGTTAAATTTTAAAATGAAACTGATTCCAAACTAACATAAAATATTTTAAAAGAAATTCCAAAAACCCGGAATTATCTCGCGACATGATAGGTGATTGTAAACAGAAAAAAAGAATTTAAATTTATAATGGTAAAAAAGTGGGTGATCAGTTTAGGTTAAATTTATATAGGAAACTGATCCCCCCTCCTAAAATCAAATATATTTACAAAAAAAAATTCCAAAATGCACGGAATTCTTTAGCGACATGATAGATAATTGTACACCGAAAAAAAAAAAAAAAAAAAGGTCAGTAAAAACAGTTGAGAAAAACGGGTGGTGGAACATTACGAAAAAGCGCCAAGATTTTAACTCGAAATTATTCCTCCACCTCCACTTAAAAGTTAAAAAAAAACAATTTTTACTGCCTATAGACAATTTTTTTTATCGCATTCTGTTTAATGTTTACACTTTCGAACTCATCATTTGCCCACTGATGTTTGTTTTTTCGCTCTAGTTTTAAATATTAAACAGGTTTATATTATTGTTAATATTATGGTACTTCTCCAAATTAGGACCCACCCTAACGACGCCAAATCGACTTTAGCTTGGGTCCTAATCTGGAGAAGCACCATTATTATTACTCTGTTTTTCACTGCAACAAAGTTAGAAACGCGGTCGGTTTAACGTTGGAACCCCCCCCCCTCCATCAACAAAAAATGATGCACTCTGGATGGGTAGAAAATTTGTCAATTCTCGGCCTTTTGGCCGAGATCAGAGTGTAGTATCTGTTCCGATGAATGCTACACTTATTAGACCAGTCGACTTGGCATTCGGGGCTTGATGTTGCAGGTCTTAGGGATTATTCTGTGCCGCCCTAGGAGGTCCACCCTCCCAAGCTTTGCCTAC
Source organism: Sepiola atlantica (assembly GCA_963556195.1). Lineage (NCBI taxonomy): Eukaryota > Metazoa > Mollusca > Cephalopoda > Sepiida > Sepiolidae > Sepiola > Sepiola atlantica. Next base: position 38,559,703 of record OY744537.1, read on the forward strand.
TCACCCTTTGAGAAGGGGTAAGTTTATAGTTAATCGCCTGAGGCACAGCCTACCGGGGACTGCGCAGGCATTTTCTGTAGGCCAGAGTGCTCATCCTCTAAGGCGCTGGCTTTTCAATCCCACTTTCCGACCTTGTGTCACATCTCACCGCTGTGTGAGGGAGCTAAAAAATAAATAAATGAATAAAATAAAAAATTTGCCGGATGCGTCGGTAATTCCCAATAATGTTATCTCAGGCGACTGGCAATAAAGGGGGATGTAATGCCTGGAGGGTGGCCGAACAGAATCATCCCCTTCGATCCAAGAGCGAGGAGGTCTGTGTCAATTGAGTGTATTATTGTGAGAAATTAATCTTTTAAAAAACGCGCAAATTTCAACAAAAGCAGAAATTCGTTACGGAAGTGAAGTGCGCGTTAATATGGAGCACGTGGCTCGGGTAGTTGTTACGTTTCATTGTTTATACTGGATACGAGACGAGAGAGAGGGGCGGTTGTTGTTAACTTGTTACTCGCTTTTCTTTTTAGAAATTGGTTTCATTTCGGAGGAAAGGAGGGAGAGAAAAAAGGGAAACAAAAAAATATATATATAAAAATACCCAATGACGCAACAGTAATAGCATTTTTAGCAGGTGTAAACTGGGTGGGGGTATGTCTTTAACGTCCCAAATTCTTTTTTTTTGTTTTAAGACGTCGTCATTCTATAAGATTAGATTTTTAGTAACATATCCATAAAGACTTAATTTAATCACGATTTTTTAAGAGAACTGTTATTGCTTATTTTCATTGACGCTTGACTGAAATATGACAGTTCAAAATAAAATAGCAGGAAACCTAAGGAATATACTGAGTGAACACCAAAAATTACGAAAAATGAGCGAATAGAATTTTAATAAAAAATAAAATTTATTTACTATTCGGAGTTTACGAATTCCAAACGACATGGTCGTAAAAGATTATCTTCTTTCTTCTAAAATACGCTGGCTTGTTCGGAGTTCGTGGACTCCGAATAGTAAATTAATTATATTTTTTATTAAAATGCCACTCGCTTATTTTTTGAAATTTTTGGTGTTACACTAATATTTTTCATAAGTTTTTTTTTTATTTTTAACTGCTATATTTCATTTGAGCATCAACAAAAAATAAGCAAACTTTTTGCTAATTCTAATATCCGAAAAACAAACGCAAGAAAGAAAAAAGATTCAGGTTGGTAAAAATATATTTTAAGAAACAAAAAACGTTTTCTTAAAAGAATCGATATTCAAGTTACATTTTAAATTGCAATATAATTTTTAAACTACAAATCGAATAAACGAATATAGAATGACGGTCTTCTGAGGAAAAAAAGTGCTTCTACGGAACTTGAACCGAACCAAACCGACTTTTGCCGAACTAAACCTAAAATTTAAGTTAGGGTTTAAAAACAAAAACAAACCCAGTTCGAATCAAATTCTGTAGAAGTACCGAAAAAGATTGAGATGCTGAAAAAAAAAAGGCAGTTATTCTTTTTTTTTTAATGTCTTTAAAAAAATAGATTCCTTTTGGCTAGGATCGAAGTGTATTATCTGTAGTGTTCTAACTCTACACTACATCTATTTGAGGGAGAAATCCTTCAAGACTAACGCAATGTTTATTTTTGTCCCAATCCAGAGTGCCCTTTTTAGAGAGCTGGATTTTCCCCACGTTGAAAACTGACATTGTGTCTAACATTGTCCTTGTGGGGAGGAAAGTAAATAGACACACCAAGCAAAATTTACATTTTAAAAATTAAACTAAAGATATTTTTCTCAGAATGTGTTTATAAAATGTTCGGTTCTTACCAGGATGCCGTCCTTCCAGGCTTTGCCTCCTCCTTTTGAGGTGGAGAGATAGGATTATTCCCTGACGCCCTCGCCGGGAAATGCTGACGGGTTTGAACATAGCTACTTTTATACCCTTTCAGAGTGCCCCATTTTGAGGGCGGGGCTGAACATCTCAATTTAAACTCGACCTCATAAGGATGCACGTAAAAAGTAAATCGCTGTTCGACCGGGGATCAAAGTGTAGTATATGTGGTAAAATCGTATTTTCCAACCAAAATGGCGGACAATAAATCGTCTGCAGTTTTCAGATTTTTTTTCTGACCTCACAAATGAGTAAGTAAACCCAAATAAACTGTTTTGAACTAATTTCACAACTGTATTTCCTTTAAAATAATTGAAGGTACATTTAAAATTTGTCTCAAACAATTTCTTTGCGTTTACTATCTGAGGTTGGAAAACTTCAGACGATTTATTGTCCGCTATTTTGGTTAAGAAAAGACAATTTTACCAGTATTTGTAAGAAAGAGAAATCCTCCTAGAGAGGGGCATTTGGGGGGCAATGCAGAGTGCTCCTTCTCCACATTGAAAACCACCGACCTTGTGGGGTGCCAAGTAAATGATTATCACGTGAAAGTAGACAAGTTCAACAAAGGAGGATTTTTAAACAAAGAAAATGTTTGAGAGTTTTATTACTCTGAAATATTAAAACACACACACACGAACATGAATTCCCCCCCCCCCCCCATGCAATTTCAATAAATTTGTAGAGAAAGTTTAAGGCGCAAGCAAAGATTTTCAGACATTGGCCATCCTTATTTTGGGGATGGCCATGGTACAAACTCAAAAAGAGAATAGGGTTTAAAAAGGTAAATGAAAAAAAAACACAGGTACGCTCAGTTAAAAAAAAATATTTTCAATTTGTCAATATTTGAAAAAAAACATAAATTAATTAATTAGGTGCTTCTGCTGTTTCACAATGACATTAAAATATTTAAAGAAATGTATAAAATTTGTTATCTACTTACGTGTTAGCTAAAAATAAGATTGTACAGAAAAAATTACAAGAAAAAGTAGACGTTTCTGCATATTAACTAGGCAAGAAAGATAACTCGATTTTTTTTTTTTTCAAAAAAGTCAAAATATAAGAAAAATGGCGACATATAGATAAAAAAAAGTTTTTGATTTTTAATTTAATGAATACTGGATGAATTGGCATAATTTTTGGTGTAGTCTTCTGTTCAGCTACCGCGTAAATACATAACAAAGTTTATATATTTCTTTAAATATTTTAATGTCATTGTGAAACAGCAGAAGCACCTAATTAATTTATGGTTTTTTTTTTCAAATATTGACAAAATGAAAAATTTTTTTTTTTAAAGAGAGGCCTAACATGTCATTGTGAAACAGCAGAAGCACCATGAATTATTTAATAAATAAAACTTTTAAGTTTTTCTATTATTTTATTTCTTTTTATTTATTGCCATATTTCACATGAGTCAATAAAAATAAGCACCAAAAACTTTTTTTACGGGTGTTCGGTGCGAAAAACTGTCAGATAATTAAAAATAAATTTAAAAAAAACTTTTTCACCTGTTCAAAAATCTTGGGATTCAAAAGTTGGAAACAAAAACTCAAAAGTTGTTTTAGTTTTAAGATTATAAAGGAAAAGTAATTAGTTTTGTATATCTCACTTAAGTCAATACAAAACTGCTTCAACTTTTTTTTATTTTAAGTTTTATTTAATTTAAATTAAGTTGTATAAAAAAGGGTGAAAAATATGAAACTCGCACTAATTTTTTTTTCTTAAAAAAAAAAAAAGATGTCATAATTGTTGCTTCTCCCTAATATTTTATTTATTAATTGCGATTTCTATCAACTTGTGAAACTAATGAAAAATAGTGAAATATGTTTTTAAGTTTTTAGGTAGAAACGATTTTAACAAAAAGGAAATTAGAGATTCTCTGTAATTAATAAAACTATCAGACAAGATCTTGTGTGTGTGTTTCTCGCCTGTAAGTAACTTTGATAATTTAATTATACATTGAATTATTTTTGTTTTTAAGCCGGGCAAAAAAAAAGTTTGGGGGATTTTTCTTTTATTCAAATGAATAAATTTAAATTGATAATCACTTCTGGTAGGCAAGTATTTGTAGAGGAAATCCTTATTTAAAATTCACAAAGTTTTTTTGTTTTTTTTTTAAATTTGGAGAGGGGGGCTCAGAATTGAAAAGAAAGAGGCAATAAACAGAGAGAGGGAGGATAACAAAATAGAAAGAAGAGCAAAAGAAAGGAGGAATAGTAAGGGAATGTGAAAGAGAGACTGTGGGAGGGGAAGAGAGAGAAGGAAAGAGAGAGAGAGAAGGAAAGAGAGAGAGAGAAGGAAAGAGAGAGAGAGAGAAGGAAAGAGAGAGAAGGAAAGAGAGAGAGAGAAAGAGACATGAAACAAAGAGAGAGAGAGAGAGAGTGGTGGGGTTAAAAGAAAGAGAAAGTGTCCAGTTTTCCCCCTGTTTCACACGTGTAACACGAAAAGAAAGAAAGAAAACTTCCAGGAAGGAGAAAGCAATAAACAGCTTTTCATTTTTGAACGTTAAAAACGGAGAAATCAAATTGTCAGACAAAACTGGGAACAAAAACAAACAAACGGCGAAATAAAATGACAATACAGATAGAATAATAAACAGACCGATCTACAAATAGAAAACGTGTAAAAATAAATATATGATGTGAAACTAATTTTACCTTTCAAAACGACCAAGCCGATACCGTGGGTAAATAAATCCGACGAGTCGTCAGTTTAAAATAGAAACACGTCTCTTCATGTTTGAGACCAATTCAAAAAACCTCCAGCCTTCGCGTCATGTTGGCGGCGGCATGAGCGCCATGTTATTTGCTAGTCATGTGACCCCGGCTGCTACGCTACATTAGCCATCTCCCCCCCCCCCTCCCTCTCTCTCTCTCTCTCTATATATATATATATATATATATATATAAATCTTTTATTACCTATCTAATCTCTCGTCTTCTTTGTGTTTACCTTTCTTACACCTTAAGGCTTCTAATCATGTTTTCTTTTGTTTACCTTTCTTAATATAATTTATTTTCCTTGTTCATAATATATCTTTACTTATACGGCGTGGTGTAGTGATTACAGGCGCGGACTGTCGGCTCGCCGTGCCTGGCTTTGAGTTCTGTCTCCCTTTGGGGAAGGTATGAATTTATATAATTTATATATCCTCTCCAGCCATTGATTATATAGTAGGGTAGATTAAGACTCTCAAACCGTGGTTGTGTAACTAATCTTGGAGAAGGAAAACTCCGAAATACCACTAGTCATTTTCTACCTATTCCAGCATTGTGTCCAAGCGTCCTTGATAGAGATTGTGCAACCCTTGCTTCGTTATAGACTCTCCGCGCAGGGTATCCATTATCTCTCACGAGAATCTACAAAACATTGAAAAATAAACAAATTATATTTATCCCTTTTTACATGCCTCCCCACGAGGGCAAAGTTAAACACAAAATCAGTTTTTTAATGTGTGAAAATGCAGTTCCCCCAAAAAGGGACACTCTGCACTGGGACAAAAAAATCTTTATTTAAATACTTCAGACTAGAAGGATTTCTCCTACTCAGACTGAGAAAAAAAAGTATACTGCACTTTGATCTTGTTAATTGCTATTTCAGTCACGTAAATTATTTTGAGTAAAATTGGTTTCGCCATAACTACTAAAGAACATATTTTTCTTTAAATCATGTTTTAGTTTTAAAAAAATTAAACAATAAGTTATAGCAAGTTTTCTGGTAGCCTCCATTTTTACAGTCACTTCTGTTGATTCTTTTTACGACCAGCAAAAATGTCTTGAATTTCTAGCGCAAATGCTCATGAGTGACACTTTTAACAACTTCTTTTTTTTTTCACTAAATCAACACACGATGTTGTAATACTAATTTGCACGATAGATAATTCAGTCAGCAAACAATTTTATTAAAGTAAAATCGTATTATCACAAACTAGGAATTAATTATCACTATGTTGAAAACGAAATCAAAATTGAGTGTTAGCAACAAATGAACAGGACAAGAGAGATGCTTGGAAATGCCACGATGAGAAATTGTTGAATACTGAGTTTCCATGGAACCGTGAAAATCTAGAACTTGCAGAAGCGGTATCTGGTCTAGCTATAAGAATTGAGAAAGAAATGGTACGGAAGCTGTGAAGAAGGATATGACTGGAGGACCCTCGGCCGTTGTTGCAGAAATGTTGAAGGCTGTGGGTGAAACGGGTATTGAAATGATCACAGATTTGACAAATCAGATCATAAAAGAAGAGGTTATTCCAAAAAGCTGGACACTTGGTACAATTGTGAATGGTTACAAGGGTAAAGGGTCAAGGTAAGTTAAGCTGATGGATCAGTTCCTGAAAGTGATTGAGAGAATAATTGAGCAGCAAATAAGCAGATATGAAATGCAGTTTGGTTTTATACCTAGGCAAAGTACCACTGGTGCTATATTTATCCTAAGACAAATGCAAAAAAGTACCTTGGTAAGAAGAGGAACCTGTATTTTGCTTATGTGGATCTGGAGAAAGCTTTTGACAGAGTGCCAAGAAATGTCTTTGAAGGAGTACATCAGGGTTCTGTACTGAATCCGTTACGTTTGCTGTATGTCTTAGAAGCATTGTCCATGGAGTTTGGTAAGGATTATCCGGAAGAGATGCTGTATGCTGATGATTTAGTATTAGATATTGACCATGGGTTAATTTTTACTCCAGAACTAATAAATTGGGTGTATTACCTTATTGTGATATTAGTTTCACAAAGTTGGCAGAGGTTGTCAAATGTAAGAAAACTACATACAAAGGCACAATAAACTTTTTGTTTGAAATCTTTGCAAGATTTGGTATTCCTAATACAATTGTGTCTGATAATGGAACTCAATTTATGGCTAAAGAATTTGGATATCTCTGCAACGAATTTCCAATAAGTCATGTGACAGTCGCTCCATATAACAACTCAAGATCTAATGGCAAAGTAGAACGCTTCATGGATACGTTTAAACAAGCGTTAAGAAAATCAGACGGAGGTGAAACCAAAGATGAAGTTTTACAACAATTTCTCAGCGTGTATTGTCACCAACTGAACTTATGTTTGTTTGCAAGAAAGATTCAATCGATGTTTGGTAAACAAAACCTAAAAGTTTGAAAAATATAATACTGATACAAAACTTTTCAATCCCAGCCAAAAAAAAAATATTTTGAAGATTATAGAAAAGGAGAAAAAAAAGTTAGCTAAAAAGAATTATTGAGAAACGAATTAAAAGACCAGTGTATATTATCAAACATCTGAAATAAATTATTAGAAGACATTCTAACCAGTTGAATGAAATCGTTGAAGGAAGAGCCTATGAAGATAATCTATTATTTTTTCAAGTACCAAAACCTTACCATCACCAGAACAAAAAATCTCCATATCATCAGAACAAGAATGCTTTACTAAGCGTAAAAGACACCCATCTTCAACTTTGGACATTTATCCCAAAAGAAAAAAGGTGTGACTTCCAGAGGAAGTGAAATTTCAAAAAGGGGGGAGGTGATAAAATTTGTCTGTTTGTCATATGACAATATATGAAAAGTTTGAATACAAAAAGCGATAAACACGATTTAAAATTTTTTAACTTACCAAAAGTGTTACATTTCATCACTCTCTCAGGCTACAGCTGAAATCATGTTTGCACATCCTGTCAAATTCCTGAAGTGACGTTTAGCCTGGTCAGTACTTAGATGGGTGACCTTTTGGAAATACCAGGTGTTGTAAGCAAAACACTCCACCCAGGTCTATTAATGGATACCAGCCTTGCTGGAAAGCATAACCGACGACAGACTAGTGTCCTGTCACATGGTTGGTTCAGATCATTGCCCCCAGATTGATAAATGGACTTACTACTACCCTTGTTGCTGCTACTACTACTTTAACATGCTCCTGAATCATTTTTCACATAATGTGATTATTTCTGCTAATCTTTTTGTTTTCAATTAAAATAAGTTTTACAGTCGAATTCTAGATTCGAAATTGTTATGATACCTTACCTATAACGGACTTTGGACTCTTCCATTCACCATAAATACTGGGAGCACCCAGCCCGATCAGTCTCTCCTTAACTTCGGTTGATTGAGGACATCGGGATGGGGTAATACCAGTCGAGGATTCGTTCTCGACAATCAGTCCGGCAGGAACTGGGCCATTTCGGTGGCCTTTTATCTGCCGGACTGAGGTATACTGTCCTGGGTTTTTCTAGGAGGTGCACCCTCTCAGGCCTTGCCTTCCCTCTTTTGGGAGGAGTATATTTATTGCTTGCTGCCTGAGGCGCCCTTACCCGGGAATGCCGACGGGGTTGCCCAGGCTATTTTTGCTAGGCCAGAGTGCTTATTCTTTAGGGGCACTGGCTTGACTCTTCCTCCACTTTCCGACCTTGTGTCACATATTCCTGCGTGGGAGGGAATTAAATACCCGAATTAACCCCAGCCCGATCAGTCTCTCCTTAACTTCGGTTGATTGAGGACGTCGGGATGGGATAAGGTATTACCAGTCGAGGATCCGTTATCGACAATCAGTCCGGCAGGAACTGGGCCATTTTGGTGGCCTTTATCTGTCTGGCTGAGGTATACTGTCCTGGGTTTTCCTAGGAGGTGCACCCTCCCAGGCTTTGCCTACCCTCTTTGGGGAGGAGTAAGCTTATTGCTTTCTGCCTGAGGCGCCCTGACCGGGGAATGCCGACGGGGTTGCCCAGGCTATTTTTGCTAGGCCAGAGTGCTCCTTCTTTGAGGGCGCTGGCTTGATCTCCCCACCTTCCCGACCTTGTGTCACATATTCCTGCGGTGGGAGGGAATTAAATACCTGAATCAATCCAACCAGTCGAATTCTCTATTCGACATACTCATCTTTTTATCTTTCGCAATTGTCACGTTTTGCATACAATTGCTTTATATGGACTTCTCATATATGGGTTCAGAGCTGACCTCAAAGGTCAATGATACAGGATGAGTAATTAAATTGACAATTCTTTCTGCAATCCGATCATATTTGCTACACTTCAGTTTATGCCTGATGTGTCCACCAAGTTTCAGTTATGAATGTCCAACAGTCTTTGCTTTATGGCCGTTCAAAGCACACCCGGATACAATAAGCAGAATTGTCAATAACGCGGACACACTTCTCTCGTGACACTGCAATGTTTTTGGCTGTGAAAGCCATCTTCAAGGGGGATTGTTTTGCTAAACGTTATCTTTTGAGATGATAAAAATGATAAAAATCTGGTGGGGGAGTTAAGATCTAATGAGTGTGAAACCTATTCACGATCACATCTTCTACTTGACGAGACGATCAACAAAGTGTCCCCCATCATCATCACCATCATCATCATATTCGGTTTAGTGTTCATTTTACATGCTATCATGCATTGGACGACTTTTAGAAATTGATTTCTAGACTAACCTATCTCTGCCCAGGTTTCTATTTATCCCTCTTTCTCTCAATTCTATTTTTATTACTTCCTTCCATGTTTTCCTTGTCCTTCCTTTGAGAATTGAACCTTCTATTTCAACTATTCTACATCTACGAACTCTCATCCATTCTTTCAACATGGCCATAAGATCGAAGTCTTTTGTTCTGCACACATCTCCCGAAACTGTCCAGATTTAATCTTCCTCTGAGTTCATCAGATCTAAGCCTGTCTTAAACACTTACATTACATATCTTTCGTATTTAAGACTCACATTACACATCCATCAAATCATTATCATATCATTTCTCTCCATGAAACGCATTTCCTCAACCCCCACTGGCCGGGTTTCTCTTCAATACATCATCACACTGCATACACAGGCCTGATAGACTCTTCCCTTGGTCGACAGTTGTAACGCTCTGGTGGTTAGTAACAGCAGAAGTTCCCTGAACTTACTCCATCCACTCCTAACTCTTACAATTACACTAGCACTTGCTCCACCCTGTGCTCCAATGGTATCACCAAGGTGACAAAACTTCTGAACAACCTCATTGAATAGCACTAAAAGAAAGACTGTGGGGCATTCATGATTAAAACTTTGTGGACAATTCAGGCATAGACTCAAGTTTATTTGTACTAAATATGGTTTGCTTGGATTGTGAATTTTATAAGCAATTCTATGGGTGTTATTATGGGAGGCTCACTCTGTACCTAATGACTCGATGCACCTGACAAATCACATCTACAGTTAACTTTAAAAACGTATTGCTCCAAGTTGTAGGTAACATGACCCCTTGAACTTATTAAAGTTTTCGGGTATGATTTATTATTAAGAACTTTTCCTGAGACGGGTATTTACACATGAATAAAAAGATAGAATGAGTGAACTGATTCTTTTCACTTTTTCTTTTTTTACTTACTCTCCTTTTCTTATATTTAACCCTCTCTTTGCTGATTTGATCACACTCATAAAATCCAGACATCTGGTCGACCCCAAATAATAAATCTGCTATCTTTTATATCAAGGGGAAATATCAAGAATGCTAGGAATAGCAAAGAAACTTATAGGTTCAAGTTCCTACCATTCCAGTGTCAGTCTTCTCCTCACACTACCATATACAGATATCACATTCTCCCAGGTGAGTTATCCCTGTCAAACATTAGCTCTTTTAAGAGAGCAAAAAATGAGAGATTGGCAAATAGATAAATGTATATTAGCAAGAAAATATAACGGATAGATAGATAAGAAGGTAGCATATCAATAGATAGATAAATCTGATAAGAAAATGAGATATATATATATATATATATATATATATATATATTAAAGATTTACTTAATACCAAACCCCGCTCCCGACCCCCCCCCCCCCAAAGACACCTCTCACTCTGCCGGCATCTACAAAATAAAATGCGCTGCATGTCCGATGTTCTACATTGGGGAAACGTCCAGAAACTTGAGATCTCGCATTTACGAACACAAGCGGGACCTCAAACACGACATTTCCACTAATGCTCTAGTGATACGCAGGGACACTCTCTCCCACAATCTAAACCTTTCTGACTGCACTCTCCTCAAAAGTGAACACTCTCTCCCACGCTGCAAATGCATTGAAAGCGTGACTATACTCCTTTCATCACCATCAAACTTCAACTTAAGGCCCGGCTCTTATACCCTAAGCAAACACCTAGCAAAAGTCGCGCTAAAACAATGCAGTATGTTGCACTACTGCGACCCTGATTAAATTTCTATATATATGTGTATATATGTACACATATGTATATATATATATGTGTATATGTGTGGGTGTACGTATATGTTATGTGTGTGGTGTATACTGGTGGGTGTATGTGTGCATATATATGTATGTTTGTATGGGTTTGTATGTATATATGTGCGTGGATATATATATACATACCCTGTGACTATAACAAGCTCTCATTGATAATCAAATCACTTTAATACATCTCTCTCAAACTTAACCCTTATTTTCTATTTTTCGCAATCTATATATACTTTTGCTTTTCTCCTACTCTTCTAATCTACTTTTTCGTTTGTTTCATTTTTCACACGTTTTGTCCACCACGGCACTTCATTTTCACGAGTTATCATGTTTCTCACCCCATGCATACATATGTATGTATGTATATATACATACATATGTATGCATATATATTGATTGTCGTGTGTAAGACCCTTTATTACTCTTTAAAAACCTAATGTATGATAAACTAGCAGACTCATTCCCAACTCATTCTGATTAATCTTTGGATTCTGGCGTCCAGCATATCAATTTCATGCCCACTCCTACTTGTTCACCCTGGTCAGCTACTCGTACTATCTCCCCTCCTGTCGCCTCTCTCCCTCTCTCCCTCTCCCACCACCTTCTCCATACTAGCTCATTAGGTGTGAAAATAAAAAAGAGAAAGAAAACAAATAGAAATATAAACATAAGAATAAGAAACATAGTAAACTGTGCCACCCACCCATCATTGTTCAACATCACCTAAGTTCTTCTTCATATGGTCCAATAAGATCATCCTCTCCTCATCCCATGTATGTGCCTTCAAAATAAAATTATTTTAATACCTTCATTTCTGAAGACGTTCTCCAACAGAACAAAACCGGTCAAAATCTTTTGTTTTTGTTTTTCTCCTGCACTTTAACTTGTTTTTCCGTTTGTCATTTTTTCACACACACACACACACACACACACATATATATATATATTTATGTATATTGTATATATATACATTGTATATATATATATATATATATATTGTATATATATATATATTGTATATATACTGTATATATATATTGTATATATATATATATTGTATATATATTGTATATATATATATATATTGTATATATATATATATATTGTATATATATATATATTGTATATATATTGTATATATATATATATATATATATATTGTATATATATTGTATATATATATTGTATATATATATTGTATATATATATATATATTGTATATATATATATTGTATATATATATATTGTATATATATATATTGTATATATATATTGTATATATATATATATTGTATATATATATATATATATATTGTATATATATAAATATATAGATATTGTATATATATAAATATATAGATATTGTATATATATATATATATTGTATATATATATATATATATATATATATATATATATATATATATATATATATATATATATTGTATATATATATATATAAATATTGTATATATATATTTTTTTTTTCATTTTGGAGGGCCTAGAGAACTTTATTGCTGCAACTATGATTAATTAAAAGTTAGAAGAAAAGAAGACAGCCAACCAGTTTCGCCTTTACTTTATGGAGCTGAATCCAGAGATTTGAGAAGGAAAAAAAAAACTTCTAGAATTGCAGTAATATATATATATATATATATATATATATATATATATATATATATATATATATATATATATATATATAGTAGTAAGTTATGAAAATATATGTAGGGCAATTAAGCTACACAGAGGCTTCTGCGTTTCATCCCCGTATGGAATTGTCAGACTAAAATGCATGGAGTTTGCGTTGACAGGTTTTTTTATACATACACTTGGTATTTAGTCTAGCTAGTTTACTAATTAGATTCTTTGTTGTTCTCTTAGCCAATCGTTGAGCTTCTCACAAACAAAAGTCCGGTTGATTTTACTTCCTATTTCCTATTCTATTTTTCTGTTTTGGGGATTTTCTTTAAGATTGCAGCTGTTTTCATCATTGCCGTCCAATTTCTCCCAGTCTTGTTCCAGGTTTTTATGGGATTATTCTTACTACGGTTATTCGTATTATATTGACTTTCTTCATGCTCCATATCCCTTTCAATTCTCTGGCGAGTTCCGTGTATGTGCTTCGTTTTTCCATCTCCTAGATCTTCACTCTGTGATGTGCTGCAATGCCAAAATCTACAACTTGGCAAGATTTTGCCTTGACTATTATAACATCCAGTCTCCTTGCTTGTATGAATTTATTTGTTTGCACCTCCATGTTCCAGAGGATTTTGTGATTTTCATTTTCCAGTACTGCCTATGGGTTATATTTGTACTTTTGTTCATGTGTTCGAAATGTAGTCGTTTGCATAGTTCCCAGTCTACTCTTTTCCCCACACAGTCATGTCTGTTGTTGTATTCTTTTTGGGCTAGTTTGCTGCATTCACTTATTATATGATTTACTGTTTCGTCTCTTTGTCCACACAGTCTGCATTTACTGTTTTCCTGGGTTTTATCTATTTTAGCTTCATGTAGTTAGTTCTTATCGCATTGTTCTGTGCAGCTGTCAGTAGAGATTCCATTTCTCTGTTCAGGTGTCCTTTTCTTAGCTATGCCCAGGAATGTTGATTGGTCATTTCTCTGGTCATTCTTATGAAACGTCCATGTAGCTGTTTTTTTCCTACTTTTCTTTTCTTTTCTTTTTGTTTCTGGTTTCAGTGCCTCCCAAGTTGTTCATTAGAACGGTGTCTCTTGCTGCAGTTTTCAGCTTTTCTGTGTGCTGGGTTATGTATTTCTCCAGCTTTTTTTTGTGTCTTCCACAGAGTCTTCTATACTTACCAGTACTCTTCCCCCTTCATTTCTTTTCACGTAGAGTCTGTCCGTATCATCTTTTGAGTGTAGTATGTAGTGCATAGTCATTAGTTTTCTAGTTTTCTGAGTTCTTTTTTAGTCCAGCCTATGAATGGTCCAGGGTATATTATTAGTGATACTGCCAAGGTGTTTATTCCTTTTACTAGATTTTTGCTATAATATTTATAGCTATCTTGTTCGCCTAGCACCCCCATCTACTCATGATTGAGCAGTTCCATGCCCTCTATCGTCTCAGCTTTTCCCATATCTTGCCCCAGAAGTGTTTTTATCTCTGTCGCGTTCGGTTGTTCTATTGTTGTTCTTACTCCGTTTATGTTTTTGTAAAACTGGCTTTCATTGTTTTCAAAGGTCCTGTTCTGTTAGTGCTCTTCCGATTTGTATCTGTATCGTCTTCGTTCTATTGCTGCTATCTTTTGTTTTAGTTCTTCATGTTTATTATTTAGTCTTTCCTTGCAAATCAGTTTTCTGCTCTTCCATCGTTTCCTGTTTTCTTTCATTTTCGCTTCTTTTTGAAGTATAGTGAACTGGGTTTCTAGTCTGATTTCACATCCAGGCTTTTTCAATTCATTCTTTTGGTCAGTCTTTTTTTCTGTTTTTAGTTTCATGCTTATTGATTTTGTTCCCACATATATCAAATTGTTTACGTCTGTGATAGTATCTGTTGAAAATGTACGTGAGGAGTCTGTTTACTTTCTCTGTTTCTAATTTTAATTTCTTTCAATTCTCGTTCCTTAGGTGTGGCAATTTTGTTTTGTTCTCCTTTCATACATGAAAGGGACATTTACACACAAAAAATTGAAAAATTATATATATATATATATATATATATATATATATATATATATATATATATATATATATATATATATATAGTGAAAAAAGGAAACCAAAAATATTATTAATGTATTCACCAACGTTTCGTCTTTATGTCAAGACTTCCTCGAGATTATCGGTGTAAAGAAATAATACACAATTACAAATATTTGAAAAAGTTTGGTCCGTTTGTGATGTAAGGTAGCAGTAGGAAGAATTAAGCCCAAAAGGTCGCTTATGAAAAGATAAAATATTAGCTCCAATAGATGGTAGCAGTGGAAAAAATTAAGTTAACTGTAAAAGGTGTGGGAGGGTGGTGGTGAATTGGTAGTGGTCGGAGTTATTAAAACGATTAGAAGTTATTTCTTCACACCAATCATCCCGACGAAGTCTTGCAATAAAGACGAAACGTTGATGAATACATAAATAATATTTTGGGTTTTTCTTTTTTCATTTTCCATTACATTGGAATATTATTTCCATTTTTATCATATATATATGTGTGTGTGTGTGTGTGTGTGTGTGTGTGTGTGTGTGTGTGTGTGTGTGTGTGTGTGTTAACTAACTAATTAGTATAAGTTTTCTAGGCTACTCCTCAAATTAGGGAAAAAGACGATAAGTTCCCCTCCCATTTTTTTATCACACATTTAAGCATGGGGGTCAGCAGGAAGATATTTTATATTGAACTTATTTATCCTTCTAAAGTTTGCATTTTGATTTTTACTTCTAAGAACATTCCAGGCAGGGGCCAACAATTACATGTGAATAGAGTAATAAGTTTCCATAATAATAAAAGTAATAATAATAACAGTGATAATAATAACAATAATGATAATAATAATAATGATAATAATCATGATAATAATAATACTACTACTACTAATAATAGTAATAGTAATAATAATAATAATAATAATAATAATAATAGTAGTTGTAACAATACTCAAAAAAATAATAATAAGGATAATAATAATAGTAATAGTAATAGTAGTGATAATAATAATAATAATAATAATAATAATAATAATAATAATAATAATAATAATAATAATTAATTAATAATAATAATAACGACCACAAGCAACTACATGCCAATTACCTGTTTACCAACAATATGGAAAATCCTGACGGCACAACTGAGAGAACAAATCTACCAGTCCCTAAACAAACGTGGACTACTCCCCGAAGAACAAAAAGGATGCCGTAAAGGGAAGAGAGGGACGCATGACCTCTTATACATCGATCAAAAGATCCTGAAGGAGGTAAAAAACAGGAAAAAGAACATATCCATGGCATGGATTGACTACAAAAAAGCTTACGACAGAATCCCTCAAGCATGGATAATTGACTGAGATAAAGATACAGAGAGGCATCTTCCAAGGAGACTCCCTATCACCACTACTGTTTATAATAGCTATGATTCCACTTAACTACATACTCAGAAAATGTGATACAAGTTTACAGACACAGAACTAAGAGTAAACCACCTGATGTACATGGATGACCTAAAACTATTTGCAAAAAGCAAAAAGGCACTGGAAAATCTGATAAATATGACAAGAATCTTCAGCCAGGACATTCAAATGGAATTCGGAATGGAAAAGTGTGCACTACTAGAAATAAAAAAAGGAAAACTGGAGACAACAGAGAACATAGAACTCCCCACCCAAGAGGAAATGAGGGCGCTAGGTGAACAGGATAGCTACAAATATCTTGGAGTTCTGGAGGCAGACGCCATCAAATCTACGGAAATGAAAGAGAAGATTGGAAAAGAATATTTACAAAAAACAAGAAAACTCCTCGAAACGAAATTATATAGCAGGAATCTAGTAACAGGAATAAACATTGGGCAGTAGCACTAATAAGCTACTCTGGACCATTCATAGGCTGGACCAAAGAGGAACTCAGGCACCTGGACCAGAGGACCAGAAAATTAATGACCATGCACAATGCACTACATCCAAAAGATGATACGGACAGACTCTACATGAAAAGAAACGAAGGGGGAAGAGGACTGGTAAATATAGAAGATTGTGTGGAAGACTCAAAAAAAGAGCTGGAAAAATACATAACTGAACACAGGGAAATCCTTATCACTGCAGCAAGAGACACCGTTCCAACGAACAACTCGGGAAGCACCGAAACCAGAAACAAAACGGCAAGAAAAGAAAAGTGGGAGGAAAAAAAACTACACGGACACTTCAGAAGACTAACAAGAGAAGAAACCAACGAAAATAACTTGACATGGCTAAGAAAATGACACTTGAACAGAGAAACGGAATCTCTACTGATGGCTGCACAGAACAATGCAATTAGGACAAACTACATTAAAACTAAAATAGATAAAACTCAGGAAAACAGTAAATGCAGACTCTGTGGACAAAGAAACAAAACAATAAATCATATAATAAGTGAATGTACCAAACTAGTTCAAAACGAATATAAGAACAGACATGACTGTGTGGGGAAAGCAGTACATCGGGAACTGTGCAAACAATTGAATTTCGAATACGCCGACAAATGGTACAAACATAGTACTGGAAAACGAAAAGCACAAAATCATCTGGGATATGGATATACAAACGGACAAAGTCATACAAGCAAGGAAACCGGATGTTATAATAATCAACAAGAAGGAAAAATTTTGCAAAATCATAGACTTCGCTGTTCTAGCAGACCACAGAGTGAAAAGCAAAGAAAAGGAAAAACGAATCAAATACACGGAACTAGCCAGAGAACTGAAAGGAATATGGAGCATGAAGAAAGTCAGTATAATACCAATAATCGTAGGAGCACTAGGAACAATCCCCAAAAACCTGGAAAAAAGACTGGGAGAAATTGAGATCAAAGGAACCATTGGAACTATACAAAGGACAGCAATGATCAAAACAGCTACAATCTTAAGAAAAATTATTGAATGCGGAAACTAACCCGCATAAGCTACGAAGGATCATAACACAGGAAGAAAACAAAACTAACGAAAGAACACACCACAAACAAAGAAACAGAAAATGCAAGAAACATCACTTAATAAGCTCCCCCCTCCCCCCAATAAATTACAGCGGCCTCAACTGACACAACACAAAATGAACCAATGAACAAAAATAGCAAGAAACACCATAAGCTCACCCCCCACCTCACAAGATAAATAAATAAATAAAAAAATAATCAGTCCCCCCCCTCGCAAAAAAAAAAAAATAAAATAAAAAATAAAAAGGTACCAGCCTAGGCTAACACCACACAAAATATTTGCATAGGGTCAAGAAGGATGAGAAAACCGAGGAGGGACAGCACAAACCAGACCTCCACTGGAAGTGCAGAGACTGCTGGGACCTCGGGGAGGCTTATTGCCACCCAAACCCCAGAGAAGACCAATGGTCCCCACCAGCGAGAAATCAATGGTAAACGGCTGTTGTGATACTGCAAATTTATTTGCGGTGGCTATCGAAAAGAGGTGGAGAATACTGGAAATCTGAGGAGACTGTTGTCATTCAGACTCCAGGGAATACACCCGGTTGTCGGTGAGCAATCAGTGATAACCTGTGTGAGAACTCCTAGTGAGTAAATAATAATAATAATAATAATAATAATAATAATAATAATAATAATAATAATAATAATAATAATAATAATAATAATAATAATAATAATAATAATAATAATGGTTGTAATAATAATAATAATAATAATAATAAAAATAATTGAACAGAGAAATGCAATCTCTACTGACAGCTTCACAGAACAATGCGATCAGGACAAACTACATTAAAGCTAAAATAGATAAAATCCAAGAAAACAGTAAATGCAGACTGTGTGGACAAAGAGACGAAACAGTAAATCATATAAGTGAATGTAGCAAACTAGCCCCAAAAGAATACAAGAACAGACATGACTGTGTGGGGAAAGCAGCACACTGGGAACTGTGCAAACGATTGAATTCGAATACACAGACAAATGGTACAAACATAAACCAGAAACGGTACTGGAAAACGAAAAACACAACATCCTCTTAGATATGGATATACAAACAGATAAACTCATACAAGCAAGGAGACCGGATGTTATTATAATCGACAGGAAGAAAAAATCTTGCAAAATCGTAGACTTCACCGTTCCAGCAGACCACAGAGTGAAGATCAAAGAGACGGAAAAACGAATCAAATACACAGAACTAGCCAGGGAACTGAAAGGAATATAGAGCATGAAGAAAGTTAGTATAATACCAATGATCCTAGGAGCATTAAGAACAATCCCAAAAAACCTGGAGAAAAGACTGGGAGAAATTGGAATCAAAGAGACCATCGAAACCATACAAAGGACGGCAATGATCAAAACAGCTGCAATCTTAAAGAGAAAGTCCTCAAATGCGGAAACCAACACGCATAAGCTACAAAGGGTAACCAGTCACAAGAAATTTACAACAGGGAGAAAACAAAACGACACGAAGAACACCACAACACGAATCAAGGAACAGAAACGGAAAGAAACATCACTTCATAATCCCCCCCCCCCCCCCCAATAAATTACACCGGCCTCAGCTATCACTACACAAAAATGAACCAAAGGAACAGAATTACAAGAAACACTATAAACTCCTCCCTCTTTCCCCACCTCACCCCAAAAAAGCGAAAAAAAAAAGAAATTTTAAAAAAATTAAAAATTATCAATCATTTTTTTTTAATTTTAAAAGTAAAAAAAAAATTTTTTTTTAAGATTGAAAAAGGAAAAAAAAAATAATTAAAAAAAATTAAAAAATAAATAAATAAACAAATAAATAAAATAATTAATTGTTTTTTTTTTAAATTAATTATTTTATTTTTTATTCATTTTTTCTTTTTTAAATGGTGCCGACCTAGGCTGACACCAGACAAAATATTTGTAGAGGGTCGAAGAGGATGAGAAGACCGAGGAGGGACAGCACAAACCAGACCTCCACTGGAAAAGTGCAGAGAATGCTGGGACCTTGGGGAGGCTTATTGCCACCCAAATCCCAGAGAAGACCAATTGTCCTTACCAGCGAGAAATCAATGGTAAGCGGCTGTTGCGATACCGCATTGTTATTGAAAAGAGGTGAAGAATACTGGAAATCTGGGGAGGCTTGTTGTCACTCAGACTCCAGGAAATACCACTGGTTGTTGTCGGTGAGCAATCACTGACGATGATCTGTGTGAGAACTAGTGAGTACAAATAATAATAATAATCATAATAATAATAATACAGAAATAAAAATACAGAGATGCATTTACCAAGGAGACTCCCTATCACCACTACTGTTTATCATAGCCATGATGCCACTCAACTACATACTTAGGAAATGTGATGCCGGATACAAGTTTACAGACACAGAACTATGAGTAAACCACCTGATGTACATGGACGACCTGAAACGTTTTGCAAAAAGCAAAAAGGCACTGGAAAATCTGATAAATACGACCAGAATCTTCAGTAAGGACATTCAAATGGAATTTGGAATGGAAAAGTATGCACTGCTAGAAATGAAAAGAGGAAAATTGAAGACAACAGAGGGCATGGAACTCCCCAACCAAGAGGAGATGAGGGCGCTAGGTGAGCAGGATAGCTACAAATATTTGGGAGTTCTAGAAGACACCATCAAATCTACAGAAATGAAAGAGAAGATTGATAAAGAATATTTACGAAGAATAAGAAAACTCCTAGAAACGAAATTATATAGCAGAAATCTAGTAAAAGGAATAAACACGTGGGTAGTATCACTAATAAGATACTCTGGATCATTCATAGGTTAAACCAAAGAAGAACTCAGGTACCTTGATCAGATTACTAGAAAATTAATGACGATGCACAATGCACTACACATAAAAGACGAAACGGAAAGACTCTACATCAAAAGAAACGAAGGGGGAAGAGGACTGGTAAGTATAAAAGAGCTGTAGAAATGCATAACTCAGAACACAGAAAGGCTAATCACCTCAGCAAGAGACACCATTTCAACGAGCAACTCAGGAAGCACCGAAACCAGAAACAAAAAGTCTGGAAAAGAAAAGTGAGAAGAAAAACAACTACATGGACGCTTCATAAGACTGACAAGAGAAGAAACATACGAAAATAGCTGGGCATGGATAAGAAAAGGACACCTTAACAGAGAAACGGAATCTTTACAGAACAATGCGATTAGGACAAACTACATTAAAGCTAAAATAGATAAAATCCAAGAAAACAGTAAATGCAGACTGTGTGGACAAAGAGACGAAACAGTAAATCATATAAGTGAATGTAGCAAACTAGCTCCAAAAGAATACAAGAACAGACATGATTGTGTGAGGAAAGCAGCACACTGGGAACTGTGCAAACGATTGAAGTTCGAATACACAGACAAATGGTACAAACATAAACCAGAAACGGTACTGGAAAACGAAAAACACAACATCCTCTTGGATATGGATATACAAACAGATAAACTCATACAAGCAAGGAGACCGGATGTTATTATAATCGACAGGAAGAAAAAATCTTGCAAAATCGTAGACTTCACCGTTCCAGCAGTCCACAGAATGAAGATCAAAGAGACGGAAAAACGAATCAAATACACAGAACTAGCCAGGGAACTGAAAGGAATATGGAGCATGAAGAAAGTCAGTATAATAACAATAATCATAGGAGCACTAGGAACAATTCTAAAAAACCTGGAGAAAAGACTGGGAGAAATTGGAATCAAAGAGACCATCAAAACCATACAAAGGACGGCAATGATCGAAACAGCTGGAATCTTAAGGAACATCCTTGAATGCAAGAACCAATCTTAAATAATGCGGAAACGGGTAACCAGTCACATGGAATTTACAACAGGAAGAAAATAAAACCACACAAAGGACACCGCATCACGAACCAAGGAAGAGAAACTGCAAGAAACATCACTCCATAAGCTTCCCCCTTCCTCCCAAATAAATTACATCGGCTTGAGCTGACACCACACAAAAATGAATCCATGAAAAGAAATGACAAGAAACACCATTAGCTTTCCTCCTTCCCTTTCACCCTCCCCCCCCCCAAAAAAAAAGAAAATGGTGCTGGCCAAGGCTGATACCAGACAAAATATTTGTAGAGGGTCGAGGAGGATGAGAAGACCGAGGAAGGGCAGCACAAACCAGACCTCCACTGGAAGAGTGCGGGGAGTGCTGGGACCCTGGGGAGGCTTATTGCCACCCAAATCCCAGAGAAGACCAATGGTCCTTCCTAGTGAGAAATCAATGGCAAGCGGCTGTTGCGATACCGCAAGGTTATTTGCAGTGGTTATCGAAAAGAGGTGAAAAATACTGGAAATCTGGGGAGGCTTGTTGTCACCCAAACTTCAGGAAATACTACTGGTTGTTGTCGATGAGCAATCACTGACGATGACCTGTGTGAGAACATTATTTGCTTAAAGAAGACATTCTAGAATGTTAATTAAACAGATAGGTGTAAAAGTTTGATGCAACATTATTTGTTTAAAGAAGACATTCTAGAATGTTAATTAAACAGATAGGTGTAAAAGTTTGATGCAACATTATTTGTTTAAAGAAGACATTCTAGAATGTTAATTAAACAGATAGGTGTAAAAGTTTGATGCAACATTATTTGTTTAAAGAAGACATTCTAGAATGTTAATTAAACAGATAGGTGTAAAAGTTTGATGCAACATTATTTGTTTAAAGAAGACATTCTAGAATGTTAATTAAACAGATAGGTGTAAAAGTTTGATGCAACATTATTTGTTTAAAGAAGACATTCTAGAATGTTAATTAAACAGATAGGTGTAAAAGTTTGATGCAACATTATTTGTTTAAAGAAGACATTCTAGAATGTTAATTAAACAGATAGGTGTAAAAGTTTGATGCAACATTATTTGTTTAAAGAAGACATTCTAGAATGTTAATTAAACAGATAGGTGTAAAAGTTTGATGCAACATTATTTGTTTAAAGAAGACATTCTAGAATGTTAATTAAACAGATAGGTGTAAAAGTTTGATGCAACATTATTTGTTTAAAGAAGACATTCTAGAATGTTAATTAAACAGATAGGTGTAAAAGTTTGATGCAACATTATTTGTTTAAAGAAGACATTCTAGAATGTTAATTAAACAGATAGGTGTAAAAGTTTGATGCAACATTATTTGTTTAAAGAAGACATTCTAGAATGTTAATTAAACAGATAGGTGTAAAAGTTTGATGCAACATTATTTGTTTAAAGAAGACATTCTAGAATGTTAATTAAACAGATAGGTGTAAAAGTTTGATGCAACATTATTTGTTTAAAGAAGACATTCTAGAATGTTAATTAAACAGATAGGTGTAAAAGTTTGATGCAACATTATTTGTTTAAAGAAGACATTCTAGAATTAATACAGTTAGAACGTTTCTGAGCATCCATACACATACATATACATACATAAACACATACAAAACCATAAAACATTTAGAATTGTATCTTGAATCTGTATATTTCCTCTATTAACTCACACACACACATAAGGGGAGTTTGAATTATTTATTAGACACCATCCTCGAGTGTCTTCGGTATCTCTGTACAAGGGTTTGTCAGGAAAACCTGACATGAGGATACTTCACGCTACAAGTTATCCCTGACCAAATATTCAAAATAACATAGTATTCAAAGCCCAAATAAGACTCCCTCGACAGAGCTATACACTGGCTCATACGAGGAATGGTGCAACTTCTCCAAGTAATGTTACCTCAAGTAACAGCAAAGCTGGATACTCCACCAGACTAGATGAATTCTTGTCCTGGAATCCGGTAAGACCAAGAGACCACAAGAAAGATATACTATAACATAATTAACTGGTCATTTATGGAGAGTAAAATTAATGTTCTTAACTTCTTTACTAACTCAACGTTTCACAGGAAAATAGAACTTTAATGGAATATTCGAATATCTATGTATCTCATATAGGGATCAAGTGTTAGCCCTAGGTAGGGGCCCCTTGATTTTTGAATACTTCGACTGAAGTAAAATGAAACAAAGAATAAACAATGAAATTTAACTTGTTTCCATTTGAACGAAATCTATTTATTAACTCTTTCTGTTTATTTCTCCCCTGATTTTCTTTTTAATCAGCTTTTAGATAAATTATGTATTCCATTCAAAGAAATAAAGATTCTGCTTTTAATCTAATGAAGTTAACGAGGAATTTTTTCCTCACCTCTTGAAATTGATGAAAGTGTTGCATGGTGCCAAAAACAACTCCTTCTTCCGGTCAGGGACAAGGTCAGGGAGTGGAGGACATTTTACGAACATTTACTGCATCGCATTTGTAACGTGTGTAGCAGTGTTGTAACAGAAGCAAATATTCCAAAGATGCATTCATTAAATCCGTGGTGCGCGAGCAAAAATGAACGAAGATCAAGTGACAACATAGGAGGGCATGCATAGAGGTAAAAGATAAAATTATTAGGGTCACTCGCTTGTACTCTTTTGTCTTTTTATATATATATATTATATGTATATATTAAACCATAGCTGTGCTAACCCAACTTTTCCCGGGATCCATTACGTTCAAATTTCTATGTTCTATAATCTGGAAAGGTGAATAAAAGCAAATCAGGAACATTAACTCTTACTAAAAGAGTTATTCCCCTTAGCTGATTTTTCTTTTCAGGTGTTTTTTTTAAGAATGGCTTTATATTAGCAAACTACCAAACCAGATGAAGTATTCTTTTAAAATAAATTGTCGTGAAGTACCATAGGTTATTGCGTTCTATAGGAAACAATGATGGCTGCATTAAATACAGAATTGGAGATGAAAAACACGGTGCAACAATAACAAATAAAAATTGGCTAAATTTAAACAGCACAAAAATGTATTAATAATTTAAATTTTATTTTTCACATTGAACTCAGAAAAAATGCAAAACCCAAGCTTATTATTAAATTTAGATCGTTCTGACTAACTGGTGAAAAGAAATAGCACATGCAGACGGATTGTCAAGGCTAATTACGAAACTAAGTGAACCTCTATAGGAAACAATGATTACTGCATTAAATACAGAATGGGAAATAAAAAAAACGTACTTTGTAAAACGGCCACTCTCGAGGAGATTAGATTGAAAGCCAAATTTTATAAATATATGAGCTGTCAAAATGAAAAGTCAAATTACAAAAATATTTTTATTTTGTTATACGGTGAATATGTGGTGATGGCGACATCACTAAAGAAAAAATATTGAAAGATTTTCATAGAATCATTACGATTAAAGCATTTATTAGGAGATACGTTTGATGACCTGGCATGGATGAAGGAATTGAAGACCTGGTAAACTTTGTAGATGCTGTGCAATGGCAGCAAAAATTAACCAATGGTTGAAAACATTAACCAATGGTTAAGACTACATATCGACTATGCAGGACCAATGAATGAAGTTTATTACCTTACTGTAATAGAGAGTTATAATTTTAGAAATGCTACCGTCACAAAAATAGATTAGATTGGTATTTGATAAACTAAATGCCAATACAAACAAAATTTTGTAAGGCCAGCGACACAATCTATTTTAAACATTATAAAAAATTGAAAAATTAGCTCAAAAGAAGCCATTGTTGAGGAACGAATTGGAAAACTAGTGTATACACCTCTAATTCTGATGTGGACCACTACAGCTAAGTCTCTTTTTGCAACATCGGGAGTCTGCGTTCCAACCTTCTAGAGGTTGAAATCCATTTACAGGAGATAAAAACTGATGATCTTCCTATGTAAAACCGGTATTGGCCTGTCAAGTTCTATTAAAAACTTCAAAAGTTCAGGTTATTCTAACATGACCTCAAAGCTCGACCTTCAAGATCGCCATGGATATGGAATCTGCTTACATCAGAAACGATTTTCCATGTGGGCTCAGAGTCACTATTTATGTGTTTTTGTGTAGCCCTTATAAACAACACCTCGATTCACTGATTCTATGCGATATTACAGTCAGCATGTCAGCAGTTGATTTTGCAGGACGAAATCCATATTGTTTAAATAGATTGCTTTTGTTAAGGTGATTGACAACTTCTTGATGTATCACAGCTTCAAACAACTTACTCATGATGCACAGGAGATGTTTACTGAGATGCAGAAGATTGATTACCAGTATTTTTAAATACTGGTCAGACAGACAAAATTTTCCAAGGAGATGGATAACATTTCTCCTTTAAGAAACGATTGAATAGCTTTGTAATGATAGGAACAAGTTCCGGCAGCAGATTCTTAAGCATAATGACTATGATGTTGTCAGGACTATTTGCCTTGATAGCATCAAGGTTCTTGATAAGTTTCAAAACATCCAGGACAGATATATGGATAACACTTAGAGTATTTTCAGTCATAGGAGGGAAATTCTGGAAGTAGGTGGTGCTGATAACAAAGGGTGGAAGCGAAGTAAAGTGTTTTTCAAAAAGCTTGGCTTTGTTAGATGCTGAGGGAATCACCTTTGATCCATTAGTGATAGTTTGAATAGAAGTCTTACATTTGTTCAGTACCCTATTTGTTAATAGATTGAACACATAACTCTTTCACGTTTTCTATAAACCATTTGCAGTGGTTATAGGTAGTTTTATGGTGGAAGTGGCTTTTGTTAGCAGGAGTGTATCATGGCTGGCTGTTTGGTCTCTGTTAGAATATTAACCCTAACCCTACAACCTCAATACCAGTGATTAACCAATCAGATGTTTCAGAGGCGACACAGAACACACTCTTTTTGAAAATGGAATAAAAAGGAATTCAGAGGTGAAAGATCTGAAATTATCCCAATTAGTCCTTGAGTATCGATACACTCGGCAATGAAAAGAGACATCAGAGGTGTCCTTAAACTTAGATTCGATCTTAATGGAAACAACTAAGTGATTGGAGGATCGTAGAGGAGATAGAACAGATGTGCACTGTTTAGGGCAAATTGTCAGGAAAAAATCAAGAAAGCTTGCAAAATGTCAGTCAGCATCAGATACGCGAGTGGGTTTGTCCACAATCTGCGTCAGCTCATTGGAAGAAGCACTGCTGCCTTATGTGTTGCGTTTGTTGTGAAAGAGACAGTGGAATTCCAAAAACACGCAAATGCTTGGTTGTAAGAAATCAGGACAGTTAACTAATCTGTGATTGAGCTTCTGATTAATGTGAACAAATTCATTGACATTAGTGGATTCAGGATGCCCACAGTTCCTTCTGACTGAATCTGCGTGTAGTTCCCTGAGGGTGAAAAATAAAAAAATAATGACAGTTGACGCAAAATTCTCCATCATGATGTGTGGACTCCATGACCAACTTCTTGGTATGGACATAATCAAAATGCTGGGTGGAGTTAACATCAACAAGTTTGGTGAAACTACATTTTCGAGGATGAACTATTGTCATGGTCGAAATAGAAGAACTAAGACTCAGTTAAGATTTAATAATGGGACAAAGGTGTCGACGGCCTTGTAAAAGTTATCATCCACTTAGCGAATTGAAGAACAGGATGAAGTGTTCACTTGCATCTGGTCAAAATACCAGCATGAGCTACAGATATGGCTGCATAATGGATGGACACTTCCCTATTCTAAGAACAAATTCTGTCCTCCAAACGGCCTGATCGCATTCGCATTGGCAGACTTTCAACAGTCTTCAAGAATTCTAGAGATAGAACTGACCCTCAGAATTATCGCCCCATCAGTCTACTCCCGCTCTTCGCTAAAATCTTTGAATCCTTAATCAATCTAGCAATAATCCGGCACTTCGTTAATGCTAAAGTTCTTTCTGACCATAAGTATGGATTTAGGAAAGCTTAATATATCCAAAGCCTTTGGCAAGGTCTGGCATTAAGGGCTTCTCATAAAATTAATTTGTATGGTATTACTAGACGAATAATTAATATAAATAGATCCTCCCTACCCCCCCCCCCCAAAAAAAAAAATTCAGGTTGTACTCGATGGCCGTTCATCCAAGCAATATGGCATAAATGCAGGTGTACCATACCACAGGGATCGATCCTTGGACCATTATTGTTCCTGATTCTTATAAACGACCTCCCTGATGACATGGTGTTAGAGATGGGTATATTTGCTGACGACACCACGTTCTACTCTCGTTATGTGAGTAAAACAGATATGCACATATCTGAGGCAATGGCTCAATCCTTAGAAAGTAACCTCAACTCTGTAGTGGAATGGGATCATCAATGGATGGTAACATTTAATGCTGCTAAGACAAACCTCTTTTATCTCAATAACTACAAGAAATCTCCTCGGCCTAACATTCATAAGTAACATGAATTGGAACAAATACATAAACGACATTGCCAAGTCTGCTGCAAAGAAAGGTGGTCTCCCTCTCCCGTGCTAGAAAACTTCTCTCACCTGACATTATCCTATATCTCCACAAAGCCACCATCCGCCCATGCATTAGGTATTGTTGTCACATCTGGGCTGGTGCACCATCCACTAGTCTCTCCCTCTTAGATAAGGTCCAAAAAAGTGTTGCTAATTTAATAGGACCCGCATTATCAACCAAGCTCCAGCCCCTGTTCCATCGCGGCAATGTTGCATCCTTGTGCTTGTTTTACAATACTTCAATGGATTGTGCTCCGATGAACTTGCTGCTCTGGTGCCCTCTCGACTTAGATACACTAAATCAACCCGACAATTAGCTAAATCCCATCCATCCATTAATTGTGGAGGTCCCCAGATGCCGAAAAGCTTTCTACTCCAATAGCTTCTGTCTTCAAGCTGCTGGCCTTTGGAACTCCCACCCTGCTCCTTGTTTCACCGACTGTACCGACATGCAGAAATTTAAAACCAATGTGAACAATCATTTTGCTGCACAGCACCCAATTTAGGATGACCCCCAAAACTTTCACCCTAATTCTCAGTAGCCCCTTACATCTACAGTGGTGACACGACTTGTTTGGGGTGAACTATGTTAAAAAAATAAATTAAAAAAGAATAAGTCAAATGTCCACTTTATTGTGAATAAAATGAGAACATGTATGTGTTCTTATTGACATTTGCAAAAGTTAAGGGAATGGCCAAAAAAAGGATTTCATGGCCTACCTGCAGATGTATGTGCACCAGTCCCTGCAGCCATACTAAACTGTGATAGTAGAGGGGGGAAAAACACTGTTTGGGATTTGGACTGAACATGGCACCATCCATCATGTGAGCCATTGCGACCATCCAGCAAGCGACATTGGCATATTTACATCAATCGGAATATAGTGTCCGCAACCAAAGTGGGCCAACATCTTGTCAACTTTCAGTTGGTAAACAAGAAATCAGGATGGCACATGAGTATTTGGCTTGAAAGTTTGGGAAGAATGCACTATGATGAGATGGGGACGAGGTAATAAAGTGTCAAGTATGCCTCATGTTGTCACAGGACGTAAGGTATTTTCGCTATATGGAAAGCGGGTTGGACATTTCTCGGAGCGGTGGCGTCATTTATTAAGAAGAGAACAGCTGCACTTACACTTTCACCGGCGACAAATAAAATGCTTGTTAGAAGACAACTCAGCATGCTCACAAGTTTGGTTACAAAGTACAGATTTACAACTGCTTCCGTGTGTGTTGTGTGTGGTTTTTGAAAGACAAGTAAATTAAACACAAAACTATGAATTCTTGATTGTAAGAAAATAGTCGTTTCGTCACTCAATAATCACCTGCAGTATTTCCATAATTAAGCACAATATAAGTTGACAAAATTTGCTTATTGACAAATTTTCATCTTCTGCATATGTCGCCTTCCCCCAGAGTAACTATCGGACAGAAGTCAGTGTTCAAACTGTGAAACGCCTGATCACAGACAACACAGGCCCTAATGACGAATTGACGATAGACTTCCTACAACGTGCCATACTACAGTACAGAAATACCTCAGACTAGGACACCAAGTTATCTTCCACAATGAGTGTTTCTGACAGGCCAATTAGGGATTTCATCCCAATTTTTCCTGGTCGCTATAAACTCCACAACACTTAGCGTGAAAAATTGGACTTGAGATAAGAAGCTCTTAGAAACCAACACATGAAAACTGCAGAACGCCTTTCTGAACATTGCCCATCGTTGTTGGAGATCTTGTATGAATTAAAAAAATCGAACAGGCCCACAATCATTAAAATGGGACAAAACAGTTCGTCAATTTAATCAGTATATTGTACATATGAATGGGTTAGGCAGAGTGACTCTTCCAAACAGGAAACAGGAAATTCCTAAGAAAGTACACCCCTACTCATTAAACTAGAACAAAGGTCACTTTAGCGGGTGACTTACCCCACCACTATCAACTAACACAACCATGTACGTCTCCCCTGCCTCGACAACCATGCATCCCGGAACCTTTATCCACAAGTGATAGAATCAAGACTCGTCAAACTACCACGGATGTTCAAATGGGAAAATCGCCCAACTTGATTATGGCTGATGTACAGCCAACTTTAACGTTATCACCACACTCCGTTATCCAGCCGCCAAATTTGCA
The DNA here is from genome assembly GCA_963556195.1 of Sepiola atlantica. Classification (NCBI taxonomy): domain Eukaryota; kingdom Metazoa; phylum Mollusca; class Cephalopoda; order Sepiida; family Sepiolidae; genus Sepiola; species Sepiola atlantica. The sequence continues at coordinate 38,589,900 of OY744537.1, forward strand.
TCCAACAAACTGTCAGACTACACCCAAAAGAAATAACATACTACACACTTCTACAACTAGTCCAACACTATCTCCTACCAACACACAGGTGCTCACACTAAGACATTCTTCCCGAGCCAAAAAGGAGCCCATCTGGTTGAGTGATTATGGGCATCTGATTAAGACAGAATAATCCCTTCAGTTTGAGTTCTCAGTTCTATTGACGTTTATTGTTCATTTCTGTGCAGGATTGTTTATTCCCTTTTTTTTTAATATTTCTAGTAATAAATCCTTAATATATATACTTAAATGAGTTGGGGGGAGGGGGAATAAAGGATCATGTACCGTTATGTGACATTGTGTAATTTATGTTTAAGCTTTCATATTCTTATCAAGAACCCTGAAAGGGGACAGAGATTCACCAGCCCAAATATGGTCTGATTCTAGATTTGTGTGAGAAAACGTTTGGAGCAGTAGAGAGAACCAACTTTACGAGGAGCAGAAAGAGCAATGGATCTAATGTATGAACTCCAAGAAAGATTTGATGAGAGAGAAAGACCAAGAAGTTTCAGAGTCAATTTCTTCTCAAGAGCAGAGCTATCCATGAGAATCTCAGGAAGAAAAGGAACACGCCTACGATTGAAAGACACGAGCTGAGTCTTAACTTGATTAAATTAAACAAGCTATTTCATACCTCAATCCACAACTGAACCCAGGTCAACTTCTAGATCAGCTGCATATTTCGACTGATCCAAGGGAGATGGGCGAGAAGCAACACCAGAATAGAGAGTGGTATCATCAGCATAGATGTAAATTTTCTGAACAATATTCTCTAGAAGAACATTTATATAGAGAAGAAACAGTGTTAGGCCTAGAATAGAGCCCTGAGGAACACCAGGATTGATAGGAAAAGAGAAAGAAGGGACATCATCCAAAGTTACTTGCAAGCTTTGATCAGAAAGAAAAGACCTAATAATGTCAAAAACCTCGCCATCAATACCATAACCCTGAAGTTTGTGTAGGAGATCAGAATGCCGCACTCTGTCAAACGCCTTCGAAATGTCAAGCGCAATGGCTCTACCCTCTCCTGAATTATCCATAAACCGACAGATCCGCTCAGTTACAACAGTTAAAAGATCAGCAGTTGAACAAAAACTACAAAAGCCATACTGAACATCACTAAAGAGGCCCAGACTTTCAAGAAAATGAACAAGCTTGCCATTGACCAACCTTTAAAAAACTTTGCTAATAACGGAGAGGAGACTTAGTTAGGTCAGACCGATCACCAGCATTTTTAAAGATATGGACAACAGAGAACTTCTTCCAACAAGAAGGGAAACAGGACTTAGACAAACAGAGATTGAATAATTTAGAGAGGATAGAAGAAAGTTCAGGAGCACAACGCTTGAGAACAACAACAGGAATTGAATGAGGACCGGAAGCCTTGAACTGGTCAAGATCAGAAAGAACCCTAGCAACCATCTTTGGAGTGATAATAACAGAATCAAGAGACTGATCAGTTTTTAAAGGAAAATCAGGAAGAACTGCACCAGAATCATCAAGAGAAGAATTATTAGTAAAAAGACGAGCAAAGAGATCAGCCCTATCCTTAGAAGATGAAATAACCTGAAGACCATTAAAAAGAGGAAGAATAGCTGACTTGCCACGATTAATAACACTATTGTAAATTCTCTAAAAAGTCACGAGAGCCAACTCTTTGAGATGAGATAGAGTCACAAATCCTTTGAGAATAGCTAGACTTAACCTCAGAGATTGCTCTCTTGCAGGCATTGCTAGCTCTTCTGTAGTATTGTCTAGAATTTTCAGAACCATCCTGACGATACTGATTAAAGTAATGGTTACGATGGGCAATGGTAGAAGCACAAGCAGATTAAAACCATGGAGGAGAATGAGGTTTGGTTTGAAACTTACGATGCGGAATGAAGTTGTCAATTTCAACAAGAAGCCAGTCAGTAACCTCCTTAGCAGCATCGTTCGGAAACATACCAAAGATAGAACGCCATGGAACGTCACATAGGAAGCTGTGAAGCCCATCCCAATCAGCCCTCCTGTAGTTGAACGTCTTCCTATGGAAAGGACGATCAATAGAAGATTTAACCGAAAGATACCTGTTGAGATTGTCCAATCAAAAGAAAGTCCGGGCATTTTTAACGACAGCTAACAGAACGAAAATGGGGTAAACAAAAAAAACAAAACAAATATACAACAAATAAATATTACCAAAAGCAATAAAAGTTACCTTTCTACCTACCTGGATCATTTGCTTGTGTTTTTAAGTATTTTTAAATGCTTTTTATTACATGTCAAAAGTTCAATTCTTTTTAAGAGCTGTTGAATTTTTTCAGTCAAAATCGTGGTCGACACCACCAGTTACACGTTTTCGTCGTATTCTTTTTTCCAATTCGCTTTTTCAAATCTTTTTCACTTTTTTTTGCTCTCTTTCGTTTTGTTAGCTGTCGTTAAAAATGCCCGAAAATCCTAATAAGGAAACATAGATGTTCACTAGTTAAGTAAATAAAATATATTTTCTCGTTCTTCTTCATAAATGTATCTATGATACAAGAAAAGAATCAAGGGAACCGCTTCACTCTTGACCATTCTTTTAACAAATGTCATCACTTACCAAGGCTAAAAGGCATTCGAGGATAAGCGCTAATAAAATGGATAGATTTTAAATTGAATGATGAACAAATTTTCATGAAAAGCTTAAAAATAATGAATGGAATAAATAAAAGTTAATGACTTATGAGGACGTTTATGTGTTTATTAAAATTAGATTTGAAGATCACCATAATGTAGCCTTCAGGGAAGCAATCTTGTGGCAACGGTTTCCACAGTTATGACAGTCGAGAGAGAAACGATAATATAGCTCCATATTGAAGAGATTTACTTTTTTTAAAAAAGCCTTTGTGATAACAAAAAATAAAAATAAAATGAAGACTTCTATCCGGTTGACGGAATGAGAACAATCTACACCCATGAATTAAATAAAGGACTCAGTTCTAAATTCCGTATAGGTTCCCGAATTCAAGACAAACATTGCTAAGTTCGAGAATATGCACCTGAAGAGGGTTGGAGGTAGCATCGGCTGACACGTAATGAATGTGGCAACCAAGATGAGAATAGTAGTCCGAATAATCCTAATAGTAGAGACCAAATGAGTATTTACACTTTAAAACCGTCGCCATAAGTAATTAATCTTCGTCCATTCCATTCATCCTTTCAATCCTCTTTAGACTCTTAGAATATTCGGCGCTCTTGTATAAGCAGTGACCGATCTGAGGGGGACAACTCTACCTTACCCAGCCGCCGCCATTCCGAACTCGCCCACACTTCGGCAAGGGAGACAACTTTGACACACATTTTTACAACCCCTTTATAACAATTAATGCGTTAGAAATAGCTTTTGAATGCGTTCAGAGTAACTTTTAAACAATTAATAAAAAAAAAAAACATGTTACGGGTTTTAAATGCACCTTTAATCACTTTTATTATTTACATGCCGCAAATTGTATACACTTTATAACAATTAATAAAAAAAATGTTACGGGTTTAAATGCGTTCAAAATAACTTTTAAACACTTTTATTTACATGCCACAAATTGTAAACAATTAATAAAAAAAAATGTTACAGGTTTTAAATTAATTGTTTGAAGGTTGTTTTGAGCGCATTTAGGAGTTGTTTTTGGCGCATTTCAGAATCGTAGCGTATTTTTTATTAATTGTTGTAGGGTTTGTAAACTTTGTGTCAAAGTTGTCTCCCTTGTCAAGTTCGGAATGGCGGCGGCTGGGTCAAGTAGAGTTGTCCCCCTCAGATCGGTCACTGCTTATACAAGAGCGCCTACATTTGGCCAGAAGGTTTCTGGATTTCTTTATAAATAAATTACATTTATTCAACTTCAAATTTTTTTTTACATTTATTTATTTCCGATTTTGTTGCATACTATACTACTAATTTTTACAAGGCCAAAATCCTCTCAAGGAGAAGGGTTAATAAGATGAGTGAATGATGAAGAATATTCGGCGCTTGAGAGGATTTTGGCCTTGTAAAAATTAGTAGTATAGTATGCAACAAAATCGGAAATAAATAAATGTAAAAAAAAATTTGAAGTTGAATAAATGTAATTTATTTATAAAGAAATCCAGAAACCTTCTGGCCAAATGTACAGATCAAAACATGCACTTATTCATATTTAATTGAGTTATCTCCCGTTATTGATATGAGTTATGTCCCTTTATTCCTATGTGTTATGTCCCTTTATTAATATGAATTATTTCCCGTTATTGATATGAGTTATGTCCCGTTATTGATATGAGTTATGTCCCTTTATTCTCAAATATATATAGAAAGAAAGAATTTTGGTAAATTTCCCTGTTCAATTTTTAGAGGGATTGCGTGCATATATGGGGGGTTAGTTCGCATGAATTTCCAGCATGGATTTCCTAAAAATCATTTATAAACGGGATTATTCTTCCTCATCATTGGTCGAACCCCAATGCTAAATATTGGACAGGTATTTTTCTTTTAAAACTTTTAGCGTTTGGTCCATAATAATAATCTGAAGTTATTTTCACAAAAAATTCATAACAAATTTTTTTAGTCCTTTAATTGCGGTCCATAAATAAATATATAAAGTAGTAATATACAAGTTTTTTTTTAGTTTTTTTTTAATATTTTATGTTTCGGAATTTTTTAGATAAAGATTGATAATCCGTATTATTTGAATTATTCAGATGACTATTCTCATCTTTCGGCTGATGTAATTTCTGACCTTCTTCAGCGCATCTTTTCGAACTCGTAAACTGTTATGTGGAACTCGGGAATCCCTTTTATTTATTTGAAAGTTTCAATCCTCACTACAGGCGATGCCAACTAAGAATAAAATGAAAATTACTTAACACTTTTACCCGGTCATGGATAATGGAGCGAGAACAATTTATTCCATGGATTAAATAAAGGGTCCCATTCGAAATCCCATATAAATTCCCAAGTTCGACATAAAGATCACCAAGTTCGACAAGATATGCCTGAACGTTGTGGGAATAACATCCAAGATGAGAATAGTCGTCCGAATACTTAAAATAATACAAGATTTTTTAATAATAATCATCTTCATCATCTTCATCATCATCATCATCATCATCATCTTGGCGTGGCCAAGTAGGACCTAGTTGACTTATGAGGTCGTCTCTCCACCTGGTTTTTGGCCTTCCTCTAGGTCTTTTCCATTGCCTTGGGGTCCATTCTGTCGCTCTATATGTCCACATGTTGTCTGTATATCGCGAAAGGTGACCTACCCATCTATGTTTTGCCATTAGTACGGTAGTGATAATGTCATTTATGCCAGTTTGCTGTCTGATCCAAGTGTTTCTTTTTCTATCACGTGAATTGATGCTGAGCATAATGCGTTCCATTTTGCATTGTGCCACTCTTAGGTTTTTCATCGCTGCATTATTAAGCGCCCATGTTTCGCTACCATATGTCATCATGGTTTTTTAATACATTATTTAATTAAGATGAATAATGCATTAATTTTCAATTTTCATTAAAAAAAATTATGAAGCGATCAAATTTCATAAAGGTACATAAAGTTTAATAAAGACAAAATCACACAAAGAAGGGAATTGTGGAGTATATATATATATATATATATATATATATATATATATATATATATATATATATATATATATATATATATATATAATTATAATATAAAATGAAGTAATAAAATAAGGTGTCAATCAAATTTTATTAGAATTCAAAGTTCAAGCAAAGTATTCTAAAGTCCTTAGCTCATGAGTTTTCAAAGATAATTCTTCTCTTCAGAGGACCATTACCGCAGTTATACTACTACAGGTAATAAAATTACGCTTTGAAAATATATAAAATTATATACACAAATACACAAAAATACATAACAACAAAACATATCAGCCCAAAAACATACTTTTTGTTGAATCCATATAGTCCATCCAGTTCATACATATTGAGAAGCATAATCAGGAAAGACAATTACTCCAAGTTACAAACAGCAGTCCAAATACGTGTAATTGAAGGTGCCGACAAAGTTATCCAGTCCCGAAATGTGTCAATATTCAATGTTAATGATAAATAAATCAAATAATATAGAAAGTCCAATCAAAGTTCCAAAATCCCGAAATTGTGTATATATATATGTCAGTCTAAATGTTATTTATGAGGAATATGGGGGGTATTTGATGTTCGTTTTGTGGTTGAGCTGGTGCTTTCATCTCTACAGAACTTTGGTTGTTTCTCTCTGAAACTTTCTTCGTCCGACATCTATTTGTCATTTACGTTTATTGATTTATATACAGTTACATTATTCATGAAAAAGAAAGGCAGAGAAAGGGTACATACCCCATCCCATTCGATCCGAATAGATGGGCGAACTGCTGGCTAGCCTGTCCTTCCATCCTTTTTTTGTTGTGTCACTACCTTTATCATCTTATATCCGCCCCCCCCCCCACACACACACACACTCATGCATATACTTAAATGGATACTTCTATCGATCCTGACCCAATTTCCGTGAACTTCGCGTCGGCAACGTTCGGGTATGCTACGTAAACATCCGAGAGATGACGAGCTGGATGGTGGGAGAGAGATGCCGAGCGATTAGCCAATCGGCTGTCAGTAACCAGACGACAATTTTTCTAATCAGTATTTAAATTGATTAAAAAGACACAAGATAAAAAAAAACATACAGAAACTTTATTTATTAACAGTTGTTTCGCTTTGTTTTTTACAGAAAATATTTTCTTTTTAATTTATTTATTTATTTATTTATTTATTCATTAACATTCCTGAGCTTGATGGGAATGGAGCAGTCGTTGAATGGATTGAGAAATTAGAATTAATGTGTGACTTATCTGGAGTTGAGCGGCTTAATCATATTATCCGACTTCAGTTAACTAGAGGAGCATCCGCAGTTTTAAGCCAAAATATTTTCTGATCTTTTCACTTTCAGGGAATAAATATCTCTACTTTGGATTATTTATGATTCTACACTTATTCTGGTTCTAGGATTATCGTCTCTTAAATTGGTTGTTGTATTACTCCGTGAACAATACAATTAAAATTAGAGGCAAAATATCTAGTTATATTATTCCTTCATATTTTAATTATTTTAGAGTACAGCATTTAACACGTGGAACTCAGTGTTTGAAAGGAGCGGCTTCAGAGTTAGTATGATGAAGACGAAGCATTTGATATCTGACGCTAAAGAGATGATATCTGTACCACAGGGCAAATACTCTGCCAGTGCTGCGTGTTGCAGATGAAGCTAATAGTCTGCCACCTCGTTTATGCTAAACATCTTTCTGACCAACACTATGGATTTGGACAAGCCTATTCTACTGCGGAAATCCTAACGGTCATCTCTGAACGAATATACCATACACTGGAAAAGGCTGATGAAGCTAGAGCACTAGTGTTTGATATATCAAAAGTCTTTGACAAGGTCTGGCATGAAGGTCTTCTCGTGAAAATTAATTCGAATGGTATTACTGGACGAATATTTAATATAATCAGACAAAAGAAAAATCCAGGTTGTCCTCGATGGGTGTACATCTACACAACATTACTGTTACACCGGCCGTTCTTACACAGGAGAAACTACACCGGTTGTCACTATAAATAGTGTGAGTCACCACCGGTTGTCACTATAAATAGTGTGAGTCACCAGAGACACAGAGAAGACAAAGCACAGTCTTGTAACTGTCTAGCCAAGTGCTAGTCACTTTCTTACTTTGTTAATACACTTGTTAAACCAACCCTCGACTTGACTTCCTTTATTTATTATTTACTGTGGAACAACTTTACAACAGATTGGCGACGAGGAATCGAAACGATTTCACTGCAAAAAAATCACCCAAAGTGATTCGCAAGATCTTAACGGAAAAAAACCCATCTTCGTCAGATATTTGGATTCGCAAGGATTAACAGCAAATTAACTACTGAGTAGGTAAGCGAAAAAAAACAAAAAAAACACAAACTCAAAACTTGCTACCAAAAATCGAAAACTAGAAAACGCGAAAGACATTTTCAATTATTGAAATAATTGAATACACTGATACCTTTATTTTTTTTCTCTTCAAGTTTCACTGACTCATTAAGATAAATGTTATCCGCGTCAACTATTACAGATATTGCGTAAGTTTGTCGTTATTATTAGGACAACACCTGATATTTGAGCAAGATCCGGATTGACTATTTATTAAAACGGTCTACCACAGAATTGTCGAGAGCAAAGGACGGACAGTGAAAAAATATATTCGCGTAAGTCATTTGTGCTTCTAACAAAGAACTGTTAAATAAGCAAGTCGCATTTTTGCAAAATGAAAAGGGGTTAAAAAGATTTCCCATAAAACTAGTCTTATTAGACTTATAGCGACGGACTTGGTTGTAAAACTACGTACGACACGTTTCAAGACTCCAAGCATAGTTTTGGGACACAATTGCCATTTTAGGTCAATTTTCAAAACAGATAATGTATAAGTGTTATACCATTTTTCTAAACCAAAATTTCACGAGGAATCCAATAAAACAAAAACGAATACAAAATTTTGATGGGAAACCATGTTTTCAAGCAATTCTTTCATGACGGCCGGAATCGCACTTCCCGTTTTTTGTCCCAAGGACCGTATCCTGCAGATTGCGAAACTATTTAAGAAAATTACTCAAAACCTATCAATCATAAGTGTTAGGCCATCTTTCTTAACCAGAATTTTGTGAGGAATCCAAAAATCCCTTCTTTCGCCCTTTGTTTTTTTTCAAAAACCATAGTTGTTACTAGAGAGGGTCGCTGTGTGAATTATTCTGAAAAAAGAAAAAGTATTAATCAGAATGACATAGCCATCATGACTATTTACATATTTACATACAGTTAAAAGGACTACGTTTTTAGGTCAGAACTGTTTCTCCTCACTACTGATACAACACACATACAAGTGAAGATCTCACACAACTTCCTTCATGTTAAGGGGAGGATTTTTCACACCTGCTCCATGTGAAAACCTTCTTTTCAGTTCACCCATAACACTTGAATAATTCATGAGGGTATTCCTTGACTTCAAACAATACGATGGAGCTGTGAAGTGTTACTTCTATACATCCAACCTATACTGCCTACCATGACATATAAATCCTTCACAAGGGAAACCCTCAAAGCAAAAATGAAGGGTGAGTCACTTAGTTTTCAACCCTGTTGGAGAGAATAGTTGTGGAAACCTATCAGAAGTGATATGACCACTTTGTTAGCACATAATTTGGTATCAACTGTGAAAAATACTGCTGGGGGACAAATTTGGAGAAAAAAAATATTACTGTAAAAAAAAATGTACGTCTTCAATTTGGCCAAAATCAAAAATTCCTGATATACAAGTTGTTCAGATTGATATTTGTGACAAGTTGTATAGAAGGGATTTTTGATTTTTCGAAAATTGAAGGCAGGTTTTTTTTTTACAGAAAAAATTATTTTCGGCTTCACTTTTCACCCGGTCAAACAAAACGTGCAATATTTTGGGAACCGCTAGCCGGTTGCTGCTGTTCTAAAGCTTAAATGAAAGCTAACTGATCAAGGTTACTGAGAAATGACCATAGGGACAGTGTTTGCTTCGTTTGTCATCATTTTAGAGGGATCTTTGCCAAAAAGACGCATTTTTTGACCAAAAAATTGTCACAGCCTGTAATTGAGGAGAATGGGTAAAATTCGAAGAGAGTTCTATGAGCAGCGTTTTTTTTTGCACAAATGCAATTTTATACTATTGTTGAACGAAAATGATTATTTACTTCCCTTAGTTTCATGTCTAAAAGTGATTTTTGGCTCTTCTTTGTGGTGAGGTAACAAAAATTGTCACTAAAATATCTCCATTTTAGGCCTTTTTTTCAGTTATATCGTTTTTTTCCGGTTGAAAACAGGTATATTAACCATATAAACCTATGATTTTCTGAAAGACAATTTAGTTTTGCCTCACCTATCACAAGAATAGCTTTGTAGATCATTGTGTGACTGATCAGTGATTTTTGACTTCAATTGTCCCAAAACTATGCCTGGAGACTTAAAACGGGTCCTGACACGTTTCAAGACTCCAAGCATAGTTTTGGGACACAATTGCCATTTTAGGTCAATTTTCAAAACAGATAATGTATAAGTGTTATACCATTTTTCTAAACCAAAATTTCACGAGGAATCCAATAAAACAAAAACGAATACAAAATTTTGATGGGAAACCATGTTTTCAAGCAATTCTTTCATGACGGCCGGAATCGCACAACTTCCTTCATGTTAAGGGGAGGATTTTTCACACCTGCTCCACGTGAAAACCTTCTTTTCAGTTCACCCATAACACTTGAATAATTCATGAGGGTATTCCTTGACTTCAAACAATACGATGGAGCTGTGAAGTGTTACTTCTATACATCCAACCTATACTGCCTACCATGACATATAAATCCTTCACAAGGGAAACCCTCAAAGCAAAAATGAAGGGTGAGTCACTTAGTTTTCAACCCTGTTGGAGGGAATAGTTGTGGAAACCTATCAAAAGTGATATGACCACTTTGTTAGCACATAATTTGGTATCAACTGTGAAAAATACTGCTGGGGGACAAATTTGGAGAAAAAAAATATTACTGTAAAAAAAAATGTACGTCTTCAATTTGGCCAAAATCAAAAATTCCTGATATACAAGTTGTTCAGATTGATATTTGTGACAAGTTGTATAGAAGGGATTTTTGATTTTTCGAAAATTGAAGGCAGGTTTTTTTTTTACAGAAAAAATTATTTTCGGCTTCACTTTTCACCCGGTCAAACAAAACGTGCAATATTTTGGGAACCGCTAGCCGGTTGCTGCTGTTCTAAAGCTTAAATGAAAGCTAACTGATCAAGGTTACTGAGAAATGACCATAGGGACAGTGTTTGCTTCGTTTGTCATCATTTTAGAGGGATCTTTGCCAAAAAGACGCATTTTTTTTACCAAAATCGGGAAAAAATTGTCACAGCCTGTAATTGAGGAGAATGGGTAAAATTCGAAGAGAGTTCTATGAGCAGCGTTTTTTTTTGCACAAATGCAATTTTATACTATTGTTGAACGAAAATGATTATTTACTTCCCTTAGTTTCATGTCTAAAAGTGATTTTTGGCTCTTCTTTGTGGTGAGGTAACAAACATTGTCACTAAAATATCTCCATTTTAGGCCTTTTTTTCAGTTATATCGTTTTTTTCCGGTTGAAAACAGGTATATTAACCATATAAACCTATGATTTTCTGAAAGACAATTTAGTTTTGCCTCACATATCACAAGAATAGCTTTGTAGATCATTGTGTGACTGATCAGTGATTTTTGACTTCAATTGTCCCAAAACTATGCTTGGAGACTTAAAACGGGTCGTACACATATATATATAAAAAAAAAATTAAAAAAAAAAAATTTTTTTTTTCTTAGTTTTGTTTTTCAAACAAAAGAACTGGGATTGAATTTTTTTTTACTAAGGAATAATATATTTCTTGCTCGTGTATTAGTTGAGCAAATTAATTATATTAAGCACGTTGTGGGGAAAACGGATTTATTTTTACAAGTGTAAATTGTGTGGTGCATAATTTGAATTCGTGAATGATGGACACTGAATTCAAAGATTCTCTTTTTCAATTACTTAAATTCCAAACGGAACAAAATGTTGCATTACAAAGACAGCAAGTTGAACAACAAATGGAACTTCAAAGAAAACAAGTTGAAATTGAGGAGAAATTTAAAAGAGAGTTGTTGGAACAGCAAAAAGCCCAAAGAAAAATGCATGCTGAACAAAAAGAGCTGGCGATAACACGAGAAGAAAGATTCCAAGAAAGACTGCTACAACAGCAGAAACACTTCGAAGAACTCTTGATAAAAACACAGGAGGAACAGAGAAAATTTCTGGAGGCAACACAGTTAACGAAAGCAAACGAGAATCATAATGCATTCTCCCAGATGGCTGTGTGGAGCGCTATCGAAATTTTCAATTATAATCCAGAAGACAATGTCACTTTTGCTCACTTCTATAGAAGATATGAGGATATTTTTGTATCGGACTGCAGTACATGGACAGACTCTAAAAAAGTTAGATTTTTGCTAAGAAAATTAGGAGCTGCCGAGCATACAAAGTTTGTGAATTTTATCCTTCCAAAAAAGACCAGTGAGTTGAACTTCCAGGACGCAGTTACTTTACTAACAGAACTGTTTTCTACAAAAAATTCTCTTTTCCACAAGAGATATAAGTGTATGAATGTCACTAGAAGAGAGGAAGACGACTACATTACGTATGCAAGTATAGTAAATAAACTTTGCGATGATTTTAAATTAGAGGAATTATCATCGGATAATTTTAAATGTTTAATATTCTTGCAAGGTTTGGTCTTAAATAAAGACTCTGAAATCAGACGTCGTGTTTTAAATAAACTCGAAAATGAACCATGTCTAACAATACAAAACTTAGCGGAAGACTGTGAACGTTTTGTTGCGTTGAAACAGGACAGTCGTGACATAGAGGAAAACGGAGTGTCGCACATTAAAAAAATCCATCAGAAGAAAAAATTGACTTCAATGAATAACCAGAGAAAAAAACATGGAAAAGATCCACCTGGACCGTGTTGGAGGTGTGGAGATAAACATTGGTACAATGAGTGTCCTTACATATTCAAACAATGTGACAACTGCCACCAGAAAGGACATAAGGCATCAAGTTGTAGGAAAAAATCTGGTAGAAAGACAGCCATTAAACTGACAAAAATTGAACCTGAAGAACAAAATATCCGAAAATATGTACAGGTCAAAATGCTTAAAAAAAAAGTAAGACTACAGCTTGATAGTGGGTCTGACATTTCCATCATTAATGTACAGACATGGAAGAAGCTTGGGAGACCCACTATGATCAAATCACAAAAAACGGCGAGAAGCGTCAGTGGTGAAAAAATAACCTTCGAAGGGGAATTATTGACGAATATTTCTTTCCAGAATAAGACCGTAAAAGCCAAAATTTTTGTTATGCGAAAATCGAATAACCTTTTTGGAACTGATCTGATTGAAAAGTTTAGCCTATGGGATCTGCCTTTAAGCTCCTTTTGCCAAAAGGTTGAGGATTCGAATGTGGAGGCAGAAAAACTCAAGAGGGAATTAAAAGAAAATTTTCCAGACGTATTTTCAGGCAGTCTTGGAAGGTGTACAAAAGCGGTAGCAAAGTTTGAAGTCAAAACAAATGAACTACATGTGTTCAGAAAGAAAAGAAATGTTCCATATGCCGCTATAGAGCAAATAGACGGTGAATTAGAAAGACTCGAGAACATGGCTGTCATTTCAAAAATTGATCACAGTGAGTGGGCTTCACCTACAGTTTATGTTAACAAAAAGAACAAGGAGATTCGGGTTTGTGCCGACTTTTCCACAGGCTTGAACAAGGCATTAAAAGATTACCATTACCCTCTTCCAAGCCCTGAAGAAATATTTGCGAAACTGAGTGGAGGAAAATATTTTTCTAAAATCGACCTCAGCGACGCTTATCTTCAAATCCTTGTCGATGAGGAGTGTTCAAAACTGCTTTGCATCAATACCCATAAGGGATTATACAAATTTAACCGACTTCCTTTTGGGGTCAAGGTCGCCCCTGCGATTTTTCAACAAATTATGGACATGATGTTAAATGGGATGGATTTCGCAGTAGGGTACCTGGACGATGTGTTAATAAACAGCGTTAGCAAAGAACAACACAAGACTCATGTAAACCAAGTATTCAAAAAAATCCAGGATTATGGGTTTAAAATCAAAGATGAGAAATGTACTTCTTTCATGGAAAAAATAAAATACTTAGGGCAAATCATCGATGAGCAAGGAAGAAGGCCAGACCCAGATAGGGCAATGGTGATAAGGAACATGCCTGCTCCAGAAAATATTGCGTCTCTACAAAGCTTCTTATGGTTGGCAAATTACTACAATGTGTCTGTACCAAACATGCATAAACTAAGATCACCCTTAAATGGACTGTTAAAGAAGGACCAAAAATGGGTCTGGACGCAAGAGTGCGAAGAAGCGTTTCAGAAAATTAAAGATATCTTAACGTCTGACTTGTTTCTGGCACATTATAATCCCAAGCGTGATATTGTAGTTGCAAGCGATGCCAGCAACTATGGTATAGGAACATGCATATTGCACAAAATGGATGATGGAAAATTAAAACCCATAGCCCATGCATCCCGAACACTTCTACCAGCCGAAAAAAAATACTCTCAAATTGAGAAAGAGGCTCTAAGCATTATATTCGCGGTAAAGAAATTTCATCGTTTCCTGCACGGTAGACAATTTCTATTAGAAACAGACCACAAACCCTTATTAACGATTTTCGGATCGAAAAAGGGACTACCACAACACACTGCGAATAGACTCCAAAGATGGGGTACCATTCTTCTGAACTACAATTTTCAAATGGAGTATGTACCATCTAAGAAATTTGGTCATGCAGATGGGTTATCAAGGTTGATACCTAAGCAGACAGAACTATTGGAGGATATGGTGATAGCAGCCATTCAAGCGGAAGCTGAAGTAAAAAAGAACGTTATTAATCCCCAGAGGGGATATTTCAAAGGGGGGGTGTTACACCGGCCGTTCTTACACAGGAGAAACTACACCGGTTGTCACTATAAATAGTGCGAGTCACCAGAGACACAGAGAAGACAAAGCACAGTCTTGTAACTGTCTAGCCAAGTGCTAGTCACTTTTTTACTTTGTTAATACACTTGTTAAACCAACCCTCGACTTGACTTCCTTTATTTATTATTTACTGTTGGACAACTTCACAACAATTACATAAATACGGGAGTACCACAGGGGGCGATCCTTGGACCGTTATTATTCCTGATTTTCATAAACGACCTCCTTGATCCAATTGTGTCCGAGGTGGGTATATTTGCTGATAACACACATATCAAAGTCAATTGCTGAATCCTTATAAAATGCCCCCAGTCTGTAGTGGAATGAGGCCATAAATGAATGGTAATGCTACTAAGACAAAGCTCCTTTGCTTTGACAATTATAAGAAACCTTTTCAACCACCGATTGCCATGGCTAATAACGTCCTACCCGAGAGTCCATCATTCAAACTCCTCGGCCTATCATTCACAGCTAACATGAATAAGAAAAATACATAGAAGAAATTGCCAAGTCGGCTGCAAAGAAAGGTGGACTCCCTCTACCGTGCTAGAAAACTTATCACACCTGCCAGTATCCTATATCTCTACGAATCCACTATTCGCCCATACATGGAGTATTGTAGTCACATCTGGGCTGGTGCACCAACAACAAGTCTTTCCCTCTTAGATCTGATCCAAAAAAAGAGTCTCTAATCACACTGTCTGCCAAGCTCCAGCCCCTATCCCAGTCTGCAATGTTGCATCTCTGTGCTCCGATGAACTTGCTGCACTAGTGCCCTCTCGACGTAAATACCTCCGACCGATCCCTCAGTAAAAAAAGCCCCACCCCTTCACTGTAGAAGCCCCCAAATGCTGGAAGGCTTTCAACTCTAATAGCTTCTTTTCTTCAAACTGCTTGCCTTTGGAATTCCCAATCTGCTCCCCGTTTCCCTGACTGTACTAACATGCAGAAATTTAAATCTAATGTGAACAAACATCTTGCTGCACAACGCCTTACTTAGGATGCCCCTGTAGGTATAACTCCTAATTTTTAGTAGTCCCCCCCCCTTACGTCTCAGTGGCAATGTGCCCCTTGTTTGGGGTGAGTGAAAGTAAAACAATT
>OY744537.1:38610700-38635700 GCA_963556195.1 Sepiola atlantica
ACTACTCTAAATTAAATGACATTTTATCAGACACATCAAAATTTTAAAAAATACAACGTAACTCTACCGACCAACTTAAAACACACATCAATAAATTAACCACAGCAAACAACGCTCATACAGATTCCATAAAACTTAACAAAATCATCGGCGAGTATAAGCCCGGTTACATATACGGAAACGTTTAAACACATAAAATTAACTACCCACTCCGACCTATTATATCTCAAATCCCCACACCTAAACACACACTAGCCAAAACTCTCAATAAACTAATATATATATATATATATATATATATATAGAGATAGAAGAAAAAAGATTGATAAATATGCGACGATTGTCCAAATTTATTTCAAATTTCAATTGTTCAATTTGGTTTATTTTGATCCTATATATATATATATATATATATATATATATATATATATATATATATATATATATATATATATATATATATATATATATATACAGGGTGGGCAAAAATAAGTGTCTTATTTTTAAAAATTCATAACTTTTTTATTTATTGATTTTTAAAAAATTTTTTTTTTTAGAATAAGTAAAGGACCCCTTCCGAAGCAAGCATGACCCGTATTAGCCCTAAGGAACGTACCCTCATTTAGAAAACATTATTTTTGCTTAAAAAACTCAAAACAGTGTAAAAAACAATACTTTAGTTTTTGTAAGTTTTAAGAAGTGTTTTTCGGCTAAAATTTGTTTTGTTTATTTCAAAAAATCTCGGAAGGGTCAGTCTACACACACATAAAGTTTGGTGAGTTTAACTTTTATTTTGTGGAAGTTATTCAAATTCAAGTTATTCAAATTTAAAGATAGGACCCTTATTTTGGCCCACCCTGTATATGAATAAGTGAATACACTTCTCAACTCTTAGCTAAGTACATAGATTAATACCTACTTTGACACACGAATAAATAAATATAAAATAAATAAATAACAATAATAAACAATACTATTGAATATATGTGTGTATATGCATGTATGTATATGAATAAAGATTTGATTAACTGCCTTAAAAAGTTAGAATGGCCAGGAAATGGGGAACATTTTACATTAAATATATATGAAACTGATCCCCCACTCTAAATTCTAAAAATTTTTTTTATCCATCTTTCTGTTTTCCATGGTGTTCGCACGTAATCGCCTCAAAAAACAAAATCACTTTTTTTGGAAGGGGGGGGGGGTTTAGCGGAAGGTGTTTATCTGCAATTTTACCTATTTTTTTTAAATCTTATATATTTTTAACTATATGTCCCCTTTTTTATTTTGATTCTAAGCAATTGATTTGTTTAGGTGTGTTTATCTTTCTCGTGAATATTAAACAAATAACTTCTTTCAAATTACATAACTAATTAAATGCCTTATTTTAAGGTGTAAATAAAGATATTAAAAGTTTGAGTATTATTGTAGATTAATACCCCCGGGTACCCCTCTCACGAAAAAAAAAATGAGATTTTGCAAGATTTTAGGTGATCATGTGTGAATATGTTGAAGAACCTGGCGGAAAGAAAAAACAACAAAATTATTTTAGAATTTACAGTGGGGTATCAGTTTCGCATATAAATTTAACGCAAAATAATTCTCCATTTCCTGTCCATTCTAGCGTTTTATGGCATTAACCATTCTTTTTCTTTTGCTATTCGAGATAAATTCTGTGCATTATTTTTTTTTTTTAGAGGGGGGGGGGGGGAATCTACTTTTTTAGGCAATTATGTGTGGTTTTATGACCTCACCAGTCAGACTTAGGGTTAGTTGTAAAAAGTATATTAGCTAATGTCCTAATAAGTTACAATGAATCGGAAATGGAGGATCATTTTATGTTAAATTTATATGCAAAACTCTAAATAATTTTGCTTTTTTTGCCGAGTTTTTGAGAATGTTCACATGTGATCGTCTTAAAAAAGTAGAATCTCATTTTTTTTTTGGATGGGGGGTGGAATTTAGCTGAGGGTGTTAATCTACAAATTTACCAAAGTTTGCTGTTAAAATTATGGAATTCTCTAAGTAAAACCTTTTTTTTAACTATACACCCCCCCCCCCATCCTGATTAATTGCTGCTCGGAGGGCGGGAAGGTTTTGCTAGTTATATATATAATTTCTTAACTTTGACATTAGTTGATTAACCAGCCCACCCCTCCAAAGTTCAACCCTTCCTCACCATGGTAGGGGTGGTGGCAACGTGGTAGTGTCAAAGCTATGCCGTCTGGAACTCTGGTTCCTGCCAGGGACATCCATAGTTGGCCAGGTCTGGCAACCGAGCTCTAACAGGGCTCTGATGAAAATCCAGAAGTCAACATGAGGATCAGTCAACATGAGGATCAGTCATCCTCATGGCATCTTTGCCTCTCTCAGGCTTGGAACTGCAAATCCATGGAGTGAGAATAACGATGTTGCTTCTGTGCATTGGCAACCGTCATTTCTTTGTGTTTTAAGCCAAAGTTTCCCCAAATTTGTATGCAACTGTTGGGCCATGCTGCTCTTGGTGTGTGTGTGTATGTGTATGTGAGGGGGGGGGGTGCAATCTTGCAAGTCTAACGAATAGCCGTGATCAACGACGAGGAATATTTCATACTAACCCGCTTATCCTGAAGCACAAGCAGCAACTCGCAGTTGCTGCTACACTACAGCTACTGCTACTGCTTTCAAACAAACCGTTTTTTGAGATTTGAAACACCCACCATTTGACAAAGAGGTCTTCTTCGAAATATATTATGGAACACGATCACACACATTACATCACAGTGTTGAAGTTTTGCCTAATTAAGTAAGATTTTCTATATAGAAAAAAGATTATAAAAAATTTTTTTTTTTTTTAAATATATAAAAAATAAAATCACTTGTTTTTGTCTTACTTCTCAACACCGACATATTTCCATTTCTTGCATTGTGATAGCCTTCTAATAATCCTCTATATATACATATATATCATCATGTTCGGTTTAACATCTAATTTACATACTGGCAGCTTGACAACCAGCATGCATCATTTATTACGTCATACTGCTTTTGGCAACTGCCATGGTTTCATGATGCCATCCATTTTCAAGTAAATATATAAATTCTTTCTTAATAATTGACTTTGAAGTGAGTGCTCTTTTTCTTCAATCCTGGCTTCCAACCTTGTGTCACATCTTCTCGCAGTAAATACTAACTCTATTCGTCTCAAAGGTGGGACTATACAAAAAATGACCAAGTGAAAGACCAACAGACCTCCCACTCCTCCTGACTTAATGGCCCTACACTTAATTGTATTTATTTATAATAAAGTAAAGTGATTTATCCCCTCTTTCATTAACACTTATAGCTTTCTAACAAAAACATGCATATGCGAATCTGCTTCAGCAGTCATTTAGGCCAGTTTTTTTTATGCATGCTTTTCGAAAAAACTCCCTTGAATTCCCAAATAGTCCTATTTGATTGGTCAAGACAATTTTCCTTGACCAATCAAGAGACGCTTAATTTGGCGGACTGGATGGAAAACTCCTTTGTCCATCCACTTTTGTAAGCTGTGTTTGCCAGGTGAAAATGCTAAAAACGTCACTCCTTCTTTTTACATATGATTGCAGTCAACACACAATGGAACTTCATTTGCATACTTTTTAGAGTGTTCTTTCATGTTATTTTAAAAGACATATGTAGTTTTTTTTAACGTTTTTACCATTTTATACGTGACTTCCTCCTATCATCGATTTGTAAGTAAATGTGATAATTTTAAAATGAATTAATGTTGAAAATCTTCACGGCTTGTAAGGGCTCAGTTTAACATGAATTGATGTGAAAATGCAGTAGGCTGTATATGAATGGCAGACATTGCAAATGTCAGATGCTCGGACCGGAGGAAAGAGGGGGGTGGGCACGGAAGAAAGTGAAAATGCCTTTGGTTTTGGGCCACCCCAGAGGGACCCATATTGGGATGTTCATGGATTGTCACCATAACTCTCTGCCTGACAGTTATCTCAGGTTGAGATCTTAAGCGGCTAAATGCTTGAGTTGTCCGCCGATGACCAGTGAAAAGACTGGGTCACCAGGAAGGAAGAGATGGGAGGGGAGATCTGGCCCACTGGGCATGACAGGAAATTGGAGGTTTGCTTGGATAACTAGGGACAGTTCAAGCTTGGAGCCCATGGAGGCAGGATGGTCCGTCTGGGTCTTTTAGCCAAAGGACTGTGGGAGTCTTGTTTCAAACTCTGCTATTCCACTTAGAGACACGGGTATTCTTTGTAACATTCAACAAATAAATTTGTTACTTGTTCATAAATTGGACTCATGGTTTTTACTTAGCATGAGAGTATTTGTTCAACTCTGAGACGAGATCAAACAATATCTTTGGACCGGCACAACGTGTTGGACGATTACGGCCAAGTGCAGTGAACGCATGAACGAGCAAACGTGCATACGCACGTGTTCACATCTGGTGCCGTGACCAGGATGTAATGTTCGTTTAAGCATGCATCATTATTCTAAAAATAATCTACTTTTCTTTTTTTTTTTCTACAGTGGTTCATTTTCTTTTTTTTTCAATAGGATTCACTTTTTTTGTTTAAATTCTTGTACTGGTCCTCACTTATGACTGTGAAAGCATGCATATGCAAAATAAAGTTGTATTCTCTTTGTCTTTTTCTTTTACCAGTTCATTCTCTCTTTTTTACTGTATACACTTTTTATTTCAAATTTTTACTAGTCCTCATTTATAGCTGTGAAACCATGCACGGGCAAAACATAGTGGTTGTTTTTGTTTTTTTTTGGTTTTTTTTAATTCAATTAAGTTCCATAGTAGTTAAAACATTTTTTTTTTTTACAACCTATCATGCCCGGTGGGCCAACTCTCCCCTCCCATCTCTTCCTTCCTGGCCGGGTCTTTCTCCATGGTCATAAACCACCCAGGCATTGACCACTTGAGACATCCCCGGAGATAAATGTCAAACAGAATTATCATGGCGACAATCCATGAACATACCCGCATGGGTCCAGCCTTTCACAAGACATTTAATTTATCTCAAAGGGAAACAAACTTCTTGAGTGGCCCATATGAGCAAAGATATTTTCACTTTATCTCTTTCCTCCGAGTCGAGCATCTAACATTTGCAGCATCCGTCATTCATACACATTACTAAAGAAAATGCAGCATACTGCATTTTTACACATTAAGAGTGAAAATGAGAGTCCCCCCCCTCTCTGTGTTTAAAAAGTAATGAAGTTCAATAAAATTAAAAGAAATGTGTGTTCATTAATCATGAACTTTAGTGTCTTGTTATAAACTGAATAAATATTTTGTAGACAAACAAAATGGTGGACAAAGATTTTAATGTGTGAATGATTCATAATCCAAAGTTCTGTAAGTAATTTAAATATTTATTTCACGGCCGCTAAATTAATTTTGCTTAAAAAAACAAATGGTAAATATTTACTTACCACCTGTGGTCATTTCAGATAGAAATTGTATGTTTGGTAAATTTATGTGTAATGTGAGTCTTAAAGACAGGCTTAGTTCTGATAACATGAGAGGAAGATTAAATCTGGACAGTATAGAGAGATGTGTACAGATCAGGAGACTTCGATGGTATGGCCACGTTGAAAAAATGGATGAGAGTTCTTGGATTAGTAGATGTAGAACAGTTAAGATAACAGGGTCAGACATGGAAGGAAGTGATAAAAATAGACTTTAGAAAAAGGGTTAGTTTGGAAGTCAATTTCTTAAAGCCGTCCAACGCATGCCAGCATATAAAATAAATGCTAAACTGAATATGATTATGATAATGACGCTAAGCCCTTACGCTGTCAACAGGAAAATAAAAATAAAATTCTATACTTTTGAAACGATTTCTTGTCAATATCAGGCAATTTTATTTTTTTTAAGATTTAAGATTTTAGAAGGACGTTTACTTTACTATATAAAGTTAATGTAAAATGATCACCAATTTCCGGACCAGAAAGTGTTATTGATCATCCACTTTTTAATTAAATCGCATAGGAATGAACGGGTAACCGATTTTGTTGTATTTCCGATTTTTAATTTTTACAATTGAAAACAAAGTTCTTTAAATTTTTATTACAGCTACTAGTATACTTTAATGAATCGCATGTTTTTTAAGGGTTGCCCTTTTCCCCCTAATTTTTCAGCAGAAAAAACAAACACTTTGCACCACTCAACCGAGACCAAAGTGATGATCAGTGGTTGTCGTGTTGGAAAGCCTTCAGAAATAGCAAAGTTCCTTGCTCAGTTTGTGGAAAGGGAGTTTTATTTACTCCTCCCCAGGAGTTAGGCACAAGGCCAGTTTTATCTTACTCCCACAAGTAAGATGTGACCCAAGATCGGGTCAAGAAAGTGGGGTTTGAAAAGCCAGCGCTCGAGAGGTGAGCACTCTGGCCATTTAAAAATTGCCTGGGCAGCCCCGTCGGCATTCCCCGGTAGGGGTGCCTCAGACAGTAAGCAATAAACTTACTCCTCCCCAGAGGGGAGACAAAGCCTGGGAGGGTGGACCTCCTAGAACTGCACAGAACAGACCCATAGACCGGCGTAAATCAAGCCCCGAAGGCCAAGACAATACCAGTCTATGGGGTGTAGTATCCATCGGAATAGATACTACACTTTGATCTTAGCCAAACTGGCCAGTCAATCTTTGTTGTATTTGTAAGCATTGGGTAATTACAGGTAGGTTGAGAGAGGATAACCATTTTGTGTGCAAGAAGTGTAAGACAATGAAGATGGATGGGAACTCAGATGTGGAGAAAGTATATGTGAATGGCTAGGCTATTGAGGTTTTGAGAAGTTGTTTTTTTTACCTAACCCTAACCTTTGGAGCACAGAGAAGAACTGGTGCTAGTGTGATTGCAAAAATTACGAGTGGACACAATAAGTTCAGGGAATTTCTGCCATTATTAACCAGTAGAGCGTTACCACTGCCGACCAAGGAAAGAGTCTATTAGGCATGCGTGGAAGTGAAACCTGTCCAGTGAGGGTTGAGGACATGTGTTGCATGAAGAGAAAGGATATGAGAAAGATACAATGGATGCGCAATGTGAGTCTGAAAGTTAAGCTTAGATCTGATGATCTTAGAGTTTGATTACATCTTGACACTAAAGGGAGATGTGTGCAGAAGAGTAGACTTTGTTAGTATGGTCATATTGAAAAACAGATGAGAATTTTTAGGTTGGTAGATGAAGAGCGGTTGAGGTAGCCGGGTCAGTTGGCTAAGAAAGACATGGGAGGAAGTGAAAAGGCCAGATAGGTTGTTTTTTTTAGTTCATTTCTTAAAGCTGTCCAACACATGCCAGCAAATGATGATGATGATCATCATCTATCTCCCACTCCCACTCCACTCCCACCCCACTCTTTATTTATCATCCTCCCCCATCGTCTCTTTTTCAGCAGAAAAAAATAGCCAAGATTATCCCCCCTCGGACACGTGCACCAACAAAAATGTTTTGTATGGCCATTATGTTTGAAAAACTGACTAAATCAAAAAATTGGTTAACCAGCTTTTTGTACTCTATCTGGTCAGAAAGTGGGTAATCATTTCATATTAAAGTTATATAGTAAAGTGAACCCTCACTTTAAAACCTAATTTTTTTTTTTGTGGGGGGGGAATACACGTTTCCATAAGCGTTTTTTCTGGGACATACAAGGGGTACATAGATGTTTGTACAAATACATACACCTATCTTGTCTGACTATGCATGTGTAAAAGTCATCTGAGAATGTGAGTTGAAATTCTGTTATACAGTCGTCGAAGTTCGTCCAAATTGATGAATGTGTGTGAAAAAAAAAGCACTAGTATTTACTTTACTGTAAATAAAGCAATTCCAATTTTGTTGTGTTCATTTTTCGACAAATATTAAATTGAATTTGGTTAATATTAACTTAACGGGAACCATGAAAAA
The DNA here is from genome assembly GCA_963556195.1 of Sepiola atlantica. Lineage (NCBI taxonomy): Eukaryota > Metazoa > Mollusca > Cephalopoda > Sepiida > Sepiolidae > Sepiola > Sepiola atlantica. The sequence goes on from OY744537.1 coordinate 38,618,603, forward strand.
TGCAATTTGGATCTATTTCAAACCACTTTATTATCACCTATTTTTTTTTTTAAAAGAAAACTCTGTGGCACAGAACCAAAGCCTCCATATGTGCCCAGACCCAGGCAAAATTCAAGCACATATGACCATGTTAAAAGAATGGATGAGAGTCCTTGGCTTAGTAGATGTAGAAGAGTTGAGGCAGCAAGGTCAGTTGCCAGGGAAGACATGGGAGGAAGTGATAAAAATAGACTTGAGAAAAAGTATTACATAATTGTGACAAAAAAAAAAAACAACAAATTCTTGCCCTGAAAAACGCTAGATCACATGATATTATTTTAGCCGGTGTAAAAGGAATAAAATAAAGTAAAACCTATTTCCTCAGTCTAGAAGAATTTTTTCTTCAATGATCGAGTAGTGGAAAGATTAAGTATAGTGTCAAAAAAGATACTACACTTTTAACTAATCCTTCTAGACTGAGGCAATTTAAATTTTTGTCCAGAGTGCCCTTTTCTGGGGAGCTGGATGTTCCCTACATTAAAAACTGACCTTGTGTCTAACTCTGCCCTCATAGAGAGCCTAGTAAATAGGTACTATATCCTTTTCTTTTCCTTTGATGTAAGCTGGAATTTAAGGATTAAAGATCTTTGGGGAGATAAACCATAGGGGGATAAGGTCCATATAGGTCGACAGACAGAGTAAGTGGGAGAATTTAGCTGGTCATCACGAAAAGCTAGCTAGCCACAAGGACAGAAGTTAGCGAGCTGGTGGTCACTAAGATGGTGACTTTTAGGCTGGACGGACAGTAGGTCTCTGAGAAAGGATGGAAATAGTCCCTATTAGAACTCTACAACTGTTGTACTGCGAAGCAAATTGATTTCTCACTAAAAGCCTTTTATATATGAAGTACAAATTATCGATTGTGTCCAAAAATGTTCACTCCATAAATAATAAAAGTTGTTAATTGTTAAATTGCAGAGGTGTCTCTTCATTTAGAGGGGAGCCTTTTTATTCCAGCTAGCTAGAGGCATCACCACGGCCTCCTGTACCGAAATCAAACACTTATTGACAGGACACGCAGAGACGACAGCCACGGACCCCATCTGCTGCCACGATGACTATAACTCAACTCCATGTATAGCATGATGGATGCCATACCCCAGTGGAAGGGGTTTACTTTACTCTATAAATATAACAGAAAATGATACCCACTTTCTGACCAGAAAGCATTATTGATCACATAGTTCTTGACTATATAGCATAAGATAGAACGAGTAACCATTGTTTTGTATTTCAAAAATGGCTGTCATAAAAAACTTAAAAACTACTGTGTTTTACCTGCAAAATAAGACCTAGTGTGATTTTTCATAATGATTTTTATATAATCCCTCTCCCTGAAATAAGCCCCAGTTGAGAAATAAGCATTCTTTTCATATTGATTAAAACTGATTTGTTGCACTGTATGCTATTGTAGCAGTTGCATGAGCGAACTATTTTGTGTTGGTTTACGGAACCGACAATGAGAAGTAATTCGGCTTGATGGATTATGTAATCATTGTCTCTTCATTGCATGGGCGAATAACACGCCTATGTATAACGAGATTCATACACGCTGAATCATTTGGGCACGAAAACCAGACTACGTGATGAACACAGAACAAGTTAATTCACAAAGTGTTCCTCTAGCTGACAGGACGTACCCTTTCCCGTTCTCCACCTGACTCAACCCTGAGCGGTGAGATATTGAACTCTGAGATAATATTATTTCGTCTAACCGACATGAATCAGCCCATTGTACCATCTTGATTTTGTTCCGGGGTTCCCGTAAATAAAAGTTCATATTTATTTAGTTATGGAGCCATTGTTTATTTCGTAGAAGAATTGTGATCCCTTTTTACTTATGTGACATTTATATTTCAGTCAGATTCGGCCAGACATATTACTCTTCCAAATAAGTTTGTCATTCTAATTTTCTTCCCTCCAGCTAAATTATCCTTTTCAGATTTTTTTCTTAATTCATGTTTATTTTCAAATTTTGTAATTTTCTACTTTGTAATACAGTTTTGTGATATATGAAAAATAAGACATCCCCCAAAATAAGCCCTAGTATCATATCATCAAATGAGGATGGTTGTGTGAATCTTGGTTCAGCTTTAATGATGTGTTGTTTTTTTTTAATGGAAATCGCTCCAGACAAGACATGAAGCCACTTAATGTAAGGAGTTAACAAGAACAAATATGATTATCACAAAGACAGGAGATGCCTATTGGCCTTAGTCTTGAAAAGACCAAGGCTATACCTAGGATGAAAACAGTCAGCAGGAAGAGAGTTCTACAGTACTGCAGTTCTTGGAAAGAAGCTACTGGAATAGGAAGCTGTATTACAATGAGGTATCAAAACAGCGAATTGATGGAGACCAACCACTAGACCAACGAGTCAAATGAGCTGAAACAAAGAAGCAGAGAATAGATCACACAATTCTGAAGAACACATGCCATAATAGTATTCATAGAAAAGACTGAGACTAGCTTACATTACATTGGGGGCAAAGTATACACTAAGTTATTGCAAATGTCATTGTACAGGTGAAACACCGAAATGAAAAATATCACAATCATCATAAAAAAGTTCAAGGAAGATAACTCAAATTCATAATTTTCTAGTTAAGGACAGGGAGCCATTTTTTTTAAATGGTAAAAAAATTAGTTACCCTTTTTTATGTTGAAAACTTTTTAACCATAAAAAAGGTTAGATAATTTTTGCTGTACTTTTGTATTTACCATTAAAATAATTTCCGTCCTTAACTCGAAAATTATGAACTTAAGTTCATTACGATGGTGGCTATCTTTTTGTTCCAATAGTGTTTTCATTTCAGCGTTTCATATGTACGATGAAACTTGCTATAACTTGGTGTTTTTAATGTTATTTCTTTTGTGTGATACATCTGTAGATTAACACCCTCTGCTAAATCTCCGCCCCCACCACTAAAAATGAGATTCTACCTTTTTTAGGCGATTACGTGTGCACACACTTGAAAACTTGGCAGAAAGAAGAAGAGAAACAAAAACAAACGACAACAACAAAAAACGAAACAATTATTTTAGAATTTAGAGTGGGGGAGTGGATGGCTATTTTACGTATAATTTATATGCGAAACTGATCCCTCACTCTAAATTCTAAAACATTTTTTTCTTCTTTCTGCCAGAATGCATGTAATCGTCTAAAAAAGTAGAATCTCATTGGGGGGTGTAAATGTTAGATGCATTTACTGTTAATACAACATGCTTGGTTAGTATGTGTAACAAAGAACAAACACGCATGTATGGTTCTATTGGGTCGCCATCTTGAGAAGTGGTTTCCCTATCTTTATTTGCCCGAGAGTTACCTCTGAGGGGAATCTAAGGGGAGGTAACTACGTCATGCTGTGACAGGGGGTGGTTAGCGGAGGGTGTTAATCTTGAATTAACCTTTTTTTTTTTGTTTAAGTAAAAATAGTCGCTTGTGCAGTATGTGTTGGCATCCGTAAGTTGCAACAACTATGGATCACCTCCATATTGGGTAGTTGCTTGTGTGCATCTTTTTGTGTGACTGTAGAGACCAATTCTTGATTTGCATGGTCTACAACAGCTTTAACATATGAAGGTTGTTGTGTAATGTGTCACCTCGGCTTGTTGGTCTGCTTGTAGGCTCGCTCTTCTCTTAGCTCCTTTCGCAGCGTTTTCATCATGGAGGGTCTTCTTACTGATGATCATTCCCTGGCGTATCTGTTTCCTCCTGGCAGGTCTGTCAGCTGTAGAAGCTTCCCATGTATTGATGTCCATTGAACAAGCCTTCATATCTCGCTTGCAGACATCCTTGATGGGGATGACCCCTTTTTCTTGAGCCTGAGGCAAGCTCACCGTAGAGAAGGTCTTTAGGGATGTGCCCATCATCCATCCAGTGCACATGGCCCAGCCAGTAAAGACGTCACTCACACAGTAGGGAGTAGATGGATGGTTTGCTCACTCTGTCCTGTCATGTGATACCAAGTATCCTACATAGACACTTCATATGGAAGACCTGGAGTGTCCTATCCTGTGTTGAGTATGTGGTCCAGAACTTACTCCCATACAGTAGGACACTGAGAACGCACGCTCTGTAGATGGTCATCTTCGTAGAATAGGTAAGGTAGCTGTTTTCCCAGACTTTTAGTTAGTTTAGAGAGGGTTGTGGATGCCTTACCAATCCTTTTGTTGAATGAGAGGATGTCTGAAGTAGTGAAGCCTAGGTTCTAGAACTGGTGAAGGATCTCTAGTGGTGTGCCTTGGATTGAAATGCTGGGTGGGCAGGCGGTTGCTTGTCCCATAACTTGGGTTTTCTTCTGGCTGATGGTGAGGCCGAACAGGCTGCAAGCATCAGAAAACCTGTCTATCAGTCTTTGGAGATCATCTCCCTGATGCGATGCTATGGCTGCATCATCGGCAAACAGCATGTCCCTGATTTGGACTGACCTGATCTTAGTCTTGGAGTGGAGCCTGGTGATGTTGAAGAGACTACCGTCGGATCTGGAGTGCAGGTAGATACCATTTGCTGTGTTCTTGAAGGCATGCTTCAGAAGTAGGGTGAAGAAGATGCCGAAGAGTGTTGGGGCCAACACACATCCTTGTTTGACACTGCTCTTCACCCTGAACTCAGCAGACATGTCGCCGTTAAACTGTACAGTGCTCATCATGCCATCGTGAAAGGATCTTATGATGCTGAGGAGTTTTGGTGGGCATCCGATTAGTGGGAGAATCTTAAATAGACCGTCTCTGCTCACGAGATTGAACGCCTTGGTCAGATCTATAAAGGCGAGATACAAAGGCTGGTTTTGCTCTCTGCACTTCTCTTGCAGCTGGCGTAGGGAAAAGATCATATTGATGGTTGATCTCTCTGAACAAAAGCTGCATTGAGATTCCGGGTAAATTCGATTGGCAAGAACTTGCAGTCGCAGTAATATTATGCCAATGAAGCTCAACAGTGAGATGCCGCGGTAGTTGCTGCGGTCCCCTTTGTGTTTGTAGAGTGTGATGATGTTTGCGTCTCTCATGTCGTGAGGCACTGAACCTTCTCTCCAGCACTGTATCAAAAGGTTATGAAGGGGCTCAAGCAGGCTAGCTTTTCCACTTTTTAAGACCTCTGCTGGAATATAGTCCTTTCCTGGGGCTTTTCCAGTTGGCAGTCTGTCTATTGCCCTGGATAGTTCTTCTATGGAAGGTTGCTCGTCGAGCTCATGCATCAGGGGGAGACGATCAATGGCATCCAAGGCAGACTGATGTACCATGTTGATCCCATCATACATGTTTTCATGTTGCCTGTATCAGCCGCTCACTGAATAATCTTGGAGAGGTCGGTCCAGTAGTTGTTCGCAGCTTCTCCAGCAGCATTTTGGACTGCACTTCTAGAAGACTTCAGTGCAGCCAGCGATGTAGGAGATGGGTTGGCCTTGTATGAAAGCAAGGATGAACATTTCATCTCAATCAGAGGATTGAGAGTAGCAGAATTTGCATCCTCTTCAAACTCTACAATAAATGTCTAGCTGAATCTTGCTTACCCAATAGCTGGAAAATTGCCTCTGTGACACCAGTCTACAAGAATTCTAGGAATAGAACCGATCCTCAGAACTACCACCTAATCAGTCTACTCCCAATCTTTTCTAAAATCTTTGAATCCTTAATCAATCTAGCAATAGTCCGCCACTTAGTTAATGCTAAACTTCTTTCTGACCGCCAGTATGGATTTAGACAAGCACGATCTACTGCTGACATCCTAACGGTCATCTCTGAAGCATCTATCATACACTCGACAAGGCAGGTGAAGCTAGGGCAGTAGCGCTTGATATATCCAAGGCCTTTGACAAGGTATGGTATAAAGGGATTCTGAAAATATGCTCATACGGTATTACTGGGCAATTACTTAATATAATTAGATTCTTCCTAAACAAAAGAAAGATCCAGGCTGTCCTCGATGGCCGTTCATAAGCAACATGACATAAATGCTGGTGTACCCCAGGGATCTATCCTTGGCCCTTTATTTTTCCTGATCTTCATAAACGATCTCCCTGATAACATTGAGTCTGAGATTGGTTTATTAGCTGACGACACCACGCTTTACTCTCATCATGTTGGCAAAACGGACGCGATCATATCCAAGGCAATGGCCGAATCCTTAAAAAATGACCTCCAGGCTGTAGTGGATTGGAGTCATAAATGGTTGGTAACTTTTAATGCCGCAAAGACAAAGCTCCTTTCCTTCAACAACTACAAGAAACCTCTTCAACCACCGATTGTCATGGCAAATAACACCTACCTGAGAGTTCAACATTCAAACTCCTTGGCCTAACCTTCACAGGTAACATGAATTGGAACAAATACATTGAAGATATTGCCAAGGCTGCTGCAAAGCCATCATCTGCCCATGCATGGGGTATTGTTGCCACATCTGGGCTGGTGCATCATCTATTAGTCTTTCCCTCCTTGACAAGGTCCAAAAAAGAGTCACCAACTTAATAGGTCCCTCACTGTCAACTAAGCTCTAGCCCCTGTCCCATCACCGCAATGTAGCATCCTTGTCCTTGTTTTACAAATACTTCAATGGATTATGCTCCGATGAACTGGCTACTCTGTTGCTCCCTCGGCGTAAATTCACTCGACCAACTCGACAATCAGCTAAATCCCATCCATTCACCGTGAAGGTCCCCAGATGCCGGAGGGCTTACTACTCCAATAGCTTCTTTCCTCGTGCTGCTGGCCTCTGAAACTCCCTCCTTACTCCCTGTTTCCCCGACGGTACTAACATGCAGAGGTTTAAAACTAATGTAAACAGACATCTTGCTGCACAGCTCCCAACTTAGAATGACACCCTAAACCTACTCCCTAATTCTCAGTAGCCCCTTATGTCTACAGTGTCGTCTTGCCTTGTTTGGGGTGAAATATTAAAAAAAAAAAAATCAAATATCAAATGTCATCATACCAGTCATTGCATTTGCAACCTGTCCTCCTCCCAAAGGCTTTGAGAGCTGTAAGGTGGGTGTCATTCTTGAGTGTTTCCCACTGTTCAGATACAGGTCGACTGTGATCTCCTTTGACGGTGGAGGAAAACATCACGTTGAATTCTGCCATGCAGTCTGGGTGTGCAGTATAGTTCACAAGAAAAAAAGGGTCGAAAAAAACAACAAAACAAACAAAAACAAATAACTGTTGCCAAAGACAAGAAAATTGACTTTTCTACTTATCTATATAATGTTCACGTGTGTTTACTTACTTGCAAGATTGACGTAAAAGTGACGCTAACAAATGCATTTGTTAGCGTCACTTTTATTTAGCCAAGCCAGCATGCTTTTCAACCTGGTCAACAATTTTGCCGGAACTTGTTCGCGAATTTACGGCTTAAAAGATAATAAAAACAAATATTTTTAAAAGGGGTTAGTGGAACTGTAAGCCTAAGTCCGAGAGTGGTTGCCAATCGAATTATGGTAAGCTTTTTTTTTAATTATCTTTTAAGCCTGAAATTCGCGAGCAATTTCACTTTCAATAATTTGGGTGATTGAAATAGGATTTAACTAATAATTTTTAACGTTTTTTCGTTGTTATGTTATATATCAGAATGTTAACCTCGTCATAAAAAAGTCAACAAATAGTAAACATTTTTTTTACGAATGGTGCGTTTGATGACATTGCTAAAAAACGGGTACTTCTTTTGGTGTTAGTTCACTAAGGAATCGAACCTTTACCTAATTAATAACAACTTCCTTATTAAAAAAAAAAATACCAATAATATCAAAAAAAAAAAAGAAAAGAAAGTTAATTCGCACATGAACAAGGATCCGTTTTTCTTCTCTTTCAGTTAAAATTTAACTTTAAAAAAAAAAGCCGATATACACAAATAAATTGTGCAAGCCAAGCAGGATTTTCAACATTTTAACTTGTATCCGTATTTTTAGCTATCCTCTTCATAAAGAATGTGTAAGGACCTTCCCCTTTACGAATATTATAAGCGCAGCGAGCATCACATTTCCATCTCGGCCTTTTGGCTAAGATCAGAGTGTAGTATCTGTTCTCAGATAAAACATTCTCGTTTTCCCAAAGACCAGGCGTCCCGCTACCGAGCCTTTTGGCTAGGTTTAAAGCGTTTTTCTTTGACCAAGCCCCCTTTTGGGGCTTTTGTCACTTTTTTCCTCCCCCTTTTGGGGATTTTTTCTCTTTCTTTTTTATGATCTTTCTAGTTCCTCCCCCGTTGGGGAGGCAGCTCCCACTTGGTTTTAGAGCTAATTTCTCACTTTTCTCTATCTAGTTCCTCCCCCGTTGGGGAGGCAGCTCCCACTTGGTTTTAGAGCTAATTTTTCACTTTTCTCTATTCCTCCCCCGTTGGGGAGGCAGCTCCCACTTGGTTTTAGAGCTAAGTTTCTCACTTTTCTCTTTCTTGTAGCCACTTTTTTGGCAATTAATATTAATTAATTCTTTTTTCAGAGTCTGACTGCTTGTCCCAACTTAAGCAGCCGGCAGGTTCGGGGAAGACTCACGTGCCTTTTGGCGACGGTCTCCCTGATTCCGAATCGGCGGGTTGTGGTCGGCAGACAGACACAGATTGAGATGGAGGCCACCTGGGTCTCAAAAGCCAGAGCTGTCTTGGCTAAAGACAGTGAGAGGGGTGTAGCCGCGAAGGGCGCCCCAGTTGCGAGTTCGGTGAGTGTCGCGTCGAGCGACACTCCAGTCCGGTCGGGGGGAGACACGCTCGAGTGCTCCCCAGGAGGTGTTGCCCCGCAGGGCACCTCTCGAGCTTTGTTGGGGAGTGTCGTGTCGTGCGATACTCCAGTTCGGTCAGGGGGAGACACGCTCGAGTGCTCCCCAGGAGGTGTTGCCCCGCAGGGCACCTCTGGAGCTTTGTTGGGGAGTGTCGTGCCGTGCGATACTCCAGTTCGGTCGGGGGGAGACACGCTCGAGTGCTCCCCAGGAGGTGTTGCCACGCAGGGCACCTCTTCATCGCGACGAGGGAGTGTCGCGTCGAGCGACAATCCATCGTTGTCGGATTTCCTTTTGGAAATGGAGACGCCAGCGATTCCAAGAGTATTGGTGTCTCCGGAATTTTTGTTCCAAGGGTATGATGATACCCCTTTTCATAAAAGTAAACTAACGAAAAGCCAGTCGTGGGACTTAAAGGTGGCGGAACAAAACAACCGCCCAGGTTTATTTGTAGGGTGCTCCTCAGGGGATGAAAGTCTATCAGGGGGAGAGGGCCCAAGTAAACCAGCTCACAGACCGGAAAGGAGGAAGGGGATCGCGGCTAATGAACCATGGCCAAGGCTGTCCAACTCTGGTTCGCGGATCCCAAATAAAAAGAAGATCGAGGTAACGGCTTCCTCTAAACCCACTAGTTCAGTGTGGGGACCCAAACAGCAGAAGACTCCTGAACATTATAGGAGAGTGTTCGAGGAAAAATACAAGGAGTTCACTGAAGGAAACACAGTGAAGCTGCCTCCGGGAACGCTGGAAAATTTGAGGAAGAGGATCATCTCCTTCGTAACTTTGGACGCAAAGGCGAATGGGTTGGTAGGAGTCCTGAAGGAGAGAGTCATGGAAGCACTGGTGGGCTTGAAGATCCCAGCTTCCTATATCCTCAGGAAAAGCTTTGCAATGTGGGATGTGCTGCTCCCAACCCAGGAGGTAGCAGAAAAGCTAGCAATGGGCGGAGACTTAGTCTGGAAGGGCATGAAATTAAGACCCGAATATATGGAAAGGAGAAGCGCGTCAGTTTCGGTTCTCGGCGTCCCATGCTGCATCGACTCCGACCATCTGGGAGCGATAATGTCGCAGTATGGCGACGTCGAGGAGGTGGTGCCGACTCGCGGAATGCATGGTATTCTGACAGGAGAATACAGGCTGAAGATGAGGGTCAACCGGCAGGGGTTTCAGGCGATTCCAGCACAGTTAAAATGCGAATCCTGGTCTATGTCGATCATCGTGGAGGGAAGAAGGCCACATTGCTGGCGCTGTCAGATGCCAGGGCATGTGGCAAAGGACTGCCCCCAAAGAATAACAGCAAAGCCCCCGGCGGCTGTTCCCCAAAAAGCGCCAGCAGTGTCGGCATCATCGTCAGCAGCAGTAGACAAGGAGTCCACAGAGAAGGGGAGGAAGCCCACCCCGACCCCTATACCAACCAAGGGGAGACCGATGCCTGCAGCTTTGAAGAGGAAGCTGACAGCCCTCTCATCAGAATCGGAGGAAGAGGGAAAGGAGGTGGAAGCAGCAATGGAGCCCCCCAAAAGAAAGGACCCAAAAGCAAAAAAAGTCCGGGAGTCAGCAAGAGAGGAGGAAAACATTAAATCTTTAGCCCCCTCCGAGTCAATGGAACAGGAAAATGTTCCTCTCAAGTTTTACACTCCCTTAAACAGCCCTCGGGATAGGTCCCCAGTGTCGGCGAGACAGAGGGAAGAGGAGGCTCCCATCCCAGTAGCGCCGCCGGCCTCCGAACCAGGAGGAGCTGCTGAGGGAGTCATGCCAGAAGTCGTTCCAGGAAGCAAGCAAGAGGTCATTCCAGAAGTCGTCCCGGTACCACCTCCTCCTACGCCAGTGAGACGGGAGAAGACTAGGAGGTTCCCCTTTCTGCCGGGGGTAAGGATCTGTGAGGCGGATTCATTACAGGTCCAATCAGACCTCAATGGAAGGCAGAGGCGATATATTAAGCAGCTGGAGAGCTTCACCCACGTAGGAGGAAAACAGGTGCAAGACCCCCGAAATTTTAAAAATGCACCCAAAATTATAACGTTTGTGAGGCAGGAAATTGGGAACGGGAGGGAGAAAGCATTATGGAGAATGCTTAGGGCGGCCAAGGACGCAATCCCGGAGCAACCCCTTATAGAAGAGGAGCACCCTTCATTTAAGGAAATTAAGTCCGAATGTAGTGGGAGGGTCCCCATTTATGTTCACCCCTCATTTTTTCGGGCTTTAAAATTAACTTTCCCCGTGGACGTGGGAGGTTTGGCACGAGACGGACGGATTTCGTCCGAACTGCTGACCGGCAGTCTCGGTCAGACCTTCGGCGTCCTCACTCCCGAGGACTTTAGCCCCGTGTGTGACACTAATTGATGGGGACCACAAATTTAAACTTGGCTTGTTGGAATGTGAGGGGCATGAGATCCCGAAGCAGGGCTGCTCGCGTGCTGAGGGATCTCGTGGCCCGTGAGGTAGATGTAGCTGCGATTGAAGAGACCCACTTCGATTCGTATGGGGATTGTGATGTGCTGACTGACGACTATGACGTCTACTCAGCATATGGCGATGCTCATAGTTGTGGCATCTCTTTGTTAGTGAGATGCACCCTGCCTGCGGCGGTGAGCGTTGTTCATGCGGATGCGGTGGGACGACTGGTCGTGGTCGATGTTGCCGTTGAAAACAGCAAGTTTCGGATCGTTGCGGTTTATGCGCCCAACATTGCTGGCGAGAGGGTTTCCTTTTTTCGACGGTTGGAGGCGTTCCTCAAGGGTCCGGAGCGAGTAGTTTTAATGGGGGACTGGAATGCCATCCTAGACCCCAAGATAGATAAGGTTGGTGGGAATAGAGGGTCGGCGAGGTGGGAAAGCAGTCTGTCTGACCTGATGGCCTCATGCGATCTTGTCGACAGATTTCGCGTTGATCACCCAGGGCGGGAGATGTGGACGTGGCATACTAGCGCGGCCTTCTGTCCGAGTACTTACTTGGACAGAATGTTAGTTAGAAGAGGCGACGTAGATTTCATATCTTGTCCCACGTTCACTTGGTTAGGACATTCGGACCATAAATTGGTTACGGCCCGGTTGAACTTAAGTGATAGGCCTAGGTTGGCTGGGTACTGGAAGTTTAATACCTCCTTACTGGAGATACGAGACTTCCGGGAACAGCTAACGTTACTACTCCAGCGGGGATTAGTGGGGGTGGTTATCGGGAGTAGGTACTGGGTTAAAACTAAGGCTCAGGTTAGAAACTTTTGTGTCCGCTACAGCCAGCGCCTCGCTCAAGATAGGGCTAGGACGCAAAAGCGAGTAGAGGATAAGATGACCCGGGCGGTGGCTGGGGGGGATCCCCTAGAGATAGCATTAATTACGGGGGACCTCAATCGCTTGGCTAGCGAGCGATATGAAGGTCAAGTAGTTAGAGCTAGATTAAAGAAAGTCTCTAACGAAGCCGTGAACGTTGACGCTGTTGAGCGTAAGGCTGCTTTACGTCGTGGTTCGGATGAGTACATTCGGAAGGTGAAAAACCTGGAAGGACATACCCTGGTATCGTCTCGTGAGATCTGTGAGGGGTTCCGTGAGCATTTGGAGGAACGCTTCACCCAACTGCCCAGACTCCGCGGCCAGGAGTTTGACAGCTATTTGGCTGACTCGCCCCGCCTCGAGGCGGCTCGAGCAGCTGGCTGTGATGGCAGGATTACGGAGGGCGAGATCGTTACTGCGTTGAAGCAGGTCGGCTTGAACAAATCTCCGGGACTCGATGGTCTGCCGTACGAAATGTATTTGAGGCTGTCGCCCATGTTTGTCCCAATTCTGAAGGATGTGTTTAACCACTGGTTTGTTCAGGAGTCAATCCCTGGACAGGTAACCAAAGGAGTGGTCACATTACTGAAGAAAAGGGACCAACCTGGTGGGGGAAATTTAGACGACTACAGGCCCATAACTCTGCTAAACACAGAGTTAAATATTTTGGCCCGCGTTCTTGCGAACCGCCTGCAGGTTGTTATCGGTGATTTGATCAAGCCTGAGCAGAACTTTGCTGTGAAGGGGAGGTCGATTCAGAACAACTTGCATTTGATTCGTATGATCATAGAGGGGACAGAAGACGACGCTGAAGCCGCGCTGATCAATTTAGATCAGTCCAAGGCTTTCGATAGGGTCGACCATGGTTTCCTGAAAGCTGTTTTAGCGGCTGCCGGTTTTGGTCCGGACTTCCGCAGGTGGATCTCTATTCTGTATGACTCGCCGACGGCAGTGGTGCAAGTCAATGGAAAGAGGTCGGAATCGTTCGTTGTTTCTCGGTCGGTACGTCAGGGTTGTCCGCTGTCGCCCCTGCTCTACATCCTGGCGTTGGAACCCTTCCTTCGCAAATTAAGGGATGAGGCGACAACACCAGTCCTGCGCGGGATCGCTATCCCTCCTCGCAAAGCACGAGTCAGGGTTTCCGCGTTTGCCGATGATGTCACCGTTTTCGTGTCGAGCCGTACTGACATTCGAACGGTGATTAAGGTGCTCGCTCGGTACGAAGAAGTGACAGGGGCCATAGTCAACCGCAGCAAGTCGAACGGCCTGCGGTTGGGTGCCTGGAGCGGAGAGACCGCTCTTCCAGGTGACTTCAGCTGGTCGGATGGCCCGGTTCGAATCCTCGGCGTGTGGTTCGGGCCGGGCCTCCAGCTGGAAAAGAACTGGTCGGAAGTACAGACAAAGGTCGAATCGTCGGTCCGGGCTTGGATTCGAAGGAAGCTTTCCTTAAAGGGCAGAGCGGAGGCGTGCGCCACTTACGTCTTTCCTCTCATCCTTTACCGGCTGTCTGTACTACCACTGCCTGCGGCCCGCCTTATCGCTTTCACGCGCTTACTCTTCTCGCTTCTTTGGAAGGGCCGGAAAGCGTACGTCCGCAGACAGGTCTGTACTCAAGTTCCGAGTGTGGGAGGCTTGCGGATGCCTGACTTGGCAAGTCATCGACATGCCGAGAGACTGGCTTTCCTGAGTCGGACTTTGATGGAAGACACTCCGTGGGTCCCTGCGGTCGGGAGCGCCTTTCCCAACCTCATACCCGACCTCTCGGTCGAAGGACGACGTAGGCCGAGAGGGGAGCCCTTGTTCTTCGCCGAATGCCGGGCCGCGCTTAGAGCGTTGCCGGGGTCCAGTAACCTTGCCCGGTCTAGGAAGAGACTATATCGGGATCTAGTGGAGGGTACCGCTTCGGACCCACTTGAGGAGCGGCTTGGATTGTCGAGGGAGGAGGCCCGCTCCCAGTGGAATTGGGCGCCGGGCCAGAGTTATCTCAACAATTCTGAGTATTCTCTGACCTGGCGACTGGTTCGGAACGCACTGCCCCTCTATGGCAGATTATGCAGAGATGGTTTAAGGGACGTCCCCTTATGCCCGCGCTGTGAAGACGACGAAGAAGAAACGGCCGAGCACGCCTTCTTCACCTGCAGCAAACTTCGACATCTCTGGGGATACGTCAGGGAGGTGACGGCCCGCATCGACGCCGAGCAGCCGATGGTCCTGGATGTAGCATCTGTCATCAACAACGCAGCACCGCCGTGGTCTGGGGAGAAACGAATGGTGTTTCTAGCCATCCTAGCTGTAGCAAGACTAGTGACGTGGGTTACACGTCTTAATGAGGTTCATGGGGTTGGATCTGTTTCGGATCGGGATCTGGTAGTTTACTTTAAACACCAACTTAAAGTGAAGATCAGATGCGATTGGAAACGATTACATCGCATGGATTTCGATAGGAGATGGGTGCATGACACTAGTTTGTGCATCCGACGAGGCGCCAAGTTTGAGTTCGTGTTCCCTCCATAGTTATGGCACACGCGGTACTGGGTTCTACGGAACCCACCCCTGTAGAGTTTTTTGGATTTATTTAAAAAAACTGGTAACCTCTTAAACTAGTAGGAATGAAAGTTATCCTGTCCCTATTTTATTTTTGCCGGCACTAGAGAGCTTCCAGAGATTCCCACTTCCACTGTTTTATTTTGTCCCCGGTCTTTTGAAACCCTTGGCATTACTATCTTGGAAGACGCCATCCACCCCATGATCCCATTCCCGATGAATTTATTTTTTGAACACTCCTCTCTTAAGTTCCCACTCCCACTTAGTGACCGACCCGCTTGTTTTCGGTCTCGTGCCGGAAAACAGTGGGCGGTCTAACACTTAGTTATGAGGGAAAGCCGGGCCATACTAACTTTTTTACCATTTTATTTCGTTCTTTATTTTTCTTTCTTTTTGGGTGTTTTTAATATTTTTTCCCACTCCCACGATAATTCTTTTTTACATCGATGTTTTTTTTGGGATATTTTAAGTAGGGATCAACCCACAGAGTGAATGCGGTATTTTGGTGCAAGAATCTAGTTTAGAGTCAGCAAATGTTCTTTTTATGTTGTTTGTAAAATTTTGTGAAATAAAAAACATTGAACAGCTTGTCTCACTTATCCCCGACCCCCCCTCCCCCTACATAACGGGCACTATGCCTAAGGTCTGGTGAGTTCCCAAGGTTTGTAAAATCTTCATCTGTAGATAAAGATGAGGGTTGTCCGAAGGAACTCACCTGCCTAAATAAATCGGCCTTTTGGCTAAGATCAAAGTGTAGTATCTGTTCCGATGGATACTGCACGCCTGTCCTGTGCAGTTCTAGGAGGTCCACCCTCCCAGGCTTCGCCTCCCCTCTTTGGGGAGGAGTAAGTTTATTGCTTACTGTCTGAGGCGCCCCTACCGGGAATGCCGACGGGGCTGCCCAGGCAATTTTTAAGTGGCCAGAGTGCTCACCTCTCGAGCGCTGGCTTTTAACCCCACTTGCTCGACCCGATCTTGGATCACATCTTACTTGTGGGAGTAAGATAAAACTGGCCTTGTGCCTAACTCCGCGAGGAGTAAATAAACATTTCCTCGGGGTTCCCTCTTATTATGAGGACCGCAAGCCATGTAATTTGATCACCCCCCCCCCCCCCTTTTGGTATAATGGGGAGTACAAGCACCGGGAAGCTCGGTTGACCCAGTCAGTCGAAGACACATTCATCATAGCGTTTATTAATCACACAATAAACAAAACAAAACTTGTCAGTTGGTTATGGTTAATAATACTAACTGCCAATTCTTACGCTTACGATTTTCAATCTTTAATTAATACAAAATCGCCTTGCTTGTTAGTGTAGAAAAAAGTTAGGTGCTTGTGGACTGTAGGGCCGAAAAAAAATATCTTTAATTTTAGATGAGTCAAATAAGGGGGAGAGAACTCTAGTTTCAATTTCAACCACGTTTTATCTTAAAATGGATTTTAACACTCTGAACTTGCAAGATATTTTATATTTAACTAAAGATAATGGCAAACTAATAGACTTCTTGCAATCGCACAGATCAATTTTTGAATAAATTGCTGAATTTTACTCAGTGTAAAACTCATTTATTTCAAAAACTTATTTCCCTTGTTTCATGTTTTTTTCCTTCCATTATGTACGTATTTTTCTATTTTTTTCCTCCTTCTTCGTTGATAATTTATTTTGGTATTTTTTTACTATCCATTCCCAGCGCAGTTTACCACTTAAAAAAGTTTAAATCCTACTTTTTTTGTGCAGATACATTTAAACAGCATAAAAAAACATCCGCAAAGAAGGAATTAAAAAAAAAAAAATTTAAATATTTAAGATTTTAGCGTGGGGGATCACTTTCCTTTATAAATTTAACGTAAAATGAGCACCCATTTCCTGGCCACTTAACATTAAACGAGACATGTAACCGACTTGAGTTTCTAATTCGAGACTGGAGATTTTCCTAGTTAGCTATTCCATTTGTTTTTATTTTTACGGTTTTTCATTAGACATGAAAAAAAAAAATTTCTGGCCACGGATTTTTACAGCAAAAACATGGCGTCGACAGTCTTGTTTTGTTAGCCTCGTTTCGGGTTCTCGTTGTCAAGTGTGTGTGTTTTTTTTTACCGGGACTCAATCAAAGCGACGTTTTTTTTTTTACGATCAGGGCTGTGGTTAGAGTTAGGGTTAGGGCTGTGGTTAGAGTTAGGGTTAGGGCTGGGGTTAGAGTTAGGGTTAGGGCTGGGGTTAGAGTTAGGGCTGGAGTTAGAGTTAGGGCTGGAGTTAGAGTTAGGGTTAGGGCTGGAGTTAGGGTGGGTTTTTTTATTAAATAAACACGTAGAAATTTAGCCAATTTGGGGTGGGGGTATTTATTTATTAAATTAAAACACGTAGAAATTTAGCCAATTTAGTTTTCTGGGTTTTTAGGGCGGGGGGAGAACTCAAGTCAAAGTTTGCCCACCCCCCTCCAAAACAAACACGAAAATCGCTAAATTTTTACGTGTTTTCATTAAAAACTCAAGTCGGTTACATGTCTCGTTTGACGCTAACTGGCCAGAAAATGGGTGCTCATTT